>JAQHUG010000020.1:712592-728524 GCA_028555095.1 Dicrostonyx torquatus | reverse complement strand
TGTCGTTACATACGCGGTCACACACTTAAGAACATCCTCAAACAAAAGCTCAAAACCTCAGATATATATCCAGGCTCACTGTCACACACAACACCCCTGTACAATTCTCCATGTTCACGCTCATCCTTACAGACAGACAGACACACATCAGAGAGAGACAGACAGAGAGACACAAAGAGTTGAAATTCTATCTCTTTAGTTCAGTTTTGTTTTGTTTTTCAAGACAGGGTTTCTTTGTGCAACATCCCTGGCTGTCCTGGAACTCACTCTGTAGACCAGGCTAGCCTCAAACTCACAGAGATCCACCTGCCTCTGCCTCCTGAGTGCTGGAATTAAAGGTGTGTGCCACCACCGCCCGGCGAAATTCCATCTTCCATCTGGCCCAAGACTACTTTGTATTCTCGCTTAACCCTCAGGAGTATAATCTTATTTTTATTTTTTGTTTACTTGTTTGTTTCAAGACAAGGTTTCCCTGTGCAGCCCTGGCTATCCTGGAACTCATTCTGTAGACCAGGATGGCTTCACACTCAGAGGTCCGCCTTCCCAGGCCTGGGATTAAAGGATAGGTGTACACCACCACCCCTCTGCCTTTCTGTTCATAGTATAGGATTGCCAAGCAGACGTGCAACAGTCTGAATTTATTTATTTTTTGCTTTATTGATATAAATTTATCCAGTCTGAATTTATTTACACATGTCATCACTTCCTGTTTGTTTTTGTATTGCTGAGTATCAAGCCCAGAGCTGTGTGCATGCCTAGGTGACTTCTCTACCACTGAAGCCACATCCCAGGCTCATGTGGTATCATCTCACTGCTTCCTGATGCCTGAATTTCTAGTAGTGGGGAGTCACGGGAAGAGTTGGATTAGCCCATCAGTCATGCTGAGGGTTTCCTGGGGGGTATACTGGGCATATTTGGAAGGTTCACAGTATCCCATGTGTTCCATTGGATGCTCCGCCTCCCTCTCCAAACCCTGCTCCTCAGAAAGCCAGCTAAGCAGTGGGCTCCCCCAGAGCTACTCAAGGTCATGCCTACAAGGTATTTAAGGTCCGGTCCATATACCTGACCTGTGATTTCTCCTCTTCCCCCAAAGATCACCTGGTCCTCTACATTTTAATTTCGGCTTGATTTGGTTTGCTGCATTGGCGGAGGACTCACAACCGGGGATTCAAAATACTTACTGCCACGTCTCATTTGTTCACGGTGCCATTTCACCGTGATGCCAAGTGACATCTCCCCATTGAAATGAGGCAGGAAGCAGGGAGGGGGAGGGGTGTCGTTCACTATAAGGTCCAGAAGACATTAAAGTCCTTCGTAGCCCAAAGACACCTGCAGCCAGGTCCCGCCTGGCTTGTTCCTTCTCGCCTGGAAGGAGACATGTGGACTGAGAACTTTCAGGAAGCAAGAGCAGAGACACAAAGATCAGCCTGCCTCTGCCTCCCGAGTGCTGGGATTAAAGGCGTGTGCCACCACCAACCGGCCCTGAGTCTGCCTTTAACACGGATGGCAAGACAAGGACATAGAAGACTATTGTGGGGAAAAAAAAAAAGTCTATTCGCACAGAACTTCTAGAAACAGGAGGGACACCACACCAAACAGGTCACAGGGGGCATCCAGCTAGCCGGCAAGCAAAAAGAAGCTGACTGAGACCAGGGGCCATTGCCTAAGGATGCAGCAAGGGGTGGAGCCTAGAGAGCTGGTGCAGGAGGAGGAGCTAGTGTCTCCCTGGTAGTAGAGCCTGAGAGACAGGGCAGGGCGGGTCCCTCTAGGTCCCGTGCCTACTACCGAAAGCTCCTAGTTATCTTCCCACATCTGTAAGCCTGGGCATGAAGCCAGGCCCCAAGGATGTCTGAAGTCACATACAACACAGCAAGTGAAAACCACAAAGAATGCACGCAGATCACATGGACATAAGGCTTTTAAAATGAACGGCTTCCTCAACGAAGAACACTCAATTACGTATTGATAGGAATGCTGTCGCCTTGAGCTTTGAAATCGGCTAATTGTGTGTGCCCTTGCTGGGCTGTGTGGGCTCTCCCTCTACACGGGAGTCCGGGTGTGCACTTGCCAACTGGGTCACAGCTGCTGGGGGAGGCTGCTTGCCCACACAGGTCTGACAGGATGCTGGCTCACACTGGGTCATGTAATTGTCCCTACTTTGACCAGCTCACACAACAGGTCTGACAGCTGGGCTCCGGCTGGGCACTGCCATGAGGGCCAGGAGTAGGTGGGGCTTAAAGATTGCACCCGTCGGTAACAGGCCTGCTTCCTATTAGACATCCTGTGATGCCCACTCATATAGGGTGACTTGGGCCTCATTCCTGAAGAAGCCCTGCCTACCTACAAAGTGATTATTACACTCGTTCTGTCAGCCTGCCGAGAAGCAGGAAATGCCCCATTCCTGGCAGCTGGGAGGATATCTGGAGTCCTGTCCCTTCACCACCATTGGGACTGTTTGGCATTTTGCTCCCTGGTTTGTCAGTGGCTTCGGTTCAGCCTGATGCCTCAGTCACACATCTAAAAGCAAGGCAGGCGCCTGTGGTGAAAAGCTGGGGAGAAAACATTGAGGTAAGTTTTCAGTTTGGCCATTAGCAGCTAAAAGAAACTGTGTTTCTCTTGTAGGAGCTTGAGGCTGTTCATGCTCACTGTCTCTCAGGGGAACCAGGAAACACTGGGACGGAGGGAGTTTATTCAAGTCCAATTTTGACAACCAAGTGGGGTTTTCCATCTCACACCCCATCTAGGCAGGGAGCTGGGAGGTTAGTTGGGTATTGATTGCTTTTACTGAGACGGTAGGTAAAAAACTGAGCCCATCCTATGCAGCATTGATCCTCAGGGTTTCGTCCCCTCTTGTTTAGAACCCCTCCTGCCTTTTTCCTTAAATGTCAAGTGGACCCCACGCCTCCTGAGTTGGTGCCTCTGTTTTTCCATTTAGACGCACTCTATCTTTTCCTAAGTCAATCTTTATTGGTGGATCGGGTGTTGTGTTTTTCCTAAGTCAATCTTTATTGGTGGATCGGGTGTTGCGTGTTAAATAAACCACTTTCTTTAGAATTTGGAATACCGTGTGAAAATGGACATGCTGTTAAAAGTTGGGGAAGGCTGAGGGGAAACAGGCTTGGGGTAAGAGGCCATCCGTTTGCTCTAAATATCGATTGAGAATCTAAGCCAACTCTACCTGCCAAGCCCTACTCATCTGAGTTCTGATCTTACCGGTAACCATTAATCATTAGGTAAACAGACTAGCGCCATTATTCCAGCCTAAGTTCTTACAGTATTTCCTACAGGAATCCTTTTTTTCCAGGGCCTCTGTTACTGTTTCTTGTACTCATCTATCTACCTCTTGCAAAAGAGGAGTTATTATATTGCAAGTCACTAAATGTTTTTATATGCCCTTATATTTGACTCAAGTCACATTACATTTTGTGGTGGCTGGCTATCTCTGAGTCTGTTAAGTTGTTCCTAAAACAATAACCGGAATAAAAGCAAATCAAGGTGGTTACACACAGGTATGAAAATGAAGTTGTCCCAAGCCTGATAGGGTGGGATGTTTCAGTCATCACAGCCACTCAGGAGGTTGAGGCAGAAGGATTTAGGAGGATTTATGGAACCCAGGAATTTGAAACCAGCCTGGGCAACATAGTGAAACCCTGTCTTTGAAAAAATGAAAATAATGTGTTTTTCTGTGGCCGGAAATGTGGCTGCTTGCCTAGCGTCAAGAAGACTTAGGTTGATCCCGGCACCATGGAAGGAGAGACAGGGAGAGAAGGAGGGAAGAGAAAATAAAGAGAAGGAAAAGGTTGGTGAAGGAAGAGGGAGAAAACCAAAGAAGAGAAGGAAAATTTTGCTCAAACAGCTCTAGGTCTGGCTGAGGACTTGGCCCAGTCAGTAAAGTGCCTTCCTTATAAACACGATGGAGTCTGGGTCCCTAGCGCCACGTTAAAAGCCAGCTGTGGTGGCACATACCCCATAATCTCAGCGATAAGGACATGGGAGGACAATCCACTCACTGGCCAGCTAGCCTGGCTCATGTAGTTACGTTCAAGCCCAGGGGAATCAGTTTCAAATACACGGTAGAAGGTTGTGAGTCCCACTGGTCAAGACTAAGACCACTACCAAGTCCAAGGCCAAATTTGAAGCAAACTCTAATTAAATACTGGCCCGGTGAACGGACTCTGGCCAGATTCATCTCTGGGTTTCCAGAAAATGGCCCCAGTTACAGGTGCATCAGCTTAAGTATATCCAGTCGGGTCCAACTGGGGGCAAGCATACATCTGATGTAACTTTGGCCTACATCCAATCAGGGCAGACATGCATCCTGGCATGTTTCCTGTGACTCTCCTGCCCACATGTGATTAAGCACATCTGGTGCAGACGGGTCCAACAACCTCATTTAGGGAGTTGAAAAGCTGTGGCTTGTTATCCCCATTAAACAATAGCCTCCAGCATTCCAGGAACTATCTCTCCTTGCACAAGGGGCTTGCCGATCAGAGGCATTTTTGTTTCGTGGATCTCTGTGGCATAGTGATTGAAACTTCAAATTGTAACTTTGGCTCTCACAAGGCATCTGAGGACCAATGACACTCACAATGTTGCCCTGGGGTCGCCAAATATTCTTTGTCATACAACTGGGAAGGATATCAAAACCAAAAACAAACAAACAAAAATACTTCTTTTTTTTTTAAAGATTTATTTATTATGTATACAATATTCTGCCTCCATGTATGTCTGCAAACCAGAAGAGGGCACCTGATCTCATTATAGATGCCACCATGTGGTTACTGGGAATTGAACTCAGGACCTCTGGAAGAGCGCCCAGTGCTCTTAACCTCTGAGCCATCTCTCTAGCCCATAATACTTCTTCTATGTCACCTGAGTCCCAGTCCTGGTTGGCACTGTCCCAGGAAGCACAGACCTTTGTGGGATAGCGGAAAGTCCACTGGAAAACAGCATCCTTCCTCACAGTTTCTTCCTGGATTATAGCACACCCCTAATGGTTCCCATTGAAGCATGGTGTTCTCCAACAGTTCCTACTGGCGCAGTGTCCTCCACTAAAGATTCCCTCTGGAGATGGCACCCCTGCACCCATGATTCCTGAGCATGGCATGGCCCACTAAATGTTACAGTGGTATTGTCGTGTTAAGATAGGCGTGTTTCTCCTTTCTGGGTATGGCTTTTTATCCTCTACAATGGTGACGTTCCATTCTGATAATTTCTGCTGGCGATTCATTTGGTACTGTAGACCCTCTGATACCTTTTCCACTCCTGAAGCCGGAGCCACCTAACTACCCTACCTCCAAAGCTGTGACAACCAAGGAAAGCCCCTATGGACGCATGTCCCCACAGGAATAAGTCACCCAGGTTAAAGTCATGTAATTGCTCATGTCACTGTCAGGATGTCTATAGCAGACTGCTAGGGCAATGTCTTTATAACCACTAACTTCCTGCTTCCCATGAGCCCTGCCCATTGTGTGTGGCTGATATTCAGAGGGCAAAGATTTTGGGGTCATGAGACCACTCCTGCTCACACTGTGGAGACCAATGACTCTGGAATCACAGGGTTGACTCAGGAAGGCCCTGGTGCTGCTACAAGGTCACCTTACCAGCGACTCCTTGCGTGCCTTGTGGCTCAGAACTCACAAAGTTTCCAGAAAGTGCTTTTAGGTAAAGAAACGGGCACAGTGTATGTTTCTGTCAGCTGGAAGGCCTGCAGATCTCTGAGAGTTTGAGGCCAGTCTCATCTACAAAGTGAGTTCTAGGACAGCCAGGGTTACACAGAGAAACCCGGTCTCAAAACAAAACAAAAAAATTGCAATATTCAATGAAAAAAAATTCAGGAATACTCAGTCAGGTTTTCCCCAGAGGACTGCTGTGGAAAGGGCGGTCCAAGTGGGGTTCTATAGCCGGCACAGTGGACTCGGGTTGACTCTGAGGGCAGTGGGAACAGGTGGGGGTCTGCAGTGGGAAATTTCAGAGAAGAAACAGACACCCAGGCCGGGGCATTGACTCAACAGGGACTCTAGAGACTTCTCCCTGAGGGCAGGCCAGGTGGTGCTAAAGCTGCCTTTTAGCAAGAATTTAATCTGAAAGCATTAGCAGCAATTTGGTAGGAGTCTTGGCCAAACTGGCCCAAGGGCAGGACCTTGAGAACCTAACAGGATCCTGCTGGGAAGTGGGGTGGAATGTGTCACAGGGAAGGATTGCAAAGGGGAGCTTGTGACTGAGCCTTTGACGCTTAGGAAGCCTGGTTTCCAACTGTGCTCAAACGGTTCATCTGATGGTGGAGGCCAGGAGGCTTGGCCCAGTGATTATAGGATAATAGGGAGGATAATAGGGACTCGTGGTTAACATGGGCTGATCTTCCAGAGGACCTGGTTCCCATTCCCAGTACCCACATGGTAGCTCACAAGAGTTTGTAACTCCAGTTCCAAGAGATCTGACACTTTCTTCTGGTCTCCTCGGGATCTGCATTCATGTGGCATACAGACATACATGCAGGAAAACTGAAAAAAAACCACACAGGGTACAGTGTCTGGGCAAATTTTGAATCAGAAGAAAGAGAATTAAGGAAAGGGGGGTCACCCTTGGGTGACAAACTGAAAAAAAGAGAAGAAGAAAAAAAAAAAGGAAAGGGGTCAGCACTGGTCTCATCAAAAGGGAGACTGCTGCTTTTGCCACGACAGAAGAAAGAAAGGAGTTTCAGGACAAGTCAGGATGAAGCGAACTGAAGGCTTATTAGGAAAATGGTGGCCCACGCCTTTAATCCCAGCGCTTGGGAGGCAGAAGCAGATGGAGCTCTGTGAGTTAGAGGTCAGCCTGATCTACAGATTGAGTTCCAAGACAGCCAGGACTGTTACACAGAGAAACCCTGTCTCCAGAAAACAGAGAGAGAGAGAGAGAGAGAGAGAAAGAAAGAAAGAAAGGAAAAGAAAAATGCTTTCCTACAGGTTTAAGCTTGGGTGTACTTACTAAACAGACAGCACGTAGCCAAGACCAGACCAAGAACTTATCTTTTGTAAATGAAGACATAGTACAGGTTTTGAGGAACAATGAACAGGATTACAACCTGAAAAAGTAAGAACATGGGTCACAAGGGTGGAAGAAATCTTGACTAGGACACAGGGAGTTAAGACAAAGTTCACAAGCTTGTCTCTGAAATGCCCAGAAATCTGTAGGTTTATGGCTGGGAGAGGGGTGAAGTGAAACTCAAAGATCACTCAGGTTTAGGCCTTAGCTATGGCTTGTTGCTATTTTAACATTCTTGTTCGCAGTATTTCCATTAAAAAGGAATATTGTGCCAGGTGAGGGGGGGCACATGCCTTTAATTCCAGCACTGTTATGGGACAGCCAGGACTGTGAAACTCTGTCTCAAGAAACCAACATAAAGAAATAAAATAAAAAGGATTATTGCATAGGAATGTTGTAGGCAATCTTTACGGTGAATTCATTCATACTCCGAGGTGAGGGACCCTTTCCCTTCCTGCATCTTCTTGGTTTTCTCTGCCTTTCTAGTCTCCCTCGATTACCTTCTTTTTTGTTTTGTTTTGTTTTGTTTTCGAGACAGGGTTTCTCTGTAGTTTGCCCTGTAAACCAGGCTGGCCTCGAACTCACAGAGATCTGCCTGCCTCTGCCTCCCGAGTGCTGGGATTAAAGGCGTGTGCCACCACCGCCCGGCTCAATTACCCATTTTTAAGATCATCTTCTCTTTTTTAAAAAAAACTTTTTTGGTTTTGTTGTTGTTGGTTTTTTTTTTTTAAGACCAGGCTGGCCTTGAACTCACGGATATCCACCTGCCTCTGCCTCCCAAGTGCTGGGATTAAAGGTGTGCGCCACCACTGCCCGGCTAAGATCATCTTCTCTTGTAAGATGCAAGTTGATGGCCAGTTTTTCCCTAAAGACTTCATGAATTATCCTGCCCCAAAAGACAAGGGGCCCAGCACATTGCACACATGGGGTACAAGGAGGAGAGGCTCTTGTAGATAACAGGCCATATGGGTTAGATCTGGGTCTCTCGTTCCCATTGTTAAGTTGGGAGTGTAGCCCCAGCCCAGACTACTACAGTCTCTGGGGAATGACTCCATGGATCCAAGTCTAGGAGTCTTTCTTCCTCTCTCACTCAGACACACACATTCTGTCAGGAGTCCAGAAGCAAGGATTAGATTTTTTTTTCTTTTGAGATTATAATACAATTACATCATTGCTCCCTTCCCTTTCCTTTCCTCCCTCCAAGTCCCTCCCACAAACCCTTCCTGGCTCTCTTTCAAGTTCATGGCAAGAGGAGACTCCTTACCCACCTGCTAATGCCTTCTAAGGGAGATCTTTCCTTTTTATTATTTTATTTGTGTGTGTTCCCGGGCATGCCACATCAGACATCGACACCCACACTCACATGGCAGAAGGAAATCGCTTCTTGAAACAAGAAAACATTGCACGAGTGCATTTTGCTAGCACCCCAGGAAACGAGTGCTAAACTGCCCCTCACCATCACCTCGATCAAACACACTCATTCCAATTTGCCCCTCCAAATGGCCTGCGGCACAATATCTGAGGGCAGCAGCCTAGAGATTCTGTCCAGGAGCACTGGGTTTCTTCCTATGGAATGTTTATTAAGGTGCCTGGGGCAGGCAACTGTAACTTTTTTTTTCTTTATTAATATTTATTGAGCTCTACATTTTTCTCTGCTCTCCTCCCTGCCTCTCCCCTGCTCCCTTCAACCCTCCCCCAATGTCCCTATGCTCCCAATTTACTCAGGAGATCTTGTCTTTTTATACTTTCCCATGTACATTAGGTCTATGTAAGTCTCTCTTAGTGTCTCATTGTTGTCTAAGTTCTCTGTGATTATGGTTTGTAGGCTGGCTTTCTTTGCTTTATGTTTAAAAACCACCTATGAGTGAGTACATGTGACAACTGTCTTTCTGTGTCTGAGTTACCTCACTCAAAATAATGTTTTCTAGTTCCATCCACTTTCCTGCAAAATTCAAGCTGTTGTTATTTTTTTCTGCTGTGTAGTACTCCATTGTGTAAATGTACCACAATTTCTTTATCCATTCTTCAGTCGAGGGACATTTAGGTTGTTTCCAGGTTCTGGCTATGACAAACAAAGCTGCTATGAACATAGTTGAGCACATGTCCTTGTGGCACGATTGAGCATCCTTTGGATATATACAAAAGTGGTATTGTTGGGTAACTGTAATTTCTTAAAGGATGAGTGAGCCAGGGAGCTTTGTGGCACCTGACACACAGGAAGCTTAAGAGGTGGTTAGAGGAGACTTTTGTCTTGGCTGGCCGGGCTGAAGGGAGTGTCTGGGGTGTAACCCTGCAGGTGGTGACAGCAGAACAGGAGTCCGACTGGATTTGTTTGGTTTTTTGAAAGCAGTCTAACCCAGGCTGGCCTTAAACCCCATACATGGCTAATACCTTTAAACTCCTGACTTTCCTATGTCCACCTCCCAAAGGGCCAGGATTACAAAAATAATGCCAACACACCCAGTTTACTTTTTTCTCTCTTCTTTCCTCCCTCCCTTCCTTCCTTTTTAAAAATGTTTTTTCTTTTTTGTGATTTTGAGACAGGGTCTCATGGAGTTGCTTACAACAGTGAAGTGAGGAGACACAAACTGAGGTGCTAACCATGGGCTCAAAGGTGCCACAAATATTAATGAAACAGGAAAAAAAAACCCTGAAAATTGAATGTCAATGTAAACCTTGCCTCTAAACAGATATGGTTCAGTGGTGCTTCCAAAGGGACCCTGATGCACAAGTCACAGGGACATAGGGCTTAAGTCACAGTTCGTTGGTCATTTTATCCATCTCGTGTTTGATTTTTTTTTTTTTTTTTGGTTTTCCGAGACAGGGTTTCTCTGTGGCTTTGGAGCCTGCGCTGGAACTAGCTCTTGTACACCAGGCTGGTCTCGAACTCACAGAGATCCGCCTGCCTCTGCCTCCCGAGTGCTGGGATTAAAGGCGTGCGCCACCACCACCCAGCACGTGTGATGTTTCCGAAACGTTCTTTTGCAGGTGGCCTGATGAACTGTGTCGAAATTCCTGGACGTTCAGAGACAAAATCAGAACCAGGAGCAGGTGGGGTAGGTATGTACAGGCGTTTATTCCTTCTGGAGTCTTTTCTAACCAGCTATCCTGCCTCAAGATAAGATGTGATACAATCCAGGATAGGGTGGGCATCTGGATAAGAGATAAGAATTTGCAAACACCTGACGAGCTAACATTACTCAAGGAGCTGCAGGCCAGTTGTGTGACTCCGGAGCCTCGGTTCTCCTGCTGTGCTAGGTGGCTGTGCTTCTCCAAGGGGTGGCCGTTCAGAGAGAGGTGACAGATTCTGCTCCGCCCTCTGCTATCCTATGAGCCCTAACAGGTCCTTGGGTAGGTGCATGGCATGGGTGAACTGGGGTCGGGAGGTCTTTGCCCTTCCAGAAATGCTGTCTTTAGGGATCCAGGGCCAACTAGCTTCAGCTCTTGGCAGGAGCACCGGGGCTTGACTTTGAGCAGAACCCACTGTACAGACAGAAGCCGGGTGCCACCACCCGGAAGGCAATGCTTGTTGTAGCAAGGGACGCGCTCTGGTCCATTCTTGTCTGCCTGAGCACAATATGCTGGCTCCAACCAGTAGCCGGGTGCTTCAAGCGCTGGTCCACAACGAGGAAACACCAACCGGGAGACATATGCAAGGATTTGCCCCTCACCTCTCCGATGGAACCTAGAGGCCCAAAGGGTACGGGGTGTGTGGGGGGTGAGCATACGTGGGGAGGGTCTTGGGGAACAGGTCCATGCAGAAGGATGGGGGTCGTGTAGGGTCCCAGTTGAGTGTTCTTGAGGAAGTGTCCCACGGCCGCCTCCCTATCCTTCTTCAGAGTTCCAGAGCCAGTTTGAATCACGACAGTCAAATCCAGCATAGCTCGCTGCAGAAATCCAGGCGCCCCCGCGGCGCTGGGTGGTACGGCCCGCAGCCCTGCGACTGCTTTGGTAGTGTCCCACAGGGGCGGGGCCTGGGCTTGCCCGCGGTGGTGCGCGTGCGCAGTGGGTTGTGTTTGCTCAGCTCGCGACAGTGTCGTGGGCGATTCTCGGCGGTCAGGGCGGGACGGACCGAAAGCCCGGCGCCGAGGCGGAGACACAGGTGGGCGTGGGGTCTTGGTCTCCGGTGCCACCCACCGGCCGGTATCTTGGTCTGGTTCATGGCACAGGGTGTGTCCACGGCACAGGAACTCCGGGAACGCCGAGTCTGAGCACCTGATGGGCCAAGAGGCGGCGCCCACCTTCTGCTCACCTGAATGCAGGTGAGGCGTGGAGGACGCCCTGTGTACACCCCCGCCTACACTGGGGCTGCCTTTGCCTGGCCATCCGGGGAGGAGGCATTATTTTGACTTTGGCCTCCAGGTCATGCATGGGGCCAGAGGGGTCACGAGTGGACGGGTCAGACTGGGTGCGATTGCACAGGTCGACACCGGGCGCAAGAGATCGTGTTACGACGTGGAGCGGCAGCAAAGGGACGGACCATCTGGGGCGAAGCGGGACACGCTGGGCCAGCTGTGCACAGTGCTTAGGGCTGGGGAGCTTCAGCAGGGATGGATCATCATGGGACCAGAGGAGGAAAGGCGGTGTTGGCCTGGTCGGCGGGAGATGGCTCTGGGTGGTGTCAGCATATATAGAAAAGGGGGAGGGGAATAAAACACCTAGTTGGAGATAACAGGCTCTGGGTCTAAGGTGCTGCTCAGATAAGGAAAGGTAGGGTGGAACTCTGCTTGTTCGTGAGTGTCTGAGGCCTTTGGTGGTGGCGCACGCCTTTAGTCCCAGCTTTCGGGAGGCAGAGGCAGGCGGATCTCTGTGAGTTCGAGGCCAGCCTGGTCGACAAGAGCTAGTTCCAGGACAGGCTCCAAAGCTACAGAGAAACCTTGTTTCGAAAAACTTTAAAAAACAAAAAAGGAGTCTGAAATGGATTGGGTGCAGGTGGCAGTTGCTAAGTACTGTTTGAATTTGTCACTATTTTCTTACCTGTTTATATATGAAGTCTGTAGCTATGCACTGGATTTGTTTCCATGGTTTTTAAAACACTTTTCAGGAAGAATGTGAACATTTGGCAAAGGTCATGATTAAGGAAACATCCGATATTGTGAAAATATGGGATGCCGCCGGGTGGTGGTGGTGCACGCCTTTAATCCCAGCACTCGGGAGGCAGAGGCAGGCGGATCTCTGTGAGTTCGAGACCAAACTGGTCTACAAGAGGTAGTTCCAGGACAGGCTCCAAAAGCTACAAAAACCCTGTCTCGAAAAACCAAAAAAAAAAATAAAAATAAAAAATGGGATGCCTACCCAGCTACCAGGTCTTCTATTAGCTCTAGTAGACCTGCCCTAGCCTCTGGGTTCTAGTTGTTATGGAAACAACGCTTACAGTAGACCCTGGCCTCCCTTCCAGGCCCAGAGAAGTTCTCCCTGGGTCTTTTCCCTGAGATGCTTAGTACAGACTATCTTAGGGTAATGAGAACCTGGAGAACCCTGTTAGGACACTGGGTAGGTAAACATGTCCCCCTAGGCCACCAGAACCACATGGAAGAGGATTAGTGAGGGAGATTTACTGATGTGTTGCCAAAGGCAAAGAAACAGTAAACAGCTTACATGTGTTTAGCCCTTCTTCTTCTTTTTTTCCTTTTTCTTTTTGAATAGAACGGAAATGGCTTTATCTAGGGAAAGACTGACTCAGCATATGCCTGAAACTGGTGGTGTTGCCGAGAGCTCGCTCTGAGGATAATGAGGTTTCGTTTCTCCATTTCCAGGCTTACTCTTTGCAGTTTTGTTTAAGCGTACATTCCTTTTGATGTTGGGGAAATACTTTGACCAAAACACCTGCGTGCGATTCTGAACGTGTTAGCCCATGGGCATGCTCTGTTGATCCTGTCTGAGAAGAGTGATAGCCAGTGTGGAGAAGAAAACACAGAGGGAGGGAGGGTTTTTGCAGTCAGTAGCCAAAACAAGTGCTGAGTGAGCTAAGACGCGTGAGTGAGAGGCAGAACTGGTGAGTGTCCTGGGGTGCAGTGAAACCACAGCTTTTGGGGCCATGGCTGCACCCTCCCCCACCCCGTGGGAAGAGAAACCAAGGAAGCTTTCCGTGCCCCAGAGACCACCGCCCCCCCTCGTTGAGAATTGGGAAGCAGCTGGGCCTGCTCTGTGCATGGTAAATGGTGCATCTGATGGTGCCTGAAGAGATGAAGGGAGGACCTGAAGGCTCCTAGGTGGAGGGGAAGGTTTATTGGAGAGGTGAGGGAGAGCAGAGGCATCTGGGAGAGCCCAGGGTGAACAGGACCCTGAGCCAGGCTGTGGCGTGGGAAGGGAGAGAAGAGAGCCAGGAAACCAGTAGACCAAGAGGCCAAAAAGGCAAAAAAAAGGGGTTGCATAATCAAAATGGCAATGACTGGGTTATATAGGGAAGAGCAGTTGAGGGAAAGGCAGCCCAGCCCCTGGGCTAGAGAAGTTTAGGGCAAGGTGGGGGAGTGAGGGGTGGGTAAGGTATCTCAGCCAGGAACCACCCCCATAACAGGTAGGGACTTCTGGGGAGAAGCTAGCAGCCAGTGTCAGCTTTTTAAAAATTTAATTTTATTGATATTTATTGAACTCTACATTTTTCTCTGCTCCCCACCCTGCCTTTCCGCTCCCCCCTTTAATCCTCCTCCAAGGTCCCCCATGCTCCCAATTTGCTCAGGAGATCTTGTCTTTTTCTACTTTCTACTTCCCATGTAGGTTATATCTATGTAAGTCTCTCTTAGTGTCCGCATTGTTGTCTAAGTTCTCTGGGATTGTGGTTTGTAGGCTGGCTTTCTTTGCATTATGTTTAAAAACCACCCAGTGTCAGCTTTGATACGTTAATAGACCCCTTTGTCCCAGGGTTATTCCCCTCGGACTGCAGTTCCCAGTTTGGGGTTTGTTATTAACACAGAAGTCCTGCTTTACTGAGCAGGCTGGAGCATCTCACTTAAAATAGAAAGCTGAAGGGTTCCACGCACCGGTGCTAACTCTAAGCTCCTGGTGATGTGGCCCTCTGGTCACACTGTAGCACCAAACTGACACCCTCATCCGTTTATGTACAATTTAATATAATTATTTAACTTTATTTTATTGTGCATTTGATATAAAGGTGTCAGATTCCCTGGAACTGCAAGTTAACAGACATTTGTGAGCTGCCATGTGGGTGCTGGGAATTGAACCCGGGTCCTCTGGGAGAGCAGCCAGTGCTCCCAGCCACTGAGCCATCTCTCCAGCAGGAGATTTCCTTTTTATTTTCTTTTTTATAAATTTTTTTCAAAGATTTATTTATTATGTAAATAATAGTATTCTGCATGCATGTGTACCTGCACCCCAGAAGAGGGCACCAGATCTCATTAATAGATGGTTGTGAGCCACCATCTATTAATGGTTGCTGGGAATTGAACTCAGGACCTCTGGAAGAAGAGTCAATGCTCTTAACCACTGAGCCATCTCTCCAGCCTCGAGATTTCCTTTTTAAAAGGCACAGTTCAGTACAAGAAGAGCTCAGGCCACTGACTGTAATAGAATAAGAGAAGAGGAGCTTTGCAGAGCCATCCCCCACCCCCATCTCAGAGGAACACAGATTGGTGAGTTGCACTGGGCCCTGGGCTCAGGCTAGTGGTAGCCCTGCCTTTGGCTCCTCCATGGAGGTTATGGGCTGAAGGTTAACTGGCGGGAGCAGTGGCAGGCCACTGGGCAGCTTGCTTTAGGCAGTATGGAGAAGTCCCCAAGCTGGGCTTGGTGTGAAGCAGGCATGCAGAAGGGGAATGGTTGTGACCTCGGTGTCCCCTTTTTTGCCTTTCTAATGTGAAACAGATGTGGTCGGTCTGAGGAGCAGAATATGGCTGCAAAAGGAGAACTGAGCTGGTCCCATCCGCATCTGAGCTGCCTGTTGGGCACAGCTGTGACTCTGCAGAGGGACCAGCAGGGCTCTCCAGGCCTCTGGGGAGGGATGACCAGGTGGATCTCAGCACCAGACTGGTGATCCTGGCCTGTCATTCTCGTGGCAGAGGGCGTTGAAGCTTACCTTACCTTCATCCCCAGATGAAGGGTGCGTGGTGCTGTTAGCTGCTGAGACATCACAGGCTGCCCGGGGCTCTGTGCATGGTGCTTTATGGAAACCAACAGAGCGGGAGGTCTGAGCACCGAAGCAGTCTGGGGAAGCGGTGATCGGGGTTGAGGTGTGGTGTGTGTTCTGGTGTATAAGTCACCATTTCTGTAACTGTTTGGCCCCTGACCTGGAATGGCCAGGACGTCTCCTCCCCCGCGTCTGTGTCAGTGACTGATGGGGACATTTCCTTTAGACGTCCTCCCTCCGAAGATTTGGAGCCATTCTCTCTCCGGTGTGGAGGAAACAGACTAGTTGGATGTGCCTGACACAGGGGTGCTTCACACTCCGCTATCCTGTATTTCCATGTACATTTTATTTCCAGGGTTAGCCACCGTGCTCAGTGAAGCCGCGAGAAGCCACTCAGCCAAGCCATCTTTGAGCCACTGATCTTGAGGCTCTGGGGTTCCTCCCACTCTGACTAAACCAGAACCTTCTTGAGACAGTGTTTGTGTCCCTTGATTTAGGAAGTAGATCAAGTAGAGATTTCCAGAGTTGGGGGTCCACCCAGGCCCCGTGGAAGCTGACATCTTGGCTCCTGGCACAGTGATGCAATCGCAACAGAATGGGAACTTGTGCCCAGTCTCGTGACTAGTGGGCAAATGCAAAATGGGGCCTTTTTACTCCAGATCCAGGAAGATCTGCCTTCCTTCCTAGCCCTATACTAGGCTTGAATGTGCCTGGGTTAGGAGGTATAAAATACTCAGGGGGCGGGGGCGGGGAGGGGAGCAGGGGCATCATGAGTTCAAAGCCAGCTTTATTCTTAGAAGAGCCTTACCAAGCCAGGTGCCCCTGC
>JAQHUG010000020.1:700750-711717 GCA_028555095.1 Dicrostonyx torquatus | reverse complement strand
CTCAGAACAGGCTCTGGGTTGTCATCTGCAGAGAACATTTCCGTGTGTCTGGGAACACACATCAGGGCAGTGACACAGGGCTCCCGGAATCAGAGGGGATACGTGGGTTTCCGAGTTGTGCCCACACAACTGCATCCTGTGCTAAAGCGAGGGGAAAACCAGCATTTCCAGGACGTCCGTCGTCTTGCCAAATTAAGAGTATAATGGCTGTGGGTTCCTTTGTCCTTTGGGGTGGGCTCTGACACTCAAGCTCACAAGCCACGTGTTCTGGTGCTTTCTGTGGCTACAGATTAAGTGAGTTAGTGTAGGAGGCTGATGTGGTGCTCTGGTACTGTGCCCTGCTGCCTCATGGTTGATGAGTGCACAGCCCTGCAGGTTCTACCTCCTTCCCCCAAGGCACCCCGCCCCTGAGGAAGTAGGGTCAGGGTTTGTCCTGCTCGCTGTGGGACTGGCCTGCGGTGACTGCTGAGCTGGCCAGGTCTCATGATTTCCTCCAGTCTTGACCCTCTCATGTTTACGGTCTCACAAAGCAGATCCAATTTAGGTACCTTTCACCATTTAAGCACAATTTAGATTCTGCATGCATTCAGCAAGAATTTCATATCTGGCCGGGCAGTGGTGGCGCACGCCTTTAATCCCAGTACTCGGGAGGCAGAGGCAGGTAGATCTTTGTGAGTTCAAGGCCAGCCTGGTCTACAGGAGCCAGAACAGGCTCCAAAGCCACAGAGAAACCCTGTCTCGAAACACGAAAAAAAGAAAGAAAGAAAAAGTATTTCATGTCTGTCAGCTATTGTATCAGGCATCCGGGTTTTAAAAATGGGCAGGTTGGGCTCCTGCCTCCGAGGGCTGCTGTGGTGCTGGCTGGGGCTAAGACTGAGTGCAGCTCAGGTTTGGGCCCAGAGGGCACACGAGTTTGTCTGGAGGGCCTCTGGCCCAGCGCATGGTGCTTCTCAGACCCGAGAGCATTTGAAGCAGGTGGATTGAAGATGGCTGGTTGGGCCCAGGGGTGGGGCATCTGCAGAGAAGGTAGAACTCAGAGCTGGAGAGCTAGAGCGGGGAGCGAGGTGCGGGAGCTTCTGAGGCCGGGGCCCAGGGACGGAAGCGGGTCATACCCGAACACTGGTAGGTCCCGGCAGTAGTAGTTCCGGCTCACTCTGGAAGTTCTACTAGAGTCGTAACAGAGGCACCGCAAGTGCTTTGATGCCCTTGGTGTGAACTCTAAAACAGATGCACAGCCATTTCAGGAAGTGAACTCTCGGGATGTTCTACATTAGGGAACCCCAGCCTGTACCACATACCACACAGTGCTTCAGGCCTGCAGCATTCCGTACTCTCCTCCTGGGGAAACCGAGTCCCATGTCCACAGGTCACATGGCCAGGACAGGCAGGAGTAGGATTTGAACCCAGGTGTGTCCCTGGCCCCGTGTCCATGGACTTGGCAGAGATCGTGGTGTTTTTTTTATTAACAGCTCTCTCCCAAACACAGAGCGGGAAGGAAAGGTTCTTCTCTCAGACTGTGGAGGGAAAGCGACTCAGCAGACTGCATTCCAGTGTCGGGACTTGTGGATGATGTAGCCTGTGACTACTGGGCTGCTGCAAAGACGAGGGCTGTGGGAAGAGCATAGCCCGCTTCCGAGTCAGAGCGTGTCTGCCTCCCGTCGTGGCGGAGCATCTCTGGGTCAGCCTAGTTCCTTCTCTTGTGCCGTCTGTAGGTCTCTTGCAGGGTTTGTATATGTCTGCATGTATAAGAGTGAGGTAGAAATCTTGAATACTTCCCACACAGTGTCCTTTGATGGAGTGGAGGTGTGCAGACCATGCGTGGGAGGGAAGCCATGGTGCTTTTTGCTTCCCTGCTTCTTCTGAGGTAAATTTTCTTTCTTCAGATTGGGAATGAATACCCAGAGATTCTTGAGACGGCTTCGCTGAAAGTGAGGGGCGGCGTCAGGCCCAGCAGCCCCGCGTTGGCCCAGGGACACCCCTGGCATCCAGATCAGGGTCATGACCCCTGTAAGCAACCATGTCGTGGCGGAGAGCATTTTCGACCTGGACTATGCTTCCTGGAAGATCCGCTCGACCCTGGCGGTTGCGGGCTTTGTCTTCTACCTGGGCGTCTTCGTGGTCTGCCACCAGCTGTCATCCTCCCTGAATGCCACCTACCGCTCTCTGCTGGCCAAAGAGAAGGTCTTCTGGAACCTGGCCGCTACCCGTGCGGTCTTTGGTGTTCAGAGCACGGCTGCCGGCCTGTGGGCTCTGCTGGGGGACCCCGTGCTCCACGCCGACAAGGCTCTCGGGCAGCAGAACTGGTGCTGGTTTCACGTCGCCACGGCTACTGGCTTCTTCCTCTTTGAGAATGTGGCCGTCCACCTGTCCAACCTGTGCTTCCGGACGTTCGACTTGTTTCTGGTTGTCCACCACCTGTTTGCCTTTCTTGGGTTCCTGGGTTCCATGGCGAATCTCAGAGCCGGCCACTATCTGGCCATGATCACTCTGCTCTTAGAGATGAGCACACCCTTCACCTGCATTTCCTGGATGCTCCTGAAGGTGGGTGAGGGGACGGGGCGGGGGGGTGCTGTGAAGGTGGGTGAGGGGACGGGGGGGTGCTGTGAAGGTGGGTGAGGGGACAGGGGGGTGCTGTGAAGGTGGGTGAGGGGCGGGGGTGCTCCTGAAGGTGGGTGAGGGGACGGGGCGGGGGGGTGCTGTGAAGGTGGGTGAGGGGACGGGGGGGTGCTGTGAAGGTGGGTGAGGGGATGGGGGGGTGCTGTGAAGGTGGGTGAAGGGCCTGGGGTGCTCCTGAAGGTGGGTGAGGGGACGGGGGAGTGTTGAGGCCGCTCACAGAGCAGGGCACATCAGGCAGTACACTAGCCAGAGTGTCACCAGGACCAGCCATGAGGCAGCTGTGCAGCAAGCCATCATCTGGTTAAATTCCATCTTCTCAAATTTAGGTCTTAGGGTTAAAAGAAAGATGATTGGCTCTTTGGACTCAGTCACTAGTGTTACAATATAGAAAGCATCGTTGTTTTACTTCGATACTTAAAATGTTCTGGAGAGATTTGTGACTATACAGGCACTCACAAGGCCATCCTTAACTCAGTGGCTCTCGGCCTTCGAGGCATGTCAGCGTGTGCGTGCATTTTTATGGCCGTGTGAGAGCAACTCTCTTTTGTTAGTTTGCTGGATTCAGAAGTTAGTTCCTGGTCCAGCTGGAGGTGATGTCACACACAGCCTCATAGAGAGCCTTCACTCAGACCAGCGGTCCTGCCTCCAAAATAGTAGCCCTCCCCTTGGCTTCCTTTGCTCACCGCTGACCCTGAGTCTTGCAGCCCATCCCTAGCCACTGAGTACAGACAGGGTCACGTCTCATCCTGGGAGGGAGCAGCTGCCACACCTGTGTCTGGGGTTGGCCGCCTGAGGAGTGCCGATGGGTGCCGCCGGGAAGCACCTGGACCATGTGGGGCGGCCGGACTTGGCTTTTGTCCACGGCAAGGCATTGGGTGCTGCTCAGCTTCGGCTCCCAACTGCGGAAACTCACCAATGTGCTCATAGCATGGAGTTACAGGAAGTCCATTTTAGCCTTCATCCGAGGCCCTCGGAGGTGACAGAGCTAGAGGAACCCGGATTTACCTTCTATCCAGACTGCTCCAGGGTGTGGGCCCACTGCTGCTAGATAAATGGAGTCTATGATATGAGCTAATTCAAAATGGAAAGATTGGAGTCTTGCCTTAGGGAGCGGGAAGTAAGCAGAGCGGGCCCCACCAATAAGACACTGGCCCAGGCTCTCATCTTCCCTCAAAAGCCTTAGAGAGCAGATGCTGGCAAAAGAAGCCTGCCTGTTGCTTTGAACTGAGTTCACGGCACATGAAGGGCGCCCATACCCTCTCGCCTGCCTCCCGTACTGACGCGGTGCTTGTCTCGTCCACAGGCTGGCTGGTCAGACTCCCTGTTCTGGAAGGTCAACCAGTGGCTGATGATCCACATGTTCCACTGTCGCATGATCCTCACCTACCACATGTGGTGGGTGTGCTTTCATCACTGGGGCGCCCTTGTCGACAGCCTCTACCCGCCTCACTTCGCGCTCTTCCTCTGTGGGCTGGCCCTGCTCACGCTCATCATTAACCCCTACTGGACACACAAAAAGACCCAGCAGCTTCTCAGCCCCGTGGACTGGAACTTTGCGCCGCCGTCCGATACCAAGGGCGGCAGGCAAGAGAGGACCAATGGCCAGGTGCCTCAGAAAAAGAGGCTCTGATGCCAGCGGACGAGTGCCCGGGGTTCAGCAGAGCTCTGGGCAGAGGAGGTCGTGGATGAGTTTAGATCTAGGTGAATACTAACTTGTCCTTTATAGCGTTAGTTCTGAAGTAGCCACAAAGTATTACCGGGACCTTGTTTTGCCTGCAGGAAGGCTTTGCCATCGTGGTCTTCTTCCGATTCCTCGATTCCTCTGGTGTGGCCTCAGCTATGCTGTACCTGCCAGGTCGGGGTCAGGAAAGGAACCCTGGTGGCTGGGTGTGCAAGCTGCCGGGTAGGCCAGCCCGTGTGGGTGCGGACGAATCAGCGCACCCACAGCCTGCGTGCCTTATTTGGGAGTCATGTTCTGTTTCATTACAAAGAATCAGCCTAAGAAAATGTGATTTGCCGGTATTTGTGAAAATATTTCCCAGCCTGCGCAATTTTAAGCCGGTAGCGCAGCAGCACCCTCTAGTGGCCAGTGGCGGAAGAACACAGTTCTGGTGAAGGGTTTTTCCTCAATGGCTGAAAGATCCTAGCGTTTATCTGCCCTTCCTGGCATGGGATCTGGATCTTCGAGCTGTTTCTGATTGATGAAAGTGGCTAGGCTAGCCCAGTTCTGCTCTGTCAATTTCAAGGCAGGGCAGCGACTTTTCCCCCCTCTGGGCTATGAGGGGTCCTGTACCTAGACATGCTCCTGCCTGAGTCGCCAAGGTACAGAACAAACGGCTTGGCTGATGTGACCGCAGCCACGTGTTCTTACTGCACTGTTTGTGCGCGGGACGTCCAGACACCGGCTGTCCGTGTTATTGGCGGACACAGAAACTTTCCCCAGGAGTGTAAATTAAAGTACAGTTTATTTTTGTCCAAACTACCTTTGAGATGGTAGTTGGTCGTGGAAATCATGTGTGACTTACGCTTGCCATGGATCACGGGCCCCAGCATGTTTGGGATGCTGGTGCTTGAAGTTCATAAGAATGTATGGCGCCTATTTATTTCATTCTAAGAGAGTCTCTACTTTGTGCCCCTAAGATTACCGTGTGGAAACCCTGTAGCTCTTATATCTGCCTTGCACAGGCGCAGACCTGGCAGTTTTTAACCGGGCAGAAGTTTAATAAAGTTACGGCTGTTTCCAGAACACAAGCACACGCCAGTTCTTGTCTGCTGACGTGAGCTCAAGCTCACATTGGAATGGCTGAGAACACTCTTGTGTCCAGAACGTGTTGGCAAGTCTTTCTGTGGACCAGAAAACAGTAGGGAAAGTTCAGCTGACTTTCTCTTGCCTGCTCTAGGAGTGTGACCTCTGTCTTTATGTGTGTCACCTGGACGCCATCCCTTAGCTGAGGTGGCCTCTGGTTGGCTCCACACACATCTCCTTCCTGACTAGGACTCCTCCCTGGGACTTTGGAGATAAGAGTGTCTGATGAGAAGGCCCTGGGGGCGATGTGACCAGTAGCCCCTGCCTTTATTGCCTAGAGAGTGGCCACCCTTCCTAGCTATAGCATCGTTGTGGTCTTTACTATCTTGTCAGATGAGTCTCTGAGAGGGGCGCGGTGCAGAGGACACTGATGTGAGCCTGGTCTTGGCCTGCTGTGCCCCACAAGAATCCCACACAGCCTGTTAGGAATCAGAACAGGGTGCGGCGTTGGTTAACGGTAGAGTGCTGAGGTAGCCTGCATGAGGCCCTGCCTGCATGAGGCCCTGCCTGCATGAGGCCCTGCCTGTATGAGGCCCTGCCTGTATGAGGCCCTGCCTGCATGAGGCCCTGCCTGTATGAGGCCTGAGACCCTGCCTGCATGAGGCCCTGCCTACATGAGGCCTGAGACCCTGCCTGCATGAGGCCCTGCCTGCATGAGGCCCTGCCTGTATGAGGCACTGCCTGCATGAGACCCTGCCTGCATGAGACCCTGCCTGTATGAGGACTGAGACCCCGCCTGCATGAGGCCCTGCCTGCATGAGACCCCGCCTGCATGAGGCCCTGCCTACATGAGGCCTGAGACCCTGCCTGCATGAGGCCCTGCCTGCATGAGACCCTGCCTACCTTCTGTCTTCGGCTACTGCACAAAGGACACAGGCTGTCCCACTTAACTGGCATGGAGAACCAAAAAAGCACCACCCTTCTCCCAGGGTAGAGAAATACTTTTACATGGCCATGCTGTTTTCAAATTAGAGAATGGGACGGGTCAGGGATATTGAGTGACAGGAAACAGCGTCTTCCCCATCTCTTATTGATGACTTGCCCCCGCCCCTTTAATTTAGCCTCAGCTCTTTTTTCTCACAATGTGCCACAGGCTCACCCAAGTAGTGCTGGGCTTGGGACGGCACAGCTAGTTACTGGCCGTTTTGCTATTGTCTTTTGTGAGGTGTTTGGCTGCCATGGCTCTCTTTACACAGACAGCTCCCCAGGAGGCGCTGTTGCTCCCACAGTGTAGCTGGGGAAAGCTGAGGTCCAGACAGGTGGTGACTGTCCACAGTGACATCACTAGCAAGAGACCAGGTCTCTACCTGAGCTCTGATGCGCCTGTTCACACAGCCTGTGCGACCCTCCTGATGGGAATTCTGAATTGTCTGTGCCGTGTGCTCTAGAGACGACACCTGAGCACATCTAGTTTTGCAGGCTTGGAGGTCCAAGGTCAGATGCTGGTGGCTTCAGTCAGGAAGAGGCCTGGTCCTTCCTGCGTGGGACATTGCTTTACTCCCAGGAGGAAGGCATGTTGCATCTCCAAGAAGCAGAAGGACTGAAAAGACAAAATAATCCTAACTTAGTTTCCTGGAGGGCTTCAGAAGGCTCTGATCATGGCTGGGCACATGGTGACTTAGGTATCCTCTGGCCGGGTCTGTTGTTGCTTGTGGAAGCTAGTGGCTGCGAGGAGGCCCCTCTTAGCCCCCCCTCCCCCATGTGGATGTAACGTATCAACATGACTTTGGAGGGGCACATTCAAATGCTAGTGCCAAAAGAGTGTTGGCACACCCAGTGCCAGTAGGGTTTTCATGAGCTCCACTTGAGGGCTGGCGTCTCTGGTTCCCTGACTTACTTATTCCAGGTATGGGTGCCCAGCCATTGGCAAGTGAGCGGACGAACCAACAGATGCCAGGTATCCTGTGTGTTCCTGTGTGTGGCAGAGGACATGCCAACCCAGAAGGGAGGCAGAATGTTTGCCAAGGGTACTTTCAACAAGGTAAGACATGATAGGAGGCCACACAGCAAGGCAGGCCCTGGAAAGAGACCTGGGCCGGCAGGCGGTCTGCATGGGAACGAGAGAGGAGAGAAAAAGAGGCCTTCATGATCTTTTCTCTGCTGACTCCGAGTGTTGCGTCTGTCATGACTTTGCTCACAGTGGAGCCTGAGCCCTGGGTCAGAGGGGCAAGCCCTGCCTTGCCTCTGGAGCCTTGGGTTCTGGATGTCTCTGGCGCAGAGTGCTCTAGCTTCCGATTTGGAACCCGCCCTGAGAACTCACCTCCCGTTTGCCATCCCGCTGGTTTATATTTGGTGAGTTCATTGTTAGGCTCCAGTCTGTGGGAGGCTTTGCATTTCCTGTTATTTCGCTATGCTAAACAAACAGCCCCAAACTGGTCAACGGATTTCAAGAATGAACCCAAAGCTGAAATCCTTAGTTGTTGCTAAATGTTACAGATGCAAACCTTGCCATCTAAAGACCCCTTGCTAAGCTTGATGCCATTGCTTTGCTGAAGCCCATGGGAGGCCCTGCCCCTTTCTGAGCAATTAAGGAGGAAGGATGGATGGGGGTAGGGGGAATCCCTGCCCAAAGTTTAAAAGAAAACTGGTTGCAGTCCCTGTAGCTGTCACAGCATTGGCTGTGTTGGCTTTCAGAACTGCTGTGTGAGCCACAGAGTCTCCAAGAAGCACAGCGCATCTCTGCCGCAGTTCTCCTGGCTCGGGGAACTTCTCAGCACACAAGGTCCACCCAGAAACATTGTTTCCACACAAAACAAACAGAGGAGGGACAGCTTGCTGCAGAGCCAGAGATGGGCTGTAGCTTCCGTGTGTGTGTGTGTGTGTGTGTGTGTGTGTGTGTGTGTGTGTGTGTGTGTGTGTGTGTGTGTGTGTCTGTTGGAACTACGTGTGTGTGTGTGTGTGTGTCTCTGTGTGTGTGTGTGTGTGTGTGTGTCTCTCTCTGTTGGAACTGACCAGCAAACACGGAGTGGCTCCTGGATGATGTATGCTTTTTCTTCGCAAAAGAAGGTTAGCCGCATAAGCAGAGAGCCTCCCCCACCCCCGTTGTGTGTGTGTGTGTGTGTGTGTGTGTGTGTGTGTCTCTGTTGGAACTGACCAGCAAACACGGAGTGGCTCCTGGATGATGTATGCTTTTTCTTCCCAAAAGAAGGTTAGCCGCATAAGCAGAGAGCCTCCCCCACCCCCGTTTCCTGTCCCTTTCTTCCTGGTGTAGTCATATCTGCAGGGCCATCTGCTCTTGTCACTGTAAGGACCAGCCTGAGGGACAGCCAGGAACAAAGGATGCAAGATTGGACACCTAGCCTCCTCAGAGCAACACAAGTCTCCCCTTTGCCTCCCCCGCCCCTTACATATGAACTCTCAGTGGATACCTTCCAGGATGGGGTCACTGACCTTTCAGGAGCAAGGCTCTGAGTTACAGTAAGTTACCCCGTCTCATTTTCTTTTATTTCTGACACTTGTTTGTTTAATATAAAAGCTGGGAAAATAAAATAAACAACAAGCCAAATGCCTTTCATTTACTTTTCCCCTTTCAGATTTGCCAATTTCTAGTGTTCGGTCACACAGTAAAGCAGTTCTTCCCAGCTTGTCTCGTTGCCTGTCTCCTTGTCACTCAGCTTTTAGAATCCCTTCGTCCCCTGTCTTTTTCTTTGAAGCTGAGTCTCCCCATACTGCCCGGGCTGTCTTCAAACTGTGTTTTCAGCCCTCCTGCCTGCTGAGACCACCAGGCTCACCACTTCTGCCTTGGTACCCCTTTACCTCTTGGTACTTTATGCTTTTCGGGACAAAAACATTTCCACGTGTAACTATGCCAGCTCAACAGGAGCCCAGGCTTTTTATCTAATTACATCCTGACATTTCC
Source organism: Dicrostonyx torquatus (assembly GCA_028555095.1). Taxonomy (NCBI): domain Eukaryota; kingdom Metazoa; phylum Chordata; class Mammalia; order Rodentia; family Cricetidae; genus Dicrostonyx; species Dicrostonyx torquatus. The sequence goes on along the minus strand of JAQHUG010000020.1, from coordinate 702,436 downwards.
TTCCTGCGCGTCCTCCCTCTCCAGGATGGTTGAGTCATGTCTCCTGTGTCTGTCAGCCTGCTATGGTTCCCCAGCCTCTGTGGCAGCTGGTGATGTTAGCCCCGCCCCTCCTCTGGTTTGCCGGTATGACCTTTGTCAGGCTGGTGGGTTCAAGGCACACATCTGGCTAGAGTACCACATAAACCTGGTCTCCCGTGGAGTGTCACGTCAGAGGTCTTGATCTGTTTGCCCCTCGGTGATGATGTTAATTTTGGTAACCTGATTAAGACAAGCAGAGGGGGGAGTTTGGACATAGGTTGTGTGGAACTAACTCCTTAACCAGAGTGGAATAGTCTAGTCTTCCCCTGCCGTGAGAATTTCTCAGAACGTGAGTGAGATCATGAGTTGGCAATCAAATAAACATAAACCAGGGGAAGGCTGCTGCTCTGCCCACGAGACCTGGCACTGGTGTTATGAGATCATGGTGGGGATCAGAGCGTCTCTAGAAAATTCCATTTGGGGGATGAGGATAATTAGTGGCATCGGTGGGGACTCCTCCCTCATGATGGAGACTTCTAGCTCTGATAATTAAGGTTTACAGCTAAATCCGCACAAGCGCACTTCCCTGCCTTTGCGAGGCTGCAGCTAGCAAGGTAGAGGAGATTGAGACCTGTCCTCACCCCTTCTGGGTCAAGCAATATAAACCCATTTCCTTCCCCATGCCCATCTCCTGGGTTTCCTCAGAGCTGGGAGCAAGGAAACTGAGATTCCAGATATGGTCTAATTGTATGCTGTTGGCAGTAGGAGATACGGTTCATGGTTTCCTTTGTGAAGTGTGGTATGATTTAAGCAACTGTCTAGGGTTGTAGACAGTATAGTCTAATAGCCTCTAAGAAGCTGTGGGCTTTTGTTGTTGTTTGAGGTGCACCTGGAAAAGCGCCATCCTCCTGCCTCAGCTTCCCTGTGCTAGGATTACAGTCACATTCGACCACAGCCAGCTAATAATTCTTTTTAATTGATGAATTAATAATTTTCCTGTGTATGACTGTCTTGACTACATGTATGTTGTCCTACGGTTTTATTGCTGTGCAGAGATACCAAGACCATGGCCACTCTTATAAAGGAAAACGGGAAGATGTTTCATTGGGGCTGGCTTACAGTTCAGATGCTTAGCCCGTTACCGTCATGGCGAAGAAGCATGGTGGCATGCAGGCAGCAGAAGGGGACTGTGCCTCGCTGGGCATAGCTTGAGCCTCTAAGACCCCAAGGTCTGCCTCCACAGTGGCACACTTCCTCCAGCAAGGACATATCTACTCCTACAAGGTGACATCTCCTAATAGTGCCACTCCCTAAGGGCCAAACATTTAAACGTGTAAGTCTATGGGGGGCATTCCTAGTCAAACCGCCACGTATGTCTATGTACCGTGTCAGTGCCTGGTGCCAAAGGCAGCCAGAAGAGGACAGTGGGTCCCTGGAATTGGAGTTACAGATGGTTTGGAGCTGCCATGTGGGTGCTGGGAATCAAACTCAAGTCCTCTTGAAGAGCATCCAGTGCTTTTAACCACAGAGCCATCTCTCCAGCCCCAGCTAATAAGTCTTTAAATGAGTCAATGAAGATGGTTTTTCTGTTGTGTCTGTTTCAGAATTTCTTAAAAACTCAAATACTGAATCAGGTGTCTGAAAGACCCTCAAAGTGGCTGGGCAGTG
>JAQHUG010000020.1:645314-664846 GCA_028555095.1 Dicrostonyx torquatus | reverse complement strand
TGATCTCTGTGAGCCCACTTAAGTCCTGTCTTCTTGCGGTGTCCTTGACCCCTCTGGTTCCTCCAGGTCTCCCTCCCCCTCCCCATAGGACTCCCTGAGCTCTACCAAATTCTTCATCTGCTTCCGTCAGTTGCTGGATGACATCTTTCTCTCTCTGATGATGATGATTATGCTAGGGCTGTGGTCTGAGAGTTCTGCCATTTTTTTTTTATTGATTTTTACTGAGCTCTACATTTTTCTCTGCTTCCCCACCCTGCCTCTCCCTTCCCCCTTTCAACCCGCCCCCATCTGCCATTCTTTTGTTTTGTTTTGTTTTGTTTTGTTTAAAGACACCATTTCTTTGTGTAAAGCTCTGGCTGTTTTTGAACTTGCTCAGTAGACCAGGCTGGGCTCGAACTCACAGAGATCCGCCTGCTTCTACCTCCCGAGTGCTGGGATTAAAGGCGTGCGCCACCACCGCGCAGCTGAGCCTTGCCATTCTTAAGGGACAGGAGTCACTCCCCCATTCAGCATGGCCACTTAATGTGACCTCAGGAAATAGTGGTTCCCAGAGGGTAGGATGCTGTCTGGTGTGAGCCATCTGTGGGGAGTGTCAGTGAAGACCTTCACCAGCCCTCACCCTCATTCCTCTCTTGGGACCTTACACTCACACGTCCTTAGAACCTGTAACCACTGAGAGGGACAGTGTAGGCCACGGTCTCAGCTGTGCGCTCTTGCCCTGACAGCTTGGGCTGTTTCTTCAGAGACTAGAAACTAACCCTTCCTTTTGCTCGTGTTGACTTTCCAGAGCCCTCTGTATTTCTGCATAGTCACCTTATTTCCGGACTCGTCCCCTTAATTCTTTGGCCCTGCTGGGCAGTTGCCTTTAGGAGTCTCCCAGCTGGAGGTGGGTGTCTTGCGGACTGTCACCCTGCCACCCCTTTTGTCAGATGTTGAGACCTTACGGTGACAATTCATGTGTCCAGTGAATCCCTTCCTGTCCCCTGCAGGAAGTGTCATAGTAGCTTCATGTTGTGTACGACAGAAGTCAAAGTCACTGTCTGCCTGTCACTGTCACCTTGTAGATAGCTCTGTGGTCCTGGCGCCTTCCTCTTGCCAGCCTGCCCTGGAGAAAGAGAAGGCTGAGGCCGTGCACAGTCAGGAGGTATCACGTATGACCTTCAGGTTGTGCAGAAAAACGGACACTTCTGACATTGCTGTGGGTGTGATCGCTGATAGAGCTATGCGTGTAAACTTGACCTTGGAATGATCTTTATAATAGTGTGCGCACACATGAATGCCATCGGTCGCTCAGCCCCCCTTGACTGGTGTGCTTCTTCGTGCTCTCAAATGCATGATGTCTTTCCTTCCAGTGGTGATCAAGGGAGCCAAGAAGGCAATGCCCTGGCCCGGTGGGCAGCCGACCCTGCCAACACAGCATGGATGGAAAGTAAGTACTCCTGCCCCAAGGCCTGGATCTCCACCCCTGAGCACCTACAGGTCTTGACAGGATGGTCAACGGGTTTCCTTTCCTGGCCGAGATCAGATTGCAACCTTTAAAATGCTAGATGTGACTGCCTCGCCGGATAAGGCACCAAGCCGCGTGGCTGACATAGACAAGAATAATGGGCTAATAGAAGTTATAAGAGTTAATAAGTCTGAGCTACTAGGCCAATCAGTTTATAATTAAAAAAAAATTAATACTCTCGTTTACGGGAGTACTAACAAAAGCTTATGTAGAGAAGTCTCCCGGAACTCCAAAGCGGCCTTTGCCCTGTGTCGAGGCACTCACAGCTCTGCACTGAGCACTTACCCCTCCTGCTGCTTCCTGTCAGGCACAGCCTGTCTTCACTGTCTGGTGGGGAGGGGGCCAGCACTCGGACCTGCCGCCCGTTGTCTGCTGTTCTCCATGGAGACACTGTTGGCACTTGTAAGATGGCCTCAGGGTGTCTTTCAGTGGCGGTGCTCAGGAGGGCTGTACAGATCTCAGATTCCACTGTTTAAGAAGCTGAGATGTTTTAAGCAGTCTTTATTATTATTGTTATTATTATTATTATTATTTTAAGGAAGCAAACACATTATGCCTTTATTACCCAGTAGCTCCTAATTTCTGTGTAACTGTTTTACATGATTGGCTTAAAGGTCAGACCACCTTAGCTACTCAGCTGTTCCAGCTTCTTCTGGAAAGTTCTGGCTTGGTTTTAACTGTGACTTGGACACAAGTTCTAGAGTGATTGCGATGGCTGTTTGGGGGCTGCTGACTCAGAGCCAGCACAGGAGCCCATGAGCGTCTTGTTACGTGCGTGGTGTCCAGGTCTCTTCAGCCGCCCCCTCCACCAAACCCAAGCAATTAACCACTTAAAAATGACCCTAGGGCTCACACTATCCAGCCCTGTCTCGGGAGGAGAAATCTATGCGGTGGCCACTGTTGCTCAGGTGCTAGTGGTGTGTCGGCTGCCACCACGACTTCAGAATCGCCGTTTCTGGACTTGCTCCTTATGGGGATGAGTGACCATGCTGTACGGGCGACAGTTCATTTATCCTCTGCGTCCCGTGGTTCTCAGTACGCTGATCCACCGTGGCTGGGTGTTCTCCCCGAGAAATGAGGCTTGCAAGCACGTTATATATCCATTTCAGTTTCAATGTCGTTTGTGATCCAGTGTGACCATCTGTATGGTATGTTACACTTTTACAACACCCCCCCCCACACACACACACTCACAAGTTAAGAAAGCCTGTTCACAGAACACTCGTGTCCCCATAATACTGAGTGGGAAACTGTCCACACACACATAAACACACACACTCACAAGTTAAGAAAGCCTGTTCACAGAACACTCGTGTCCCCATAATACTGAGTGGGAAACTGTCCACACACACACACTCACAAATTAAGAAAGCCTGTTCACAGAACACTTGTGTCCCCATAATACTGAGTGGGAAACTGTCCACACACACACACACACACACACACACACACACACACACACACACACACACAACCACTCACAAATTAAGAAAGCCTGTTCACAGAACACTCGTGTCCCCATAATACTGAGTGGGAAACTGTCCACACACACATAAACACACACACTCACAAGTTAAGAAAGCCTGTTCACAGAACACTCGTGTCCCCATAATACTGAGTGGGAAACTGTGGATTTGACTTACTACCAGCACGGGTGACTTCTCACCCAGGGTGTAAATACTCCCCAGCCATCAGTGTAGTTCAGTGGATTCCCCATTGATGTGACACCAATATGTACTCCTTTTATTCCTAAGACTTGTGTACCTCCTTTGTATTCTGAACCCCACAAGCTTAAACCTGCTCCGAAGAGCCATGGAGAGAGACTCTGTTGGACAGTAAGAGTGGGCCTGGGAACTGCGAACTCCCCGCTGTTGATCGGATTTCACATCTCTTCTGTTTTGAGATGAGGCTCTCATTCAGAGTGGTTCTTTGTGCGGAGACGCAGTCGGCCATCCCTCCGTGCTAACCTCCGGGATATGTATAACATCACACTCACTGGCTCCGCTCAGCTTTTAACAGGTACTCCCTTATGTTGCAGATCCGGAGGAAGCAATTTACGATGACGTTCCAAGGGAGAACTCAGACTCCGAACCAGGTTTGATCTTGTCTGGACCGGAGTTTCAGGTCCAGCTTTGCAGTCTTTTGTTTTGGGTACAAAAGCAGCTAGTGCCTGTGCAGCCCCGAGGTCCAGCACGCGTGCGCGTGTTTTGTCTTTGTGGTTCTGGTGCTTATCTTGTACGCTGTGTTTGAGGGCTGGTGTGCTCGCTCGCAGCACCTGACGCACTAAGAGCCACAGATGTGACAAACAGGAGCCGAGGTTGGAAACACTGAGGCTAAGACGTGCTGTAGACAGGAAAAGCACAGTAAGTCAGGCTGCGGTTTTCCAGATCTGAAAGAAAACGGCCACCGTCAGACTGCAGCGATAGAAGCCTAAAGCGGGGTTCGCTGAACGTAGATCTGGAACTTGGCGGGTGTCACTGAGACGGCAGCCGTGTCACACGTAGGGAAAGGGTATGGATGCAGAAGGAAGCGGTAGGCAGCAAGAGAGCCGCTGGCAGAGCTGTGGTGAACCACAAGGCACAGTCGAGGCAGCTGGTTTACAGGTGGGCTGGCCCTCAGAGCTGTGGTTGCTGGCTCTCAGAGCTGGGACCCTCTACACTGGCAGGGCAGTGGCTGGTTTTCTTAGTTGTTTGGCTGTGAAAGGTCCCTTGTGTATTTGATGGGCAGCACCCGAGAGCACAGAAATACATCATTTAACTTGTAAACCAGTGAGCAGAACCAATCCGGTTGAAAGCAAGGACTCGTAAATTAGGAAGAAAACGACAAAAAGCATGAGGAAGTACTGCAGAGTGAGCCCAAATATCAACATTTCTGGTTAAGATAAATGGGATCCGGCTGCCTGTGAGGACACAGACAGCGTGGAAGCAGCTGTGTGGGAAGGAAATACGATGGTGACCAAAAGGTGGCCAGCCTCACTACCAGCCTGTTAGGTGTCGCACCAGCTGGCATTAACTCATACACATCAGGTGTCCTGCTTCGTGGCATTGCTAGAGGGACAGAGTGGCCTCACAGGACAGGTTCCATATGCATACAGAAAGTTACGTCTGAGGTATGGCCAGAAGCAGGTTCCTTGTGTAACTGGAGTGTGACATTTTACAAAACCTATCACCGTCGATGGGTGCTGGCTGCAGAGTCAGTGGCTGTAGGAAGCCAGCAGAACTGGCTTCAGGACAGCTACAGTTTCCAAGGGTTTTATCAAGCACATGTGATACTTTAAAATTACGCACCGCGCTTCTGTGCAAGTATTAACAAATGCCAAGAATGTGTATGCAGATGCCTTTTGATAAACAGTCTGTCTTAGTTAGGGTTTCTATGGCTGTGATAAAACCACTCGGGGAGGAAAGGGTTATTCTAGTTTATATCTCTCAGGTCATCTTCGGCCACCGAGAGACAGGGCAGGAACCTGGACCAGAGGTCATGAGGATGCTGCCTGCTGACTTGCTGTCCGTGGCTCGCTCAGCCTGCTTTCTTGTAGCACCCACGACCACACACACGCCTGGGGGCGGCGTTGCCCACAGTGATCTGGGACCCTCCGACGTTAATCCCCAAGAAAATGCCCTCCAAGCCATTCTGGTGGGGGCACTGTCTCAGCTGAGGTTCCCTCTTCCCAGATGATTCCAGCTTGTGTCAAGCCATTCTGGTGGGGGCACTGTCTCAGCTGAGGTTCCCTCTTCCCAGATGATTCCAGCTTGTGTCAAGCCATTCTGGTGGGGGCACTGTCTCAGCTGAGGTTCCCTCTTCCCAGATGACTCCAGCTTGTGTCAAGCCATTCTGGTGGGGGCACTGTCTCAGCTGCTCTTCCCAGATGATTCCAGCTTGTGTCAAGCCATTCTGGTGGGGGCACTGTCTCAGCTGAGGTTCCCTCTTCCCAGATGACTCCAGCTTGTGTCAAGCCATTCTGGTGGGGGCACTGTCTCAGCTGAGGTTCCCTCTTCCCAGATGCCTCCAGCTTGTGTCAAGCTGACATGCAGCTACCCCACGGTTCAATAACACTGACTTCCAAAAATGAACATAACTTTTAAAAGAATAACTAATGTAGATTATTGGACCCGGTGATGTTCGGCTGTCATCCTAGCTACTCTGGAGGCTGAGGCAGGAGGATTGCAGTTCAAGGCCAGTCTGAGCTATAGAGTGGGTTAAAGGCCTGCCCGGCCTACAGAATGAGAACAGGGTATGCCGTGCGAGCACAACCCAAGGATAGTCAAGATGAAGGTGTGGGAACACACAGTGCAGTGGCAGAGCGCCGTCCTCGTGAGTCTGAGGCCCCAGTCTTGTTTACTATGGATGAACGAACGAATGAATAAATACGTATGTAACAGATATTTAGAGATGGAAACCTCTCTACAAAAATAATTGTTCTGTTATCTTCAAAACCGTCAAAGATGAAGGGAGAATGAAAATCATGGCATATTTTGACTTTATTAATCTTTTTTTTTTCCTTTGGCTTTTAGAGACAGGGTTTCTCTGTGGCTTTGGAGCCTGCGCTGGAACTAGCTCTTGTAGACCAGGCTGGTCTCGAACTCACAGAGATTCACCTGCCTCTGCCTCCTGAGTGCTGGGATTAAAGGCGTGCGCCACCCGCACCGCCCGGCAACTTTATTAATCTTCAAAACTCTCAGGACAGATTTACAGCAATGAAGTTACTGAGATAATGGCCCGTGTTCACAATTTATTGAAAGGTAATGAGATCCAGCCCAGTTCCCTGGAGGACAGTATAGAGGGTGGCAGAAAGGACACCGTGACTGGGGAAAGTGTAAAGCAGAAGCCAGAACACTAAGACGTGCCAGGAAAAACCAGAGCTATTGTCTGCCAGGCGGCAGAAGCCGACTCTGCTGACAGTATCAGGAGAGAAGCAGAGCAGGGAACGGGGAAGGGAAGATTGCTTCAGTGGCGGTGACTGCAGCACCCGTTGATAAAAATCGTAACTTGAGATCAACCAGTTGAAAGAGTTAAGTAAGGGAGACTACAATTCTCTCGTAAGAGTCACCTGCCCTCAAAGCGGAAAACATAACGCCATCCCTAGTCATCCAAGTTTCTCAGTCAGGAGTTTCCCTCAAATGCAGAGGCCCTGGGGCTGGAGAGATGGCTCAGTGGTTAAGAGCACTGCCTGCTCTTCCAGAGGTCCTGAGTTCAATTCCCAGCAACCACATGGTGGCTCAACCATCTGTAATGAGGTCTGGGGCCCTCTTCTGGCCTGCAGACATACACACAGACAGAATATCGTACACATAATAAATAAATAAATATTTTAAAAAAATGCAGAGGCCCTGCCCCAGCATGACAGCTCAGCCTGCTGAGCGTCCCAGGGAGAATGCCTCCACTGTCCATAGTTCCAGGGAGCAGTGGCCTCACTCGTGTCCCAGCTGACACAGCTAGGCACTGTTTAGAGAGCTGTTTATCATCTTTAGATCGTGCGTACATCAAGTGTCGGCTCTGCATCTCTGCTTAGCACCTCCCTCATGTCTGCATGTTCCATATGCAGGCAGGCAGCTCTCCTTTGTGGAAAGTTGGTGATGGCTACATTTACTATATTGTCGTATTGCTTGCTGTAGTCGTGCTGGGTCCCTGGGGTGCCAGTGCCATAGTGACGTCCCAGATACCAGTCACTGCCCACACGGAGGAGGTCCTGAGACCTGGTGCCCCGAGCGACGTGTGCATCGTTCCTGAACAGTGCCGGACAACGTCCGTCTGGACCGTAGGTGAAAGGGTAACTCGGCAAAGCTCGTGCACTCCGGTTTAACCCGATCTCACCTTGGTCTGTGCACCCAGATGAAATGATTTACGATGATGTGGAGAACGGAGACGAAGGCGGAAACAGCTCGCTGGAATACGGGTGGAGCTCCAGTGAGTTCGAAAGCTACGAGGAGCAAAGTGACTCAGAGGGCAAGAATGGAATTCCCAGGTCCTTCCTGCGCAGCAGCCACAAAAAGCAAGTACGTGCTTAGTCTGTGTGGTGGGCAAAGGTCTCGGTCTCTCGGGAGCGGGACTGGGACGTTACTCTCAGTGGTTATTGCTGAGACATTGATGTGTAGTTTGAGGATCATAGGGTACCCCTGAAGTAGTCTCTTAGCTCTAAACAAAGGAGGATCTGGCTGTCACAGCCTCATAAAGCCTCTTCTGCCATCCTAAACAGGCTCACCACCCGAACGCTAAGAAAGCGGTAAAAGCCATGTGTTGGCACAAGTGTAATTCCCGACACTTGAGAGGTTGGAGTAGGAGGATTGGGGGGACTTGAAGGCCGGCCTGGGGGAGTGGTACCAGGACAGCCAGGGCTGCAGAGAAAGGAGCCTTTCTCAGAAGACAAGGTTAAGAGGGAAGAGAAACACGAGCGGGCACTAAATTGATGTAGTCCTTGTGCACAGAGCGAGCTGGCCAGGTCCCTTTGGCCAGGACAGGCACAGCTCTGCTTTGCTGCCAGGGAACAACTGCGTGTGACCCGGACGATGTGAAGACAGGGCTGAGGCTCCAGATGCCTGCACCGTTTTCCCTAGAGGGAACTTTTGGTTTTTTGGCATAAAACTTCTCAGGTTACAGTCCCGGGAGGAATATGGAAGCCCGTAAGAGTGAGCATTAGCCTGAGGAGGGCCCTCGCCCTGGCCGCAGCTTGTTGGGGTTCTCTGTGGCTGGCAGGGTCACGTACTCTTGTCGGAGGGGCCCCTGTGGCCGGTGTAGAAGGATTTCTTGGTACCGTGTGCCGCTGGTGGCTTGCCTACAGCAGGGTGTAAGGGTTGACTGACCGTGTGAACAGTCATGGTGGTGTCTGAGGTTGACACAGCCCACACGAGGTCCTCATCCGAGACCTGGTGCCTGCCTTTCTATTAGTTGACCATAGCCTCCCTTATCTGCTTTGCCTTCCCCAGTGACTTGAGCAGCCAGAGACTATGATTGTGCCCAAGGTTTCGTGTCTCTGTACTTCTGCAAGTTGTCACCGGAGAGCTGTCATTTCCTCTAACTTAATTCAGTCTCAAGAACAGTAGTGCCAGCTTGCAGTCAGGCTTTCTCCAGGAACGTGGGTCTTTTTTTTTTTTTTTTTTTTTGATCAGGAGTGCAGCTGGGATCTGTCCAGGGATGGAGCTGCCATCGCAGCCAGGGGAACTAACTAGGTGATAGTTGTCTGCATGGAGCTGCCTTAGACATTCCCGACCTAACCTTAAGGTCCTTAAAAAGTAACCCAGTAGTGGGAGCACCCAGGGTGCCTATGAGCCTGTGCTGCCACAAACACTCAGGCTGGTCCCCTTGAATGACTTGAGAAGATGGCACGTTGTCTGGCAATGCCAGTGGGGCGGTTCTTCCTGCAATCAAGCTGGGCGAGTACCTACCACCAAGCCTCCAGAAATGCCAGCTCAGCGGCCTTTTCTCGTCAGGGGAAGCACTAGAGATACCAGTGGGAAAGTAAGGAAGGAACAGAGCCCACATCTCCTGCTGGGAGGATGGGGGCTGCGGACAGGGGTCCTTGTGGGCTAGGCCCGCCCAACATGGAAGTGCAGGAGAAGACAGGCTTTCTAGATTGAAGGAGTCATGTTTTTAAAGCCGCCGGAGTGAAACTGAGTTGTTGAAGTAGTGTCAAATTTCCGTTAAATATTAAAGTGTCTTGTCCTGGTTGACATGAGACATCCCCCTCCCCTGCCCCGGGGAGAAACATCTGGCTGTGTGTGCTTGCGATGGAGGAAGGGTGGTGGTTCAGCACACCCAGCTAACCATCGGTCAGGGTGTCAGGTTAGCACGGAGACTGTCTTTCCCACAGCATCTGCGCCCCAGCACGGTCCCGAACATCAGGTCCTTCCTGCTGGATGCTGTCACAAAATAGTCCGAAGCGTATTTCGCATGGGTCCCTGTCTCCTCGAGATGTAACTGGATGGTCTAACGCAGGTTTTTCTGTACATTTGGTGGCTCTGTTCTTTCCTGGGGCACCTGCAGCCCACTGGTGGAAGGAGCATGTGTCCTTCCTGCGTGCCTCACTCATGCGTGGGTTTCCCTCCGGTCAGCAGTGCTGGCCGTGGCCTCCAGCCAGAAAGTGCACATCCTTCCTGCAGGATAGGTCTCTGGGGACCCACAGAGCCTGTTCTGAAAAGCATGTCTCTTTGTGCCACAGCTCTCTCATGACCTAACCCGCTTTAAGGCGCACTGTGAGGAAAAGATGAGAGGCCTGGTGGCCAGTACGGTGGGAGCCACGGAGGTGCCGCAGGCAAAGCCCAGGCAGGAGCGGAAGGTAGTGTGGCTCCTCCTTACCCTCTGCCATGCGCATGTGGTCCAGAGCAGACCGTGCTGTGCACGAGGTAGACGCCGTGTGCAACTCAGCCAGAACAGTGGTTCTCAAAGCGTGGCCCAGGGCTCCCAGGTCACTCGGGCATTTCCAGGGCCGTCCTTAACCATCTCTGTGAGCTTGGTCTCTCGCAAGTGAAGGGAGGGGGCTTCCAGGAGCTTGTAGCATGTAACATCGCAACAGGTGGGGTATGGAGTCGGCAGTGTCTGGGGGATTCCCCAACATGCAAAACAAATATCGATTCTGTTTCGAAAAAGAGAATCATTTCTCATAATTACGTCATTGAATGTAAAACGCAATAGATTTATTATCTTCTAAGCAAACATCACTCTAACATTCAAAATCGTTACCAGTTTTGACTTTCCCACTGTTGCTGTAGATTAATACAAAGTAAACGGAAGCTGCTAGGGCGTTCGGTGGTCGGCAGTAGCCGAGTGAAGGAGAGCAAGGGCCTGGCAAGGCCAAGGCCCTGGACTCATTTCTAGCGCTGCTCAAAAACACAGAAATGATTGTAAAGTTGAAGGGGCTCCTAGGCCAAAAGTTTGAGAACGACTGGGTTTGCGTACCTTAGTTCTGGGAGATGTGCTTTAAAAGGTCACTGTCAAGTAACCTTCCCTGACTCACCATCCCTTGGGTCCTGTGAGATGAGTCTCACTAAAACTAGATGTCCTCGGAGCCAGCTCTGGGCAGTGGTGGCTCCAGTCCTTGGCGTTCAGACGCTGGGCTTTCTGAAGCAGAGCTCCCTCCCCAGGAGTCATGGGACTGTTTGGCCAGCATCTGATGGTTCCCTGCAGGGCAGCGAGAGAGGACTGAGGACGGAGGCAGATCCATGAGATGGCTAACTCCAGGGTCTTCCTGGGAGCCATGGCTCTCTGCTAGTTGGGGTAGCCTGCTGTATGAGGTCAACTCCGCCCAGCTTAGAAATGTTTGAGTGTTGCTGGGTGACAGGTCCGGAGACGTGAGCAAGTGGTAGGATCATGAACAGTGAGAGCCCTGCCTTCAGGTTGAGCCTGGGGCGAGTCTCCTTCCCTCCCATCTTCCAGACATGGAGGTGTGCTTTGGGGTCTCCAGGGGCCCTTCTGCCTGAGTCTGCTTTCCTCTGATTATCCTGATGTGGTCAAGTGGGGCTGAGGTACAACTGACCTTGGGGCACGGCAGAGCAGGACCTAGGAAGGTAACCGCAGTGAGGGAAATGTGCTAGCCATGGCCACACCAACAGGCTATGGTCATGTGTGGGACCGAGGGGCACAGGAATTTGGATGGGGAGGAACAAGAGTCACGTTGTGGGTTTTACTATTACAGGGAAGAATGATGATGAAAAGGGTAGAAATCCGAGTTGGGGCGCTGGGTTGGAAGTGTAGATCGGGGTTAATTATAGCTGCGTTGAGTGGTCGTCGAATAAAAAGTAGCAGTGTCAGCATTGAGAGGAGGGGACTTCAGTGCGGACTCCCCCAAAGACTGCCGTCCCCTGCGTGAAGTGGTCCAGAGCCGGTTGCCACGGCAACCTGCGGAGCTTTCAACCAGGCTTGCTAAGAGCTCACTGTGACGGGCGCTGGCTTACTTCCTCGCTGGTCTCTTGGGTTTTTCTCTGAAAGGACATTGTCTACTGCCAGTACCATCAACACTAGCTGTCTAAAGAGTAGGACACGAGATGCCAGCATGTGCCAAGGCCACTCTTAGGCACCTGTGGCTTAGATGTGAATGTTAAATCACAACCTTGGCTGGAGGAAACCAGGTCCGGTGAACTCCGCCCACGCGGGTTGTTGTCTTTCTGCCTTATGTCCCTACAGAGGGATTGGCTGTCTGCTTCTCACCTGGGCCAATCTCTATCCTCGACCCCTTCTTGCCTTTCTGCACAACTGGGTATAGATCTGGGACATGTCAGGAAGGACCCCTGTGGAGAGCATCCAAAAACTCAAGTGAGCATGCAGTTAACTCTTCTGCCCTTGGATCAGGGATGCATGACTGTCGGCCACTCTACAAAGCTCCCTGGGTTTGGAAGATAATGAAAAAAAAAAAAAAAAGCAAGAATGTTTTTGAATCATGCCAAAGAAGGACTCTTCTTTAGCAATGACAAAACAAAAAGAAAAAACAAATCAGAAGTATCTTAGAACCACAAACACATACACACTGACCGTAATCAAGAAGCCTCTCCCAAACTGGAAAGCTCCCTCGAGGTAGTGTGTCAACCCGGACTACTTGACAGTATTCTTTTAAAGTCACAGCAGGGGACGCCGTGCCCACCATGACAGCAGCTCCTTACTCCGTTGCTTCTGTTTCACAGATGCAGAAGCTCATGAAGGCAGCCAAGGAGGGCACCAAAGACGGGCTGGAGAAGACCAAAGCCGCCGTGAAGAGAGGCCGCTCCTTCATTAGGACCAAGTCTTTTGTCTCCCAAGGTCCAGAACCCATTTTGACACGTAGCACGAGCCTGGCTCAGCTTTCCTTTCTCTTGGGGCACTGGCTCAGGTAGGGTGGTGGCAGTGTGGGAAGTTCCTGCACTTCCCCTCAGCAGAGAGCCTTTCGCTCCACCCAGCTGACCAAGGCCTTCCCCTTCCAAATGATGGAGAGGCTTTCCTGTTTCAGGCCGCCATGTAGTTGTCGGGTGTGGGCCAAGTATGTAACTAAAATACAGTTAACGGAGTCTCTGTAAGTAGCTGAGTCTCCTGCCGCCGCCTCTCAGTAGAGGGTGGTGAGTGCCCCAGCTTCCCTGTAGCCCTCAGGTGCAGGGCCGCTATCTGTGCATGCCTTAGTCACTTCAGCCACCCTGAATCACACTGCTGCATGACAATACTGACAGTGATTGGTGCTCCCAGTCTTTGTCACTCTGCAGGGACTAGGGCTGTATGTCAGGAGGTAGCCGTCTATGCAGGCATTATAGAAGCCTTCTTGCTGGTGAGGACAGACTTGCTGGCACTACAATGCTCAAGTTTTCCTACACCTCGCTAAAGGACTGTAGCCTGTGTGGCCTGTGTGTGTCTGGGGATGCCGGATGCTGTCCCGAGGCTGCAGGCGTGAGATCCTTCAGGTCAGAGGCAGTTCCTAGAGCTGAGCCAGATACCGCCTAGGACCTGAAGACAGGTGAAGACCTCCCAGGATGGGTGCAGCTGAGAGAGGAGGTCATGGCAACTCTCTGGTCAGACGGAGAGTGGGAGTAGGAGAGAGATGGGGGAACCCAGAGCTGTGCCCCTAAATGTGCTGTCTGTCTGCCCTCCCCAAGCTGCCAGATAGTTCTCAGTCCTGGATGCCTGAGTTATCTGGAAAGCCCATTAAAAAACCTCACTTGTTCGGGTCCCCAGCCGTCCATCCTCTCAGGCCTCTCTTACCTGGGAGCTCCTGTGCCCCCTGCATCCAGACAGTGCACCTTCTAGCGCAGCTCAGCTCTGTCTGGGTTTAGTTGGGGTTTAAACTTTTCCTCCTGGTGCGGGGATGGACCCCAGGGCCTTGCCACACGTTGACAGGCACTCAGCCCCTGAACTAGATTCCCACATTTAAAGTTTGATTTTTTTTTGTAAAATTGCCTTTTCGAACCCCAATGTGTGGAAGACAGGGAGTTAATGAGTAGGTCCCACCTGAGTCCCCCATGAGAGCTGGCTGCTCTCAGCCGGCCCCTGCTGCTTTTCTGTTTATGACTGTGTTACTTTGTAGTGTTCGAAGCTGAAATATCTATTTCTGTTTTACCATTTGACTACATAACTAAAGATAAACTTCAAAATCTCAGTGCTGATGCTCAATTACCCTTGTGAAAGAATCTTTTAATTGGGTTTGTTAAATTTTCAATTTAATAATAGCCCTGTGGAAAGTATGTATTTGGACTTGAAATCTTCTTGCAGAGATGATTTATTTTATTGTAAAACATGGCTTGTTTTACTGTGCTCTGATGTCATAAATACAGAATTTTAATGTGAGAGTCATGCATTTCGACTTTTCCTCTTTCTTAGATCACAGGTACTGTTTTGAAGAAGAGCAGAATTTGTTCATCGACGTTGAGTGCAAGCACCCGGAGGCCGTCCTGACCCCGATGCCCGAAGGCTTGTCTCAGCAGCAGGTGAGGGAGGGGCTCACACTAGAGGGCCTGCTGCTGTCTCTGATCACCCGCCATGCACTGGGGCTTCCACAGTTTGCCCTACACCAGCGATGAGGCGGTCTGGCCTTTGTTCTAGCTTCAGCACAGTTCCCTAAGTACCCAAAGGCTTCAGCACGGTTCCCTAAGTGCAAGGGTGAGAAATGCGTGGAACTTAATTTCTCTGTCACAAGTTATTTATTCTAGCTCCTACTGATAGGATAATTTTATAGAGACCGTGATACATAGTGAACCACGCCTGTAATTCTAGCACTGGGGAAGTTGAGGCAGGAGAACTGCTGCCAGTTTGAGGCCAACCTTGTAGAGGCATTTCATTTGTATTTTAATAAATAAAGCTTCCCTGAAGATCAGAGAGTAAAGCAGCCCCACTGATCAGCCTTACAGACCAGGCAGTGGTAACACACACCTTTAATCCCAGTAGCCACACTAGTTTGCCATAGAAACCGGGCAGTACATGCCTTTAGCCCAGTCCTAGAGAGTTGTATAAAACAGTCTCATTCTGAGATTGCTGGAGGCAGGATCACCATTTCGGGCTGAGGTAGAGGTAAGAGACAGTGGCTGCTGTTTTGCTTTTCTGACCTTCAGGTTGAACGCCAATTTCTGTCTTTGGGTTTTTATTAATCATGCGTCACAACCTGGGATGAATAGCCAGACCCTATCTCAATAAAACCCTTAAAGAGGGTTTTATACATACATATACAAGTGTATGTAAAAGATGTATACGTAGGTGCCTAAAATTGAGATTAAAATGATAGACTTTCTTTTTAAAGACTTACTTGATGGATTACATGTTTTGCCTCCATGTATGTAAGTATACCGCGTGCATGTCTGGTACCCAAGGCAGTCAGAAGAGGGCGTTGGGTCTGCTGGCATTGGCATTACAGATGGCTGCAAACCGCCATGTAGGTGCTGGGAACTGAAGCTGGGTCCTCTGCAAAAGAAGCCAGTGCTCTTAACCACTGAACCATCGCTCTAGCGCCCCCCCCACATGATAGACTTTTAATAACTAATGAAATTATCTGGATATAATTTGTTTCATTACATCTGACAGTAAATTCGGGGAGGGGGCTGGAAAGTCAGTGCTTTCAATTTGATTTTCCTTGGTAAGAGAAACCACAGGAAACAAACCATAATTCAGTTTGTGACTAATACAGAAATGAGTAAATGAAGATGAATAACAAGTTAGAGATGAGTCCGTGGATAGGTAGACAGGCTGGTGATAGAGATGCACAGATCGTGTATAGGTAAATAGATTCAGACCATGGGCGCATAAAAGGAGACGAACATTCTACGACGCAAGGTTAGCGTTGAAAAGGTTAAAGAGGATATCTAGGGGATGATAATATTGTTCAGGCCCGGTCAGCAAGCCTACCTTCTCTTAGCATTGAAGAGGGAACCAAGGCAGAAGTGGCAGAGTAGAGAGATGTCCATCAGCACGGTCACACATACACAGTAAGGAGGTGTGGACAGCCTGGGAACTTTCTGGTTAATGACCAGCCATCAGGGCCAAGGCTGGATGCTCTACAGTGCCCGTGGTCCCCTGTCTGTGTTCAGTTTACGAAGAGAAAGCTGGCTATGGAAGAGGTGACGATCTGAACCACACCCCATAAATATACGTGGAAAAGTCAGAGTTTGTATTCCAGTCCCATCACAGACCCGCTCTGAACCCCTCTCTTGTGCCCAGCTGGCGAAGTGACCTGAACTGCTGGCCAGAAAAGGGTTGTGGCCAGATTGTCCTAGGCACAAAGGACCTCACACAGCCTCTCCTGCTTCCTGCCTCACCCACCTCTTTCAAGGAGAGGCTGGCACCATTCTTGATGCGCTCTGACATTACGGTTCCCAGACTTAGATCATATGTGGGATCTCAGCTAGATACTGGGCACAAAAGATATGAATGATGCCTGGATCCTGTTCTCTGTCAACATTCCTGTGCCGGACAGGAAGCTCAGAGGCAATGCTGCCCGTTGGAGGAGGAGGGGCAGGTCCACGGAGGAGGTGTGATTAGCCATAGTTCCCTAGAGGCGGGAGGGTAGAATGAACCTGAGGAGCCAGAGAGCCACTGGCAAACACCATCCAAACAAAAAGAATAGGCTGGAACCAGACTGGGAGCACTGACGGGTTAAGACCGGAAACAGGGAACAGAGTGTGAAAAAGCAAGTGGGGGTGTGGCGTAGATGAGGCGGTGGGCAGGGGTACAGGGTAGATGGGATCCCGAGCCAGGGTGTCCAGTGTGTGAGGAGCGGCGTGGTTTGTGAGGAGGGCATGGGTACAGGCATGTGGGATGTGTGAAATGAGGGAGATAATGAGCAGGAGTGTGAGGAAACCGTGGGCAGATGAGTGGTGTGCGAGGGGATGGGGATGCTGCACAGGGAAGAAATGGTCAGTAGTGCGCACGTGTGTTCTTCTGGGGGCAGCCCCTGCTATGATTTTGTTATTTATTTATATTTTATTTGTGTATGTGTGTGTAAAGGTAGACAATGTCATGATGTGTGTGTCTGTATTGTGCAAGTAGTCAATGCCACGGTGTGTGTGTGTGTTTAAGTAGGCAGTGGCAATGCCATGAGGTGTGGGTTGCAGGTAAGCAATGCCATGGTGTGTGTGTGTGTGTGTGTGTGTGTGTGTGTGTGTGTGTGTGTATGTATGTGTATGTGCATGTGTGTGAGTAGGCAATGCCATGGTGTGTGTGTGCATGTATGTGTCTGTGCGTATGTTTAAGTAGGCAATGCCATGATTGTGTGTGTGTGTGTGTGTGCGCGCATGTGTGCGTATACACAAGTAGGCAAAGCCGTGTGTGTGTGTGTGTGTGTGTGTGTGTGCGTGCGTGTGCGTGTGCCATGATGTGTGTGTGTAGGTTAGAGGACAACTTCCGGGAATCAGTTCTTTCCTTTGACCTTGTGTTCTGGTGTTGGAATTGGGGTCTTCAGGCTTGGATGGCAAGTGTTTTCTCCCCCAGCCATCTGGCCAGTCCACTCATAGGATTTTAACAGGAGGTATTGACACCTCCATAATGCCAGCAGCCTCTTGGGTGCTCATTGTGGTTAGTAGGACGGGGCGGAGATGGGGTTACCCAGGTGATGATTAGGTACAGACATCTCTGCAGAAAGGCCCCCTAGACCACATTGATTGTGTTTAACTCCAGCTCCCCTCGTGCGTGCGTGCGTGCATGCGTGCGTGGATGAGGTCTCAGCTTTCACACGCTAATGAAGGGTTAGCGGAGGGATTTGAGTGTTATCTCGCACTTGTGGCCCTGAGCAGGTCCTGAGTTCTGTGTTCTTTGTCCAGCTTGCTTTCCTATAGTTGTGATTCACGTCTGGTACTTTTTCCCCTGGCAACTGAGTTCTTGAGAGTTCTGTCTCTAAAGGTTAAACTGGGGGTGTTGGTGCTTTTGGATTCTTTCCCCCCTCCCTTCTGAAATGGGAAGAAGGTGGTATAACTCACCAGAGAGACTGCGCGTTGGATGTTCTTTTCATGCCCTATTTTGGGAAGGGGTAGAATAGCTCTTATATTTTGAGATTGTTATTGGAAATCATTTGTATCCTGAGGGCGCCAGATTTTATCAGTCATCCCTACAGCATCCCATGTAAGGACAAGAATGGCCACAGAATGGTGTGGGCCCTCCAGGCTCAGGCCCCAGTGAGGGTTGCTCATTCTGCTCTGTCTTCCCCGGCAGACCCGTCACCCTGAGGACCATGCTGCTTCCCCTGGTTGGTTCCTTTTGCTCTTGAATGCCCTTGCGTGAACTTGATCTCCGTACCTTTGGATTTCTTAGGTTGATGTTACATCACTGGGCGCTGTCTCACGCTGCTGCATGCCACTCCTCTCTGGACACGCCATTTGATGTGTCACTTCTAAGTGCCCAGCAGGGCTGCCGTCACCTGCAGTAGCCAGGACTTCTAGATGATGAAATGGGTTTCGTACGCTGATCACCTTATACCAATTTCTGGTCCCCTGACCTAAGGTGTTATCTCAGTGTCTTTTTTTTTCTTCTTTTTTTCGAGACAGGGTTTCTCTGTAGCTTTGGAACCTGTCCTGGAACTAGCTCTTGTAGACCAGGCTGGTCTCGAACTCACAAAGATCCTCCTGCCTCTGCCTCCCGAGTGCTGGGATTAAAGGCGTGCGCCATCACCGCCCGGCTTCAGTGTCTTAAGACAACTGGCTGAAGCCTTAGGGTAACCCTTGGGCATGTTACTCGAGAGCCTCAGGGTAGGGTCTGGCTTCTGAATGTTGGCAGAGAGTTTTCCTGGATCTGCCAGCAGTAGTACTTCACAGTGAAGAACCTGTGGCTAACCCTAACCCTAACCCACTCAGGCTGCTCCTGAGAGTGAGCTAAGGGAGGATGGCCTCATGGCTGCTCAGATTGCCTCTAACCCCGCTTCATCTGTGTTTTCTGAGGCAGGTTCTGGGCTTGTAGACAAAGCTGTCAGGAACTCACAAGCTAGGCCCAGCGTGTTGTTAATCCTCCTGCCTCAGCCTCCTCGCTCCTGGGTGCAGCTATCAGCCGCCCAGCCTGTGTTCATACAGTGCTTGCTATGCATGCGAAAGGATTTGAGTTTGACCCCCCTGGAACCTGTGTAAGACATTGAGGATGGTGAGATCCATCCCAGTACTGGGGAAGCAGGCTAGCCAGATGGATCCCTATGGCTCTCTGACGAGCAAGCCTACACAACTGGTGAGCCACAAACTGGTGACCAGAATTAAAGTGCCTAGGGATGACACACAGGATTGGTCTCTGACCTACACATTCCCTGTCTCTCTCTCTCTCTCTTTGACACACACACACACACACACACACACACACACAGAGTTTTGAGTGTCTTTCAATATCTTCAGAAGGTTCATTGTAGTCTTAGTTTCAGGGGTTCACTATGTGTCCTTTTTGTAAGAGAGCAATGGCTGACTTGTTACCATTTCATGGTTAAACTCTGAACCTTGAGTGTTCAGGGTGGAAATGATGTCTTGGCCACTAGGTGGCACTGCAGCATCTGTGGATCCTGCCATTTAGCAAGTGTTTGCTCAAAGAGTTCTGGTGTGTACTGGTGTCTTATGTGGTGTGTGTGTGCATGTGTCCATATCATGTGTGATGGTAATGTGTACACATGCATGTGTTGCATGTGTATGTTTGCGGGTGTTGATTTAAGGAAAACTCTACTGTGGTGTTTTGCCTTATTTTTATATATATTAGTGGTTGATACTCGCTAGGATGTATTTGGGGTAATGACAGTACCAAACGTCATTGCTGGCATTTTGCAGGCATGTTACAGCTGTGTGCCGATATCTTATATTAGCAATGAAAACAATCAGAAAATGTTGTGGTTTAAATGCAAGCATCTCACAGTCTCTCCTGAGAAGTTCATATCACCCATGACAGGGGAGGGCTGACAGGCTGCCTAGGTGTGTCTTAGCGACGCAGCCCGATGTTCCGTCTTCTGCAGGCGTTCTGCTCTTCTGCTCTCAGTTTAAACGTGAAACGTCACATCATGTGGTATTGAGAACTCGAAACCTGATTGTTTAATTCAGATCATGGACGTTGCATAAGCCAGTGTGTTTTTCTTGCTGTTGTTCTGTTTGTCCTGCTGCCGTCACAGTTTACAGTTTGAGGGCTGTTTGTTTGTTTGTTT
>JAQHUG010000020.1:613909-645106 GCA_028555095.1 Dicrostonyx torquatus | reverse complement strand
AGCTTAAAACTTCCCTCAGAGGCCTCCTTCAACTCTCTTTTTAAAATACGTTACTGCCGGGTGTGTTGGAGGCCCGCCTGGTCTGCAGAGCAAGCTCCAGGACAGGCTCCAAAGCGACACAGAGAAACCCTGTCCCCAAAAGGAAATTATAAAAAAAACTTACATTCTTTTTGAGTCGTGGTCTCATCGTGTAGCTCTGACAGCCTGAAACTCGCTGTGTAAACAGCGTCGTCCTTAAACCACCTGCCCCCGTCTCTCCAGTGCTGACCAGAAATGTGCACCGCCACATCTGGCAAAAATATTTTTTTTTTAACAAATAGGCTTTAGCCTGGAAGTGAAGTTTACCTGTGTGCATTCTGAAGCAACTGTCTGCCGTCTTGCTCGCCCTTCCTGACAGGTTGTGAGGAGGTACATCCTGGGTTCCATTGTCGAGAGCGAGAAGAACTACGTGGACGCGCTGCGGAGGATTCTGGAGGTACCCAGTGCCTGCGGCACGCTTCACCCCCCTCCTCTTCCCCGTCTGCACATAGTTTTGTTGGGTTTGTGCCGTACGCATCTGGTTTATGACCGAGAGTGTACAAGTGAGAGGAGTTCTCCGAAAAGTGTAACGCTTGTGACCGCATGCTGACGTTGAAAGTCATGTGATCTGTTCTGAAGCGAGACTAGCTCTCTTGCCACCTCGGGTGACTGAACTGTCCATACTTGTTTCTGGTTCAGCAATATGAGAAGCCGCTGTCGGAGATGGAGCCCCGGCTCCTGAGTGACAGGAAGCTCAAGATGGTGTTTTATCGGGTCAAGGAGATCCTGCAGTGTCACTCCATGTTCCAGATCGCACTGGCCAGCCGCGTGTCTGAGTGGGACGCAGTGGAAACAATCGGCGACGTTTTCGTGGCCTCGGTAACTCAGCAGCCCCCCTTCCACACCCCTCCTGAAGCTCTGTGGGCTCTTTTCAGGAACCCCAGAGCCCGTGAGGATGCGTGCTGATAAATTAGTGCTCTGGCCCAGTTTGTCCATTCAGGGAAGGAGCAGGGGCCCCTTTCCCAGGAGACAGACGGGCCTGGGCAGAGGTTCGGGATAGAAGACAGGTCCAGGAAGGCTTAACTGTGCTCACTTGATCATGGTTTGGTTGCCCAGTCATTAAGTCAGTCCTCCTTTCACTCCTGAGCGAGGGCTCTGTCTGTGTAGTGTCACTGGGTCCCCCCTTCCTGATGTAGGCCATACTTTCTCTACACGATATTCTCTAAGCCTGGTGATTGTATAAAACGAGGCAGGGGCTAGAGAGATGGCTCAGTGGTTAAGAGCACTAACTGCTCTTCCAGAGGACCCAGGTTCAATTCCCAGCACCCACATGGCAGCTCACAACTGTCTGAAGATCCAGTTGCAGGGGATCTGACACCTTCACACCAATGCACATGAAATAAAGTTAGTTAAACCATAAAAATATTTTTACAAAAACGAGGCAGAAAAAGTATATGGATGTTTTTCTCAAACCTTTATTCTTTGACCTGGATGTTTTGTTCCATGGACCTAGGATTTGGTCCTCCATGGTGATGCAGGAATACAAAGCTCGGGCAGCTTGGAGGTGACACTTTCTTGCAGCAGAAGCAGCTGCCCAGGAGATGAGGACATGACATTTCTGTGCCATTGATTTGGAGTCATTGTATCTTTCCTCCTCAGGAGGGTTAGGTCCAGAGTGTGTTGTTTCCCCTTCAGTCCAGATGGAGAAGGCCGTGGATGAAGCCACTTAGCTCTGTGATTACC
Source organism: Dicrostonyx torquatus (assembly GCA_028555095.1). Taxonomy (NCBI): domain Eukaryota; kingdom Metazoa; phylum Chordata; class Mammalia; order Rodentia; family Cricetidae; genus Dicrostonyx; species Dicrostonyx torquatus. Next base: position 643,345 of record JAQHUG010000020.1, on the reverse strand, counting down.
TAAGGGTAATCACTGTCAAAGGGAGAGAAGCTTGCTTGAAGGTTTGTGGGGAAGTTCTTGTGAACCTAAATGATGCTACATTAGTGATGTAGCAAACTTTTAACAGTTATTTTTTCTATTCTTTTTTCTAAATTACACTTTATTTCTCTATTGTGTGTGTTGGGGGCACTGGTGGGAGTCGGAGGACAGCTCTCGTAGTCAGCTCTCGCCTTCCACTCTGGTCCTGGGCATTGAATGCAGGTTGTCAGGCTTCTAGGCAAGCCACTCTACCCTCGAGTTACCACACTGGCCCGGTTAGATTTTTGTTTTGTTTTGTTTTGTTTTTTTGAGGCAGAATCTTGCTTTGTATTCCAGGCTGGCCTTGAACTCGAGGTGTCCTGACTCAGTTTCCTAAGCATGAGTGCTGGCCCAGCCCTTTTCTCCGTATAGTTTGAACAAATACCTGATGACGTGGACAAAGGAAATCACATGCGTTTCAGTGTCATTGCCCAGGCCCCCCTCTCTCTCTCTCTCTTTCCCTCCCTCCCTCCCTCCCTCCCTCCCTCTCTCTGTCTCTCTCTTTCTTACACACACACACACACACACACACACACACACACACACACACACACACACACACACACAGCCAGAGAAAAGCTAGCTGGAAAGCATGCTCATGTCAGTCACCTGTCTGTCCTTGATGACACACGGCGTCTTTGTGAAAGAACGAGAAATAATTGGTCTCTGAAAGCGGATACCAGGGGCGCCAGTCCTGCCTCGTCCTGCATCTTGACGCCTTTGCGTTTGCAGAAGAATAGGGAAGGTTAGCCTATGGGTGTCATGTCTCCACCTGGGGAAGGGGTCAGCCTTACTCTGTGTTTCCAGAGGTAGGTTGTACCCCAATGGAGGGTGTTGGGGCCACTGCATGCTGGCCCTTCTTCTCTTGGAAGCTGCGTCTGCCCAGGAAACTTAGAGCTGGCTGGCTGTGCTCCTCTGCGGCCAGCAGGGTTTACCTCCTAACTTCAAGTGCAGGAACAGCGGTTTGCGGTGTGAGGGCATCGTGAAGGGCGTGCTCCAAGCCACGCCTTTCCCGATCTCTTTTTTCCAGTTCTCCAAGTCCATGGTGCTGGATGCCTACAGCGAATACGTGAACAACTTCAGCACGGCTGTGGCCGTCCTCAAGAAGACGTGTGCCACAAAGCCCGCCTTCCTTGAGTTCTTAAAGGTAAGCACCCTTGCACTGCTGTGGGTTTGGACTGTATCTCTTAACAAGCCCCATAGCAAAGGGCCTTGGAATGAAGCTGACCTGAGCCTGGCCTTGAACATGCTGTGCTGTTTACTGTAGAGTCCTGATGGGACCCCGAGTATCTGGAGGATGGGATTTCAGGCTGGATCATAGCTTTTTGAAGGAGCTTTTGTTTGCACATCTTAAACGTGTACTTGTATGGATATAGACGTAAAGAAAGTTCAGCCAGAGCCCACATGACTGGGCCTCCCATCTCAGTATGGTGCCGGGCGTGACAGTAGCCTGCTTCTAGATCACAGTCAGAAATGAGCCCCCTCCCTGAGACAGAGCAGAGAGACAAGGCCTGGGAAGGCTGACCACATTAGGAGCCCATGGTAGAGATGTGGGGTTTGTGCCTCCTGATGTCAGGCTGAGAGCCCCGGGCCCTTGCTGCCTTCCTCCATTCCACAATGGAGGGCAGTTCCCCGGTGGGTGCTGGTCTGCAGGCAGGGCTCAGAGGCCTGGGTGTTAAAACCTAGCTGAGGTTGCTGTACAGAACCAGAATGAAGCCCCCTTCGGGGAGCTTGGGCATCCCCACTCAGCCTCACTTGAATGGTAAAGCTTTGGGGCACAGTGTGTTCTTGATCTAGGACCGCGTTCCTGGAATTGTCCCCTAAGGTCCCCACTGCACGTGATCACATCAAGGAGCACTATCCAGAAATTAAATATCCTCTGGCTTTGGAGAAGCTGAGCTCTGTGTCCTTGAGGTGTGATGTTACCTCTTTCCCTAGATTACCAAGTTAGAAATTGATTTCCCCGGAGGGTGGAGCTTAATGCTGATATAAACTGTGGCATTGCGGTGCCTATATTCCCTCCTGGTCTCCTTGCCAGGGCCAGGTGACCTTGAGTCTAGGCTTAGCTAAGCCTAGCTATGTGGGGTTATTAGAAGGAGTAGCCCCAGGGTCGGGGCCACCCATGGCCTCAGGCAGTCCAGTACAGGTGCCTCCCTGGACGCTAGAGAAGCTGGTCAAGATGACTGATGAGTGCTGGGAGGGACTTTCTCTCTGAAGCAGCAGAAGGGGCCACAGCCTCTCCTGGAGCAGACTGACTAACACGGAACTTTAAGAATTCTTGGGGCAGGCTGGAGAGATGGCTCAGTGGTTAAGCACACTGACTGCTCTTCCAGAGGTCCTGAGTTCAATTCCCGGCAACCACACGGTGGCTCACAGCCATCTGTAATGAGATCTGGCGCCCTCTTCTGGCCAGCAAGCACACAGACAGACAGAACACAATATACATAATAAACAAACAAACAAACAAAGAATTCTTGGGGCCTGAGATAGCCAGGAATGGCTCCTTCTCAGGGACAGCATTAGCAGAGTCTTCCCAAGGGCTGGTGTAGAAAGTGTTTTCCACATGTTCTAGAAAGTTTCTTATTGAGCGGCCTGTCTATCATCCTCACTCTGTATTCAGCCAGGACACAGCTAGGCTGGCCCACTGCTTGTACTGAGCCTGTCCTTCTTCTCTGTAGCTGAGCCAGGATTCCAGTCCGGACCGAGTTACACTCCACAGCCTTATGATGCGACCCATCCAGAGGTTCCCGCAGTTCATCCTCCTGCTGCAGGTATGCCCGGGCCACAGACAGCATGTGCTTGTCACTGCGGTGGAAGACCAGGGGCAGGAGTGGTGGGACCCCGAAGGCTCCCCTCTCTCAACAATTGCAGACCTCCTTTGTGGCTGCAAATAGATGAGCTGCACCTGGAGTTAGTCACTAGTCTATTGCTGTCACGGGACAGCAGGGCACAGTCACCAGCAGGCACAGATGGCTGTGGAGACCAAAAGAGGGCACTGAGACTGGACTGAAGGGTGATGTGGGCCGCCATGTGGGTTCTGGAAACCAGAAGGTCCTCTGCAAAACCAGCCAGTGCTCTGAACTCCCGAGTCACCTCCATACCCGTGAATTGTTCATTTTGTTTTGTTTTGTTTTGTTGTTGACAGAATGTCATGTAATTCATATGCAGGCTAGGGACCTATTGGTCGTGAGGACTGGAGCCTTTGGGCTGTTTGTGCTGAGATCTTTCCCTGTTAAAAGACAGAACGTTTAGGGAGAAGTTGGTCATCAGAGATACGTACGATGTCCATGCCTTTCTAACAGCAGAGTTGGTCAGCGTGGGAGAATGCATGGATCGGAGTAATAGATGTTGAACATTGAGGGCTCATAAGCAACGGGTGTGAAAGACGGGCTGCAGGGCTCCTAGGAGCTGTGCCAAACGCCGCAAGAGCGTTGGTTCAGAAAAGGCTACCGTTTGTCTCCCGGGCAGCAATCAGTTAGCAAGCAGAGCTTATACAGAAAAAGACACCAGCGTGATTTTTATGATAACTTACAAAAAGGTGGGTGCTACAAGAGATAGAACTGTGCTCAGCTCTGCGTAGGGCTGTTTGTGATGCCTGTGAACCCCTTCAGGAAACATCCCCCCAGCCCTGTTTGTAGCAGTGGGGGCAGCGCCAGTCCCAGGTGAAAGCCAGGTAGTTCCTGCCCCTCTTTATAGCATGCGGTCTGTTGCACAGAGCGGTAGCCACCTAGAGCCTCTTTTGGAATTGGAGTCAGCCCTCGGGTGCTGCCATTCCTGACTGCACGTCCATGTGTAAGTCCTTGTCATGGTCTTGTGCTGTTGACAGCACTTGCTAGAGCCTCTCAGGGAGCCAGCTTCTCTGGTGACTGAGGCCGTCCTTGAGCCTCCTGCTCCGGCTCTAGTGATTTCCTCTGCACTCGCTGCACTGTGCGGCTGCTCTCGGTGAGTTCAGAGCACAGAGTAAGAGACGCTGTACGCTGGGCTTTTATAGGCCTTGTCCACTTCCGAGCACACAGTAGACCCGGTGAGATGAGAAGGACCAGGGCCTTCGGATGGCCGAGTGAGGTCATCTTCAGCATCAGCCCCCTGCCGTGTCCTCTCTGCTCTCGGTCGTTGTGTCCTTTGTGGCTCTGAGCCAGGCACCGGCTGCTGTCTAGCGGGGCGAATCTGACTGGTTAACTGGTCCATTCAGCAGTGATCTGAGCTGGATCTTGTGGCGCTCAGCACCTGCTGCGCCACCTTCCCATCACGTCACAGGGATTTTCCGCTTTTACGCCACCTCTCCATCCCGCCTTCGCCAAAGTCAGGCTTTTCGTGTCCAGCATCAGCGTCTCTCCCAGCCTGCACGAGAGTGAAGAAAGCTAGGCTCTCTTCACTTAGCTTACTTGAGGAAATGCCGTGTCTGGCTAGTTTGATTTTTCTCCCTGTTTTGGCATCAAGGCTAATTCCCTTTCTCGTCACTGATGTCTTTACTAAAGGAGAACATTTAATTTCCCTCAAGAGACTTAGAGATCGTGTCAGGTACAGCTGTGTAGCAGGTGAGAAAACACTCAGACTGGCCTTGAACTCACTGTCCACCTCAGCTTTGAGCTCCTGATTCCCTGCCTAAGCTTCTGGCCTGCTGGAATGGCATGTGTCCCCACAGCTGGCCCCATTTCTCGCTTTTGCTTTAGACTGAGAAGTGTGTGGGTCCCCAGAGGTCACCGTAGGATTGTTGATTGACCCACTTCAGTACTGTTGTGTCTCCAGTGTTAGGAGGAAAAGAAGGTTCAGGGAGTGTCCCGTCAGCAGGTCAGTAGAACACACGCATTTATAGCTTCAGTCCGCAGTCTCGGAGCGGCGTGGGCTAGGGTACCCCAGAACAGTTGCGATAGTGGCGTCAAACTCTCTGTAACAGGATGATAATGAAAAAGCCCGAGATAGTGCGAGGATGACCCAGTGGGACTCGGAGACTCAGCGTGAGTACATGCTGTTGGAAAGATTCCCTGTGGATGGGGTGGATGCAGTGCTTTAGCCTCAGCCTGCGAGAGGCCTGGGGTCTGAGGGAGCAGAGTGGAGTGTGAGGCGTACCCGCGTGGTACCGCGCAGTGCCATATGTCCTTTGTGGGGCGTGGAGAGATGGGACACACAGACCTGCTGGGTGAGTTGACCTTGTGGGACAGTAGATGCCACGGCAGCACAGTTAGCCCTGCTGGGAGCTTCGGTGAGTAGGTACAGTTGTCTGACTCCAGGAGAAAAATGCAGCCTGACTCTCCTGTCCGGGCCACTGTTGGCTTCTGAGATGGTTGCGTATTCCTGTGCCAGGGGCCCACAATGTATGGGTTTTTTTTTGTTTTTTTTTTTTTTATCAGCAGTTTCATTTTGACACCAAGAACTGGCTGGATGTTTAGCCAGGTGTTGAGGTGATTCTTATCCCTCTCTGAGCCCCGATCCTCCTCCAGAGGTGGCCGGCTGCCCACTGATTCTTACCCCTCTCTGAGCCCCGATCCTCCTCCAGAGGTGGCCGGCTGCCTACGTCACTCCAGCTGCCTGACTGAGCAGTCTGCTAACTGTTGGGCTTGGAAACATCTTTGCTGACCATACCATCCACACCCTGCCTCCTGCTCACAGGACATGCTGAAGAACACAGCCAAAGGACACCCTGACAGGCTGCCCCTTCAGATGGCACTGACGGAGCTTGAGACCCTGGCGGAAAAACTGAATGAGAGAAAAAGAGATGCTGACCAGCGCTGTGAAGTCAAGCAGATAGCAAAAGCCATGAATGAAAGATACCTGAACAAGGTCGGGAGAGGTTTTTTCTCAGCCCTTTGCTGCAGCCAGGGTGACAGTTTATTAATTACTAGGGTAACTCCCTCCGCTCAGCTAACTGTGGTGGGTGGGGCCAGGAGTATCTGGGGTTGCACGTAAGACCTTGACCTTTGTCCACTTGTTTTCTCAGCGAAGGGGCTCATAGATTTGATAGTACCCCCTTTGGAGCCAAGAACCCCCCAAAAAAGGGTAAGAGCAACTCTGAGCTTTAGTTTCAGGACCCCATGTTTTGTTTTAGTTAGCTGTTTGTCTCTATCCGCCTGTGCTGGGCTTGGTGCTCTCCAGAAGTGAGCTTCAGAACAGAGAGGTCTCTGGCCCGCCTGCTTGACCTTCCTCTTTTCAGAAGGATTTCTTGCAGCACACCACAGAGCTCCCTAGGCTTTCGAATATCGGCTGAAGGCCACGTCTGTGGGGAGGAGTCAGTCTCCCTGTAGGAGCCCTGCTAACTGGTGTGGTATTCATTGTTGTTAATGCCATGTTCATTTTCTTCCTCTCTGGGGAGAGGCCCTGCTTGATGATAGCCTGTGGCTTCCTGCCGACCATGTCAGGAAGTGCATTTCTCTGAGTGTCTCAATGACTGAAAGCTTTTGAGTAGAGAACTAGAGTCAGCTCTGCTCTTGATATAACTTATGTCCTCATAGTTGTGCGTCCCCACGGTGCTTGATGTGAGCGTTCCCTGGGAAGGAAGGCGTACTGACCGCAGCCCGGAAGCACCTGACCTCAGTCCTCTGCATAGGCCAAGAAAGGTCCAGATATGATGATGGCTTCTAGCCTGTTTCCGGGAGCTGGGCCGTCAGGGTCATAGGCTAGGCTCAGAGGTGGTAGCAGTCATCCGGACTGTGTTTTCTATTCTGAGCATGAAGTGACATCCCGTGGTACCGATCGGTGTAGAGCATCCTTCAACTCATGTCTCTATGGTACCGACCGGTGTAGAGCATCCTTCAACTGATGTCTCTATGGTACCGACTTGTGTAGAGCATCCTTCAACTGATGTCTCTATGGTACCGACCGGTGTAGAGCATCCTTCAACTCATGTCTCTTTGGTTCAGTGACACAGAGGGCAGATGATAAGAAGTCCAGATACAGCCCCTGTGGGATGTAGCTCGGTGGTCGAACACGTGATGGGTTGCATGAAGTCCTGTGTGCAGTCGCCGATAGTGGCAAAACAGCAACAGTAAATCAAGCTAGGTACAGACTTACCTTTGCTTTAAAGTCAGTGGCTAAGTGACTTTTCATCCCCAGTGTTGCTGTTCATAAGATACGTGGTTTAAAGTTACACACTGAGCCCAGTAGCTTCTGTGTGAGGATGGAGCAGGAGCTGTGGGTCCTTCTTCCAGAGAATAAGCCATAAAGCGCGGATACTGTAAGGTTGGATATTTCGGGAGGGCCCCTTCCCTTCTAATTTACATGAACCTCAATGTAGTGACTATGTTGGTGTTCTTTCAAACACTCAGCTCCTCAGCAGTGGAAATCGGTACCTCGTTCGATCCGATGACGTGATCGAGACCGTTTACAATGACAAGGGAGAAATCATGAAGACCAAAGAACGCCGACTCTTCATGTTGAACGACGTGCTGATGTGTGCCACTGCCAGCTCACGGTAAGAACGAGCCCATGTCATACAGCGTCGGCCTTACAGTAACACGATGTGTACATCAGAGAATGAGGGAGAGAGAGGCTGCATTCAGTCTCTCACCTGAGCTGCACCAGACTGTGGCCAGATTCAGTACCTTAGTGAAAGCAAACTCATTGAAAGCTTTTGTATCATCATTGCCACCACCACCACCATCATCACCATCACCATCACCTCCACCATCACCATCATCATCGCCACCACCACCACCACTACCATCATCACCACCACCACCACTATCACCACCACTACCACCACCACCACCACCACCATCACCACCACCACCACCACCACCATCATCATCAGTAGTAGTAGTGTTAGCATTTTATTATTATGTGAGACCCAAGCATTGCACACAGACAGACTCTGACACTGGGCTGTTGAGGATCAGTGGGTCTGCTGGCGGACATCAGGTGCATACAGGTGAACTTACAGAGGCTGGGGCTGGAGCTAGCTCCGAATTGTGCCCTCCCATCTCCCTCGTCACGTGGGGCTCTTGGTTGTCATTTAGCTGATCCTCTAAATAGCTATTTTCTGGTATGTTTACATTTGGCTCTACCCCCACTTGTCCCCGTTAGTTCAGTTTGTCCTCAGAACAGATGGAACCCTGGGAGGTAGGGTCCCCTCCCAGTTTGTGGAGCCAGCTCCAGGGACTGGTGAGAGGTCTTTGCTGGCCTTGCAGGAGCAGTTGATAAGCCTTTGGTAACACAGAGTGGTCTAGCAGGTTGTCTGCACTGTGGAAGATATGGGACATGGCATCTGGGTTGTCCCTCCTGGAACCATGCAGCCACACACCGCCATCACCGTTGTGAATAGGTGACCACCCTCCTCATACTACCAGAGTTCTGGCAGAGAGGATATGTGGGTGATCCTTGCCAAGCCTCTGACTCCTCGTCATCAAGTGAAGGGCATTGACCGTGAAGGTCAGGATGGCCCTGCAGACACTGTCTGGAGCACCCGCGGTGACATGGCTGCTGCTGTTCCTGTGTATGATTGCGTGAGCTGTGGGCTCTGCTGCTGCATTGGTCATAGGTGTTTGTGTTTCTGTGTTTGTGTTCCATGTTGTAGTAAAAGAAGAGAAGACGACCTAGGTCTTGTGTCCCTTCTGTGCACTCAGCAAATGCTTCAGTCATGCCTGGAGTGTGGGATGTGACTTTAATTTTATCAATGTTATTATAATGTAGTCAGCGTACAAGAATAAACGGGAAGCTAGAGTCAGCCCAGACTATCAGAGAACGTCTCTGCACACTTGGGGCATTTTCTCCAGACTCCTCAGACATGGTTGCTGTGAGTTCTCAGGTTCTGAGTGAGATTATGGAGTGGATTTTGTTTGCCCATCCTCCTGGAGGCCTTAGCCGGGGCCAGAGACTGCTCTTTGCAGGAGGATCCTGAGTGCCGTGGCGTGTGTACTGAGTGCCTTCGCGGCTACCCTGCTACTCGAGGACGCGTGAGGGATGGGAAGCATTGGAACTTGGCCCCACGGTCATCCGTGAAGTAACAGCTTCTGTCTGTTCTAGGACCTCACATGAGAGCCACGCTGTGATGAGCCAGAGATACCTGCTCAAGTGGAGCGTCCCTCTAGGACACGTGGATGTGATCGAGTACGGTAGTTCTGGCGCCGGGGAGCACAGCAGGCACCATGTCGCACACTCGCCTGAAAGCCTGGCCGTGGTGGCCAACGTAAAGCCACGTGAGTGACAGTCCTGTCCGCTTTCATGGAATCTGCTGCCTTGGTCTGTCTGTCTGTCTGTCTGTCTGTCTGTCTGTCTGTCTGTCTGTCTCCACACTGCTTTGGCTACAATGTGGCAGTAGATTGATCAGTAGTATTGTCCGAAGACCATGGGCAGGCTCTGCTCCGTGCCAGCTGGCTCCCCGAGGGGAGGGGGAGCTGGTGCACGTGGCCTTCACGGTGAAGCGGGAGGACGGTGGTGTTGAGAGGAGGGCGGTGTTTGGGGATGACTGCGCAGTCGTGGTTCGGCCTGGAGATTTTGATCTGAGACCAGCCATCATTGCCTTCTCCTCCTCTTCCATCTTAAACCTGAATAGAGACTAGCTAGATTTAATTCAGTGGTTGACCTCCGCCTCAGACCAATTAAACCGCGGTGAATGGGAAAATGCCCACAAGCCTTAACAAGCCTCAACCTTTCGGATGAATTTGTTTCTGGCGCTCCCAGAAGCGTGAAAGCAGGCGTTGAAACGCAGCCCTTCTGGTCGGGCATGCGCATTCAGGGGGAAACACAGGCAAACAGAGCAATGAGTATCTGGTTCACTCCCTTCTACTTTTCTAGTTCCCGTGATGTTAACTGTTCGGTCATCTGCCTGGGACACTAGTTCTTTGAACAGAGTATCAGTTATTAGACTCTTGAATGCCGACCGTAGTTTGTGCCCGCCACACTCAAGTACTCAACTCAACTCAACTCAACTCAAGTTGGAGTACCAAAGAGGATCCTAGAACACTAAGACGGATGACAGACAGACAGACAGACAGATGAGCAGTGTGAGGACGGGATGCAGGAAGAGAATGATTTTCCAAATTGTCACTGCTCATTGAAATTTGATTCAAGGGGAAATTGAATATTTTCCTAAGTGGCCTTTAGCATCCCCTCTAGATTACTCAGGAGTGTTGATGGCGAGCTGGGCTGTGTCTCGGAACAGAGGCGGCTTTGTTTCACGTTGTTGTCATTGTTAGCATGCATTGTAGCTGAGGATGCCCCTCACTGTTCAGACAGCTACTGATGATTCTGATCGCAAGGTCAGTTCATAGCGGACACGCAGACTTAGGTTTTCTTATCATCTTTCTGCTGATGACTTGTTCTGTACAAGTGTAGAGTATGGGGTTAGAACCAGTGAGAACATTAGGAAACCGCGTAAGGCAGGATGTGAGCAGCTCTGTGGAAGGAAGAATGAGAAAAGGATTCGTTTTGTTGAAGCCCTGTGTGTTGTGGTGACCTTTCCGTACCAAGTGCTGTGCACAGCTGGGTCATCCCGGAGCACCCGGCATCTCTCCCCCACTTGACCGTGAAGGCTACAGCAGGAGCTAACCACAGGAAACTGAAGGAAAGAGGAGCCGGCCAGCGCAGAGCCGAGCTTGCCCACTGTACAAGGATGAGGTGTGGGGTAGGGTGCTGAGTGCCAAGCAGCTAAGGGGAGCTGTCCTCCTCCCGAGCTCAGGAGGATTGCTCTTCTGTCTTGTTAAGAGGAACTGGGAAAGTCTTGGAGGCTTGCAGGTTGCCCTTTGCGTGCAGGTGTTGGTTTCGTGTCATAAGGAAGCCCCGAGATGACCTCAGCCAAGCTGTTTCTGGGGGCATCTTTTTACACGCTCTCCAACAGTGAGACAGTCGTTCTGTCTTCTAGAGATTTGCTCTGCTGCTCACTGTGGATGAACCCACGCCTTGGCAGAGCGTGTCTCATCGTCCCACTGCTGGTACTGATGCTGAAATACTATCAGCCGAGGTGGTAGCTTAGTGGGTGTGTGACTTCATCTGTTCATCTCTCCCCTGGTTTGCCATTCCATATTCCCCCGCCTAACAGCATGCCGTATAGGAGGCATCTGTAGGGCGAATTAAAGAGCATTGTGGTCTCCAGTGGGCGTTGCCGTTTCATGAAGTGGTATTCTTCCTCTCGTTTATTTATTCGAAGCCTGTGATGAACCAAACACTGAGTCCTGAGCCACAAGTGAAACTGGCACCGACCAGGCTATCCCTACACACAGATGCTGCACTGTGGGATGCATCCCATAATAGGAGCGGGAATAAAAGCTTTGGCAGATAAAAGGGAGACCGTGTTCTCATGAGCAGTGCCTCTAAAAGTAGCTGCTGGGAAGACGTGGGGTTCTGCAGACGGACGTGGTCACCCTGCCTGACCCTTGCACGTGTGCACTCGGCGGGTGACCCCTGCTTGCAGCTGCGCTGGTCTGGGTACTCCTGAGAGAGCCATGGTTCTGGGGGCAGCTGTGGAAGTCCAGCCAGCCGTCCCTGGGGGTCCACGGGAGACTACCCCTGAGATGCCGCTCCATGCTTAGGAACATAGACCTGGAAAAGGCCCAAGTTACCTCTTGCTGCTTGAGACTCAGGGAGCCTTCATCTGAGTGCTACACGTGGCACTGGCTGGCTGAACCCTGAAGGGCTTTGTGGGCGGTGTACTTCCCAGACTGGACTTGCCCACCTGCTGAGGTTTAATTCCGTGCCACATGTGTCTGAAATGCTTACTGTGATGCTTTGGTATTTATGTCTAAAGTGAAATGCACCGTGCAGCCAGCTGGCTAGCCAGTGATCGCCACAAGTGGGTACAGTTGAACGTCTCTTCTTTCTGGTGGTTAGAAAGATGGCTCAGCAGGCACTTGCCACCAAGCCTGGCTGACCTGAGTTTGGAAGAGAGAAGCCACTCCTTCAAGTTGTCCTGTGTGCGCATGCAGGCCTCAGTGATGGGGTGTCTTCCTGCATTTGAGAGGTTTGCTGCCAGGCAGTGGTGGCGCACGTCTTTAGTCCCAGCATTTGGGAATCAGCCGTGTTGATCTCTTGAGTAGAGGACAGTCAGAGCAAAACGAGAGGAGGGGTTTCTGTTGCTACAGCAGACAGTACGCTTGCTGGCCTATCTAACACTAGATACTGGAAAGAGCTGGCCTGGGTTTGTCCTGGGGTCAGCCTGTCCTTAGGAGTAAACGCATTGCCCTCCAGGCTGTCAGTCAACCCCACCAGCAGGCTGAGCTCACGTTGAGACCTTCCTACAGAGTTTGGCCTCTGTGTGTTCTTTCCCCTTCCCTTACGCTTGTGATCTTGGGGCGTTTTGAGAAGCTAGGTGGAAGTTCTTGTTCTTATTGAAATCACATGACTTCTCTGCTGTTTGAATGACTGGAACATTCAGGTTTGGAAGCTGGGTCTGTTGTTCTGTATTGGAGGCAGAGTGTGGGTGTCACTGCCTAGCAACCAGTGCTGGGAAAGGGTGAGGCTGTGCCAGCAGAAGCAGCAAGGAGCTGCCCCTGCACAGCTCCAGGCACCCAGGAAACAGGCGCCTGTTGGGGGCACAGCACGCGTGTTAGTGTCATTGAGTTTCTGTGATGAACGTCGCACATAGAGGGCTGCTTGGGAATCATGAACTGGGCTCCTCCAGGGACCCACGGGTTGGGTTAAGTGTTGAGATCTCCTGGAACCACTTTGCAGTGTGTGTCTGAAAGGTTTCGCTGACTTTTCAGGCTGTGGCTCAGGGCTGGGAAGGCAGATGATGAACCATCTGTTGGGATTCTGCGTACTAGCCTGCTCTCCCCACACTGATAATACCGACAGAGAAGCAGGTCCCCACCTTCTGTGCCGGATGGTTATTTTGTATTGACTTATCTGGTATATAGCCCACAGGTAACCTGGGCACTCGGGGTATCTATACCTTATTTTTCTCTGATCTTCCTCATCCAAATAAGAACACATCCCCTGGTGCTGCTTATTATGAATTGTTACTGTATTTAACATACTAATGTCAGGTAATATGATAATTTGACATCTGAATTCAAAATATAATGATTGAACAAGATCCTTAGTATTTCCGTCGCCTTGAAAATTGTCTTTCAACTTTTGGTTAATACATAATAATTATAACTGTTTGTGGGACCCAGTGTGGCATGTCAGTACTGACATATTATCCGTCCTGACTCGTCTGCCTGTTTAATGCTGCCATCTCCTTGCCAGTGCCTCGTGTTTGGGGCTTCTTATCATCTCCTTCCAGGTATCCCTAGGTTGTGGACTGTAGTCATCCTGTACTGCTCAGAACTTAGTGCTCCTGTGTGCGGCCCTGCCCTGGCCTCTGAACCTCCTCCTGCCTTCCTCACGTGGCTCTGGTCTTTCTGTGTCCGGCTGAGTGCACTTACCACAGTGTATTCCAGTTCCATCCGTTTGGCTACACATGACAGAACTCAATACGCTGTGTCACTGATAGAATGTTCCACTGTGTGTGTGTACCACATCCTCATTGCCCGTTTTGTCTGCTGATGGCCACCCGGGCTGCATCTGTGTCTTGGCATTCGTGAGAAGTGCTGAGACCAGCACAGGCCTGTGCCGTACTGACTTGCTTTCCCGGATGCATACCCGGGCTGGGATGGTTAGACCGTGGGGCATGTCTGTTTGCGACTTCCCGGGGCGCCTCCGTGCTGCTCTCTGTGCTGGCGTTACTGACAGTCCACACTCCCGTCATTCTCCACTTCTCACCTGCTTTTGCTATTTTTTGATGACAGCCCTTCTCACTAGCATGAGGCGATGGATAATTTGATTTGCCTTTCTGCAATGATTACTGATGTGGAATTTTTCTTTGTGGACTCATTGGCCATGTATGTTATTTTTAGGAGTGTCTGTTCAGATCATTTGCCCATTTTTAATTGGATTTTTTTTTTTTCGAGACAGGGTTTCTCTGTGGCTTTGGAGCCTGCACTGGAACTAGCTCTTGTAGACCAGGCTGGTCTCGAACTCACAAAGATCCACCTGCCTCTGCCTCCCGAGTGCTGGGATTAAAGGCGTCGCCACCACCGCTAGACTTTAATTGGATTTTTGTTAGGGTGGTCTAGATGGTAATCCTTTGCCATGTGGTTCGTTAGCTTGCAGGCAGATCTTGATGTCTTCTAAGGCTTATCAGCTGATGGCTCTTCCTGCTTTGTAGAAGCTTCTCAGTCTGATGTACTGCCGATTCTTCTGCTTTTGTTTTGGGGGTCTTGTGTAAAAACCCTTTGCCAAATGGTTCTGGAAGAGCTAGTTACTCATACGCAGCAGGTTGGACTCAACCCCTGTTCCCCGCAGCACACAAAGCCAATTCTGAACCCTGGTGTTTGCTCTCAGTGAGCTCTTAGGTTATCAGAAGCCTGTCCCAGGGACGTGGCCCTGTGGAGGCGAGGACCAGGTCACAGACTGGAGCTGGTTGCTGTGCCAGAGGATAGCAGTTCCTTCCCATTCCTGCTGATTCTCTGGAGATCTGGGAAAATCAGGTGGCGTTCTGGGAAAAAGATGCCTGGAGGTGAGCCCCAGAGGACGGCACACGGGAGCCCGTGGAGACCAGCGTGCGGGAGCCCATGGAGACCAGCGGCTGACTGCTTCCCTTCACACCTGCTCCCGCATCCTCCGCTTTACAACCCACCCCTGGGAGAACAGCCTTGTCTGGGCTTGGGAAACCCTCTGCCCCTGGCTTTTCTCAGCCAGCTGCAGAGATATTCCGGCTTCCAGACTCAGAGAGGATCATGTCTGAGTCCACACTCCTACCCAGGTCGTTACAGATATCCTTGCTGTTGGCTCAGCCACACAGCCCCTTCTTTGTCACATAAGATTCCATTCAGCTTACACCCTGAATTTTCTAACTGGTTCTCGGGATTTCCATAGAAACGGGGAGGGGGAGGGGTCGTGTCCGTGAGAAAGCCCGGGGAAGATGTGGAGCAATGGTGTGCCAGCTGCAATAGAGAATCAACCCGCAAAATCGGAAATGCTCAGAACCTGTCAGCAGGCAGCTGGAAACTGGCTCTGACAAGATTTTTGCTTGTGTTTTTACTTGATGGAGTTTGGGCCCCAGAACAGGCTCTCTCTCTGCTGCGCGGAAGTCGCCTTTGAGAGCCACTCTGCCCTGAAGTCCCCAGTGTCTGCTGCTCATGCTCAGGTGGCACTTTGTGTGTTTTCCTGTGCTGGGCGGAGGTGGACACACCCCTTGTGGTCTTCGAATCAAGGTCTTTAATCACTGAGAAGAGGTAGCCTCCCTTCCTGCCTCAGATTCACAGCAGGGACGGTGTGTGGGTGTGGACACACACATCGCTGAGGAGATGACTCTGTAGGTAGAGTGCCTGCTGGGTAAAGTGTGGCCACAGTGCAGACCCATTGTCTCTTCCCTGAGTGGGCGGGACACAGTAGGCTGTGTCCCCACTTCTTCCCTTCTGAGGAAGATCCCCAGGTGTCTGAGGTGACGTGAACAACCTCGACTCAGATCCCTCCTGTCTCCTATCAGCTTCTTCCCTCCTGCTGGGGTCTCTCTGCTCAGGGCACTGCCTTGACCACCTATCACTTGTCTTCCTTGAAGGGAACGGAGACTCGAGGAGGAGCCTAGATCAGGGTTCCGGCTCGCAGGAGTCCAAAACAGGCTGCTATAAGTAGCAGAGTATTCTCTGTTTAAACATGCGACTGACTCACGAGGTGAGTGGGAGGGAGGAATTCTCTCCAAATCCAAGCACACATGGCAGGTTCTTGACCCTTGCCGGAAAGTCGGGGTCCCTTCTAGTTCTTCACCTCGTCCTCAGAGATGGGGGGTGAGGAAGCTGGAGCAGAGCCTCGGCAGCCTGGTACAGACGGACCCGCCTTCTTGGTGCAGACTTCTGCTCTGTGACATCTGTCATGGCATGACGGCCCAGGCTATATCTGTGACCACTGTGGACACTTGTTCCCCAAACTAAGGTGTTTCTCCTAAAAGGGCCTGTCAACCAAACACCAGTGGAAATTAAATCATACTATTTTTGGGGGGGGCTAAAGCTAGATATGGGTTATGGTAAGACAGAGGTGTGGTGGAAGAGAACGGAGTCACGGAGGCACTGTGACTCTGGGGGTGGGGTGCGTGTGAGGGGTCTCACGGGTAATGGGAGTGGTCTTGTGAGCCCTCGAGGTAGTCCTGACCTGTGAGCTAACTGAAGAGTGTTGCAGGCGTCTAAAATGTGTCCCGAAATTCTTAGCGCTGCTTACCAGAAATAAAAGTCCACATTTATTCGTGATTGTAAAGCTGACGTAAAGTAGATGCTGTTGAAGTTAATGTCGCATTTATAGCATCTCTCCAAGCCTGGGTTCACAGTTTAATCTCAAAAGTTTATACAGTGAACGCAGTGGATGAGTTTCCGAATAAAAATACTTGGATTTGTAAGCACAATGTAAAGGAAAACGTAGTGTGCAGCGTATGTGCAGGTGTGTGTGCACAGATGTACCTAGTGCATTGACAGCATTGACTGAATGCATTAGTGACTTCATCAGTGTTTCCTGAAGGAAGGAGATCAAGGCCCTTGCCCCTGGGGTAGTTTAATCAAGAGAGAGCCCAGGTTGAGTTCCTGTTTCCCCGCCCTGTGTCTGCAGTCTCTTGTCTGTCTAGAATTTGTCTGCTGTGGGAGTCTGAGTCTGAGTCTGCCTGAATGCTGTCTTGTGGGCCTCTGCGTCCCTCACGATGGGCTTTTGCTTTTTTTTTTTTTTTTTAAGTGAACAGCACGGAAGGCATCCCAAGGGAAAGGAATGAGGGACACTTTTCAGACATCTTCACCGGGTTTTGCAAGGGGTGAAACTGCCTAGAACAGACGAACCCTATGGACCTAGATAGCAAAGGAACACGCAGAGGCTACCAGATGTGTGCCTCTTCCAGCGTTTGGGGTGGAATTTAGTGCATGAGGTTGCTTTCAGCCGCTTTGTGTTTCCAGCATTTATTGCGGTAACACGCATAAACACACTGCCCTCTGGGTCAAGGACGTGGAAGAGCACACGTCTTAAGTTTAAAGCTGTGTATTAACTTGGGTCGTAAAAGTTGATTACATGGGAAATACAAGGCAAATAAGAACGGTTTACCTTTTGTTCTCTTAAAAGCACGTTAAACAAACAGGCCGAGTGCACAGTACATAGCCACCTTGAGTCTTCGGTAGCCTAAGCTGTATTATTAACTAAGCTCTGTGAGCACTGAGTCTCAGAATGCGAGAGATCCTTTCATCATCTCGCCTTGCCACAGTTGCTCCTCGTGCGGTGAGGCACCTAACTCGGGAATGCATGAAAAGTGATAAAATCAGCCCTGTGTTCTGAGAAACCACTCACAGGGTGGTGGCTTTGTCCCCAGTGACACAGCGTGTGTTTGAGAGACACACGTTTATGAAGCCGTGCCTCAGCTTTGACACCGTGGCATAGCGGACGGAACAAAGGTTGGCACGAGACGTGTGGTTTCGGGACAGAGTGCAAACCGAATTAACAGACTTCGGTGACAGAATCATGAGAAACTGAAGCGGTTAGCAGGGGAGCCTGAAACCCAGCTGGGCACTGCTCAGCCTGGGACCCCTGAGGCACAGCTGTGACTAGGGGCCGTCCTGCCGAGACTGCAGCACCAAGGCCCCATGACCCTAAATCTGGCTCTTTGCCTGGCTGGCTCTGGGATGATTTCTGGGATGATCACGTGAGATGGAGGTGGGAAAGGACAGGACGAGCATGTGGGTTTGCAGCTTGGGTTGTGGACATAGTTCTGCGTTCAGATCCCTCTTGCCTCTGGGTGACCTTGGGTGGTCACACAGTCAGCTTGGAGGCTGGCTGACGGTCTGTTCTCAGCACTCGTGTGCTTATGGGATCTGGACATAGAATGTTTGCACCTCCCTCCCCAATCCCAAGTAAGTGGTGGTTATAGGGACCGGCTGGTAGGAACTGACTATGGACACATAGACAGTAGGGTGCTCCTCACCTCCTGACCCCAGTGTGTGGAGAGAACCATTTCTGGTCCTCTCTAAATGCTCTGACTTTGGGGAAAATCCTTAGGGGGCTCTATGATTTTGGATACCTCAGGTATTAGAAATTTGATTCTGATAAAATTTCCTATCTGAGTATTTCTTACTACTAATGATGATGTTTAAAATTAGGGGATCAGGGGTGCAGCTCCATTGGCAGAGTTGTTGCCTAGCATGCGTGAAGCCCTGAGTTTGACCCCCCAGAACTGCACAGTACAGAGTGGTGGTCCATCTTAGCCATCCCGAGGTAGAGGCAAGAGGACTAAGAGTTCGAGGTCATCTTCAGCTCCTTAGGAGTTGAAGGAAAATCTGAAATACGTGAAATTCCCTTGTCCACCCATGCCCCCATCCATCTGTCTGTCTGACTGTCTTGCTCTGTCTTACAAAGTGTGGGTCAAATTGTGAGACATTCTGTAAGATAATTCAGCAGTATCCTTCAAAAGAGTCAAATTCATCAGAGACAGACCGGGAGGTCTGTGGGCAGGTGAAGGCTAGGGTGTAGTAATGAGGTGCAGAGGGCTGTGTCTCGCCGCGGCTAGCTCCTGGCCGCATGGCAAGCTTATACCCAAAATAACCACACGGAAATTGTATTAATTAAAATACTGCCTGGCCCATTATCTCCAGCCCCTTATTGGCTAACTCATCTTGAACCAACCCATTTCTAATAGCCTGTAAGTCACCACAAGGTAGTGGTCTTACTGGGAAAGATTCAGCTTGTCTGACTCTGGCGATTTCATGGCGGGCTCTCCCTGAGCCTTCCCTATCCCAGAATTCCGTTCTGTCCTCTCTGCCTATCTAAGATTTTGCCCTATCAAAAGGCCAAGGCAGTTTCTTTATTAACCAATGAAAGCAACCCAAATATAGAAGGACCTCCTACACCACTAGGACACTCAAGGACTTTAGAGACCTGGGCTGGACCAGGATGAGACCAGGAAGCAGAAACTGGTGGTGTTTGGGTATGGCAGGGCAGTGAGTGCTGTGCCGTCCTGAGCATCGCAATGTGCAGTTCTGTGAGACAGGACACCAGCCTCCCCGGAGGCGGATGAAAGCGTCATTCTATGCACATAAGTTACCAAAATAGCAACTAGCAAAGGAGTAACTCCCAAATGTTTGCAGCTATTTTTCTTAATTCTAGATTCTCCTCATATGTGTGTGTGCATATACGTATACACACGCGCACACACACACACACATATATATGTATGTATGTGTATATATATATATATATATGCAAAACTAAAATTTATTTTGGTCTTCCTTGAGCAGGAAGCAAGTGATTCTTGTTTTTCCTCTGCATTTCAGACAAAGTTTACATGGGGCCAGGGCAGCTGTACCAGGATCTGCAGAACCTGCTGCATGACCTGAATGTCGTCGGGCAGATCTCACAGCTGATAGGAAACCTCCGAGGGAGCTATCAGGTACGGGGGGTTCGGGGTGTGTGTGTGAGTGGGTGGGGTGGGTGGGGCGGCTCCGGGATGGGACGCTGCTGTGGCTTCCAGATCTGTGCGTTTGTCTCCAGGCTTTCCAGAGATGGGCACTTGCGTGTCTGTGACTGCTCTTCTGTTGTTTGGGGCAGCGTAGCTTTCCTTTGTGCTGCAGTCTCAAACCTCCGCCACGTCTCTGCATGATCAGCCACGTCTCTGCATGATCAGCCACAAGGGATTTGCTTTCGTGATGGGACTTGAACACTATTGAGTCTCCCTGGGGTTTTCAGCTTAGATCTTTGCTTTTTTTTTCCTCTTCTAAAAGCGTGTGTAAGCAAAGTGTGCTGGCTCGTCCTTGTAATCAGCCCCACTTGGCAGTGTGAGGCAGGAGGATTGCCATGAATTTAATACCAGCCTGGGCTACATAGTGAGTTCCAGGCCATCCTTGGCTAGAGTGAGACCTTGTCATGACACAAAGCGAGATGCTATAAAACCTAACACACGTGTTATGCACCTCCTCTAGAATTTAAACCAGTCAGTAGCTCACGATTGGACATCAGGCTTACAACGACTGGTCCTGAAGAAAGAAGAAGAAATCAGAGCCGCTGACCGCTGCAGAATTCAGTTACAGCTCCCGGGAAAGCAGGACAAGTCAGTAACTTAAAAAAACCAAAGTGTAGCAGTTCTCTGTCATGGGTGCTTTCTGGCTTGGTTACTGCCACGTTATTACGTGCCAGTCCGTGCCAGTGTGGTCTGTGAAGCGGACACTTCTCTTCTCTGGCAGGTCAGGGCGGCCCACTTTCTTCGCTGCCGTGTTCAATACGTTTACACCTGCCATCAAGGAGTCCTGGGTCAGCAGCCTGCAGATGGCCAAGCTGGCACTTGGTAAGACACAGGGTTTAAGCTAACTGGGCATGCGCCATTAAGAAACCGATGTTTCAGAGTCACCAGAGAGGTTGTATGGTGCTACCTACGCCCAGGAGGGTAAAGCCAGGGCGGAGAGAGAACTTCCTGTGTCTCGGAAGCCTAGCTTTAGTAGGAAAAAGTTCCACAGGAGCTTACCAATTGCTTCTGCTGTGATCAGACGTTCTTGGGTATTATGACTGGTGAGCACGAGCGTGGGCCCCTGAGGCTATAGCCCTCCCTGGTCCAGAACAGGAAGCTGTCATCATCTCAGCCTCTGTGCCAGCACCTCCTGTGACAGGGACTGCAGCGTATCAATACCTTGTCACTCAGGACCCCCAGCTCTAGAAATAAGTCCCATGGTTTTACTGTGGCTGGATGTGGCTTTTCTTTCCTGGCTCCTCTATCTGTTTAGCCTGTGTTAGTAGGTGGGTGGGTAGATACAGTGATGATAAGTTGGTAGATGATAAATGATAAGTAGGTTGGCAAATCAATAGGTAATGAGGTAGATGGAGGACGGGTAGGACAGGGAGATAGATTGATAGACAGTAGGTAATTAGGTAGACAGATGGGAGGTTGGTGGTAGGTAGGTGGGTGGGTATATAGACTTAAAGATGAGAGGAAGGGAGGGAGGCAGATCGTCCCTGTATAGTTTGTCAAGAGTTTATATACACAGATTTCTTAGCTTGCACTGGGGTGTCATGTGTATGCATATATGTGGCATATGAGGGAGTGCTTAGGTGTGCATGTCTGTGCTTGAGATGGTTTACCTGTATGTGGGTAAGGTGTGTGCACCCATTTGTGAAATCCTCTTCCAAGTGCAGACCGTCTGAACTGTCACCTAAGAATTAACAGAAGTACGCTGTTGCTGGCCCCCTAGAAAGCAATGGTTAGTGAACCGAGAGAGACTTTTATTGTGAAAGGGAGCCTCCCTGATCTGAGTGAGGACAGGGACATAGTCTCTGTCCTCTCCTGAGTGGTTCACTGATTTGTGTCTATAATGAAGGGGATGGCCCCTTGTGAAATAGCATGGTGGTAAGCTCCCTTCTGTCTTTACTCAAAGCTAAGATGGCCATCTTCTTTGGGAGCAAATCATGTCTTCATGTTTAGGGGTTTTTCACTGAGTCCGAACAGCTCAGCTTCTTGAAGGATCCAGGCCTGTCGGGTGGCCCCAGGCCACCGGGCTGCTGCGTGCAGTTCAGGAGCAGATCTGGAGTGGGAGGCCCCATTAACGTTGCAAATTAGGCTGCAACAGTGAGAGGTCACCTCCCCCCACCTCCAGCCAGGGAAAGGCAGCATCGCTTCCCGAGATAAAATTAGTTCTGCTCACAAGCCATGGACTGTTGGGTGCAGCTCTTGGGACAGGAGGAGGCGCTCAGCCTCAAACCCCCCCCCTCCGCTCTCTCTGCATGTGCCCACAGAGGAGGAGAACCACATGGGATGGTTCTGCGTGGACGACGATGGTAACCTAGCCAAGAAGGAGACGCACCCTCTCCTGGTGGGACACATGCCTGTGATGGTGGCCAAGCAACCAGAGTTCAAGGTGAGGGCCCGGTGGTACCTGCTTTTGCAGAGGATTTAACCCGGGGAGGGCTGGCGTTGCACCCTGTTAGTGCTGGAGATGACGTTGCTGGGAGCCCAGCAGTGAGGCTCAGCCCCTGTCTGTGTGGCCTGCTGCTGGCTAAGGAGCCCGCTGGGCTCCAGCCTCTTCCCCGGTGTTTCGGCTTGACTAGCAGTCCCTCTCTGTAGAGGGCCAGGGCTCTGAAGCCTTTTTCTGCTTAATGTGGTACGCACCTTCTCTGCTGACGTGCCCACCGTGTCCTCATCTCAGGCCCCGAGGCCCAACGCCATTAACAAGGCACCATCCCTTTCCTTAAGAAAGAACTTGACACCGTTGCCTCGCCCTTATTCCTGGCCTCTGATCCACTTCATGGCGCTACCTTGTCCCTGGCTCAAGTGAGGCACACTTTTAGAAGCCCCAGAACTCCTGCCCTGCAAAGCCACACAGCACATCTGTCAGGCCGGTGGACACACCGTCAGCTGTCCTGCTCCCGGCTTAGTCCTCCTGGACAGATTTGACGTGCCGAGCTGGCTCTCAGCACGGTTGAAGGGTTCTAAAGATGAAAACACCAGAGACCAAACCTCCTTGGGAAGTCACATCTGCGAAATGGACTCGTGAGACTTCCACAGTTGGCTGTTCACGTGCGCGGGCTCCGAACCATGCTTCAGCCAGCCACGGGTGGAAGGCATTTTGAATCCACAGTGTTGTGTTCTGTCGTAGATCGAGTGCGCGGCTTACAACCCTGAGCCTTACCTAAGCTACGACAGCCAAGCAGCTTCGCCCTCCGCAGCCCGTGGCTTCCTGTGGGTAAGGCTCTTTGCTTGACTTTAGGACAGGCTGAGAAAGAACAGCCGGGGCGTTTGCCAGAAAATACCAGGTCAGGTTTCCAAACAGAACCTTCCTGGGAGGTGTGGACTTAGGAATTCAAATGTTGGCTTTTATTCCTTCCCATCGAAGAATTTTTACCATTGAGGAAAGCCCCAAGACAAAGCACTTAGGTGTGTGAGGAGAGCTGGCACGTCCTCCACTCCAGGGTCTCTGCCCGAACACTGCCGGCCTTTTACGTTGGTGTCCTGGTTAAACAGAGTGGACGTCTAGGCTCTCTCAGCAGTGCTCAGTAGTAGGAATCCTTTCTGGTTCTTGCACACCAGAGGAACCTGCTGGGACTGGGTCCCTGGCCTCCTGCCTCTCCCTTTGCCCCTCTCAGTATACATGGCTCCAAGTTGACAGCCAGGGCTGCTGTTCAGCCCTGTTCCTAGCGTGCCAGCTGGTGTTTCAGCCACCTAGGGGCCCACAGAGACGCTAAACTTCTGGGTTGTAATTTCCTGCTGAGCAGATTTGTAGCTGCTTTTTACACATACATTCTCATTCTCTCTCTCTCTCTCTCTCTCTCTCTCTCTCTCTCTCTCTCCCAGGGACTCGATGGTTTGGCCTCCTTCCAACAGGGTCAGGGGGTTGTTTACTTGTGGCACAGAATACGTGCAGAGAGGCAGGGAGGTGTGGCAGCATGCTCCAGGCGGGAGGGAAGCCGAGTACAGGAACCGGCCTGCTTGCTGTCATCAGGGGTGGGCTCCCTCCAGACTGTCAACTGTGGGGAGCATAGTAGGCCTTCGTGGGGCTCTTTGCAGAAATCTGAAATCCCGGAGCGGCTTGGCGGCACGCACTGTGCTCCCCGCACTGTGCTCCCCGCACTGTGCTCCCCGGGATGGCCTGCTTTGGGCTGTGTTCTTTTCAGTTTCGGCTCTTGAAAGGGTTGTTTTCACTAAGGCTGAGTGCTCTAGCACCGTCCTGCCAGCTTACTTAACACGGCCGCTAATTTGCTCTCTGGTACTTTATAAAATGTGCGTGTGAATAGGCCCGTGCCTTTGTGCCAAGGATGAGTGTCTGCTGTCTGATGTGTACACTTTTCACTTGGAAAATAAAGTGGTATTCATGGTATTGAAAAATTTAAAAGCCAAATTTTAACACATTGAAAAGAGAAATGGACTCTGTTAGGCATCCTTTTACTTGATTTGCTTTTTCTGAGCGTGATGGGCACATGAAAATCAGTATCTTCATAGGTCAGGATTCTGTGACTCCAGGATCGTACCTGACCTGACAATTTAACAGTTCCGGAAGTATGCGGGAGCTCACACTCTTTCTCCCTCTCCCACGCTGTCTCAGATCGGAAGCTGTAGCAGTCAGATGGGCCAGGTCGCCATCGTCTCCTTTCAGGGTTCCAATCCCAAAGTCATCGAGTGCTTCAACGTGGAGTCACGGATCCTGTGCATGGCGTACATTCCCGCGGAGGAGTCGACGCCCCAGGAGTCCAGCGAAGCCACGGACCCAGAGGCCGCAGCCTCGAGAGCATCCCACGTGCCCACCATCTGCCTGGGCACAGAAGAAGGAAGGTAGAGAACAGTCACTGCTTGAGGGATTGTCCTCAGTGCAAGACAGGTCACCTTCCACGCAGGGCAGTGTGAGCCATGTAAGATGTGAGCGGGGAGGGGATCCCTAGGTCACAGCACTCTCCAGTCACCAGGCAGCCACCCCCATGGCAATTATTATGATAAGAGATAAAGGGAAAGCTCCCTACAGCTTGCCTCCGGAGTGATTTGTTTTTATTAATTCTTCTTAAAAATATACCACTTCTTTTTTTTGCTTTGGAATGAAGCACCAATATTTTATGCTGTAATCATTCGGAACATTGACACTGTTTAATGATGAATTAAACTAACAGTACAGAATCTATAGGAATAAAATAAATTATGTTCCAGAATTTCTCTCTAAGCTCTTAAGAATGAAATCAGAATGACGGCAGGTGTTTTTTAGAACGTAGCCTGCGTGTGTGGAGGGGGAGGGCACATGCCATTTGGTGATGCGGACTGGCACCGGGGCTTCTCACAGGGCGCACGTGGGACCGCTAACGTGCACTTTTCTTTTGCAGCATTTCCATCTACAAAAGCAGTCAGGGCTGCAAGAAAGTGAGGCTTCAGCACTTCTACACCCCTGACAAGTCCACAGTCATGAGCTTGGCCTGCTCCCCACAAGGCCTGTATGCAGGCCTGGTCAATGGGTCAGTAGCCAGCTACGCCAAGGCTCCAGGTAACTTCCCACACTCAGCCCTGACCTTGGCTAGGAGTCAGTCTCCCGTCCCATGGTGCTTGTCACTCCTAGTTCCAAACCTGTGTGACTTGCTCCTTACCTGTGAGGCATTGATAGGCACAAGGGATGTTTTTTTTAAGTTGGTTCCCAGGGGTTTCTTGTTCCACAGTGACTTGGATTAATGCAGGCCAGCCTTAAAGGTCCATCCTAGACTCTCCCATGCTCTCCCTGAGTCTTCCTCCATCCTTCAAGCCCACTTTCACATGGGGGCGGCAATGGCCATCTAGGGTTGGCTTCTCCGTCTATGATCCTTTCATATGGCACCGTTGTGATTGGCCTCATCTGCCCTTGCAGAGCCTCAAACACTAAGCCTGGTCCTTCCTACCTCAGAAGCGCCCAGCCCTTGTGTGTGCCCCTCAGCCTCCAGGCCGTCAGCAAGGCAGTGTTTAACTAGCCGTCCTAAAAGGCTCTGATACAGATGGAAAGAGGCCTGTCCAGGTCCCATGCTCCCCTCTGTAGACCCTCCCACCTCCCTGGCTTTCTGTTCCCTCTGTGGTGCTCCCAGCTGAGGGTATAGTAGCCCCGCACAGTTCTTCAGACTCCGGGAACTTGCCGTGTTGTGGGTGTGATACTGTCGCTTTCATTGGTTTTTCTCATGAGTTCCAGCGGTTGCTTTGTGGAAATGCTTTTTTTTTCCCACAGCAAGGGACTGCCCTTCTGCTGCACGGCTGTGAGCCAGGCTTTCTCTCCATTATATCCCTCATGCGGCATATAATACAGATACGCTAAACTGAATCCCAGAGGCTGACCCTTTCCTGCTAGCATGCTCACCAAATGCCCGGGTCTGCCCTGGAGCCTGCACACCTGGCCTCGCGGCTCCCCTCTCAGCTCACACCTGGCCTCGGGCCCTATGCATGTACATCCAAAGCCTTCTGGCCCTCTGTATTTCCTGAGGAGTCTCAGAGCCACTGCCACCAAAATAGGGTATGAGGTTTCCTGCCCTGATGCTGCCCTCTCCGTCTGCCAGTGCTTTCTGAGTATTCGGCTGGTGAGTTCCTTCCCACCCGCAGAGTACTGCCAGCGGTGAACACAGTCTGGGGAGCTCTGGACCTTTGCCCACTGGAAAAAGCTGGGTCTTGCTGCCCACCTCTGCACCCTGTGTTCTCAAGGCCCCTCCTTGGTGGAGGCTACATTGCATGGAATATTGATTATTTGTAGGTTGGAAGGGAGGTGATTTCAGGGGGGTGCAGCAGGTCATCGAAGTTGATTTCAGAAGGCGATGTCTGTTTTTCCACTGCTCTGAGTGTATGCGAACTTTTTTTTTTTTTTCCAAGACAGGGTTTCTCTGTGGCTTTGGAGCCTGCACTGGAACTAGCTCTTGTAGACCAAGCTGGTCTCGAACTCACAGAGATCCGCCTGCCTCTGCCTCCCGAGTGCTGGGATTAAAGGCATGTGCCACCACCGCCTGGCGTATGCGAACTTTTGAACATTATACTATTAGAACTTACATAGTGACTTATTTATGTCATGCTGCCATTTTGCTTGGCCTTACTTTATTATCTTTAATGCGCTAGAGACTGAGATGAACCTTGTGCTTACATAGAGAGCAAAAGCTTGGCCGCTGAGCCGTGTCCCCCTGTCCTTTCTTCCGTTAAAAGGCTGGCAGTCGCTTTTCTATTCCATCTGCCTTTACAGGTATTTTGGTTTCACTCTAATTTATTTTCTTTGCTTACCCCTCCTAGAGAAGGCACGTGCACGGCGCACAGCAATTTTTGTATATTTTTTCATTTGTCGAATTTTCTGGTTGCCATTTATATTGTTCCATACTCCCCTGTCCGTGATGCCCTTTCTTTTAGCTTCCAGGTGGTTTTCTTTGATCCTGTCCCTTGGCCTTCTGATTTTCTTCCTTCTTGTACGTCAGTCGCTTGGAGGGTCCGTCCTCATTGCCGTGCGTCCCTGGGCTTGGCCAGCCCAGCTCTGCGGTCTAGTATGCAGTATGCATCATGAGCCACAGTGGCTGTATAGTCCCACCGTCTCTGCAGCCTTCCTGCTGTGTGTACACTGCCTGCACACGGTGGGCAGGCCTGGGTGGTGGAGAGCATCCACACATAGCCTGTGGTCCTTCCATTCTTGGTGGTGGACGATGTGATTGACCGGAGACTATGCCCTTGCCTGATGGAGGCGCTGTTGCTTTGGAGTGGGGCTTGGAAACCTGGGACTTGATGGGAATGTTACAGGTTATCAGTATCGTTAGCTCGTGTATGAAAAGTCTGTCTGTGGTGCAGGTAGAGGTGCCTTACGAGGTAGAAGTTGTCCTAAGAGTTGGCCCAGATTCACACACTTTCAGTAGTGAGGTTGTACAAGGCCCTTCCAGGGAGACAAAAATACAGTATCTAAGGAAAAGACAGCTTGCTCAGGTGGCCAGAAAACAGAGGCTGATTGTCGGATTTCAAACTTTAACCAAAGTAAAATATCTATAGTGGGTTAATCCCACCTTTGATCTTGGAGTTCCCGTTTCAAAGGAACCATACTGCCGGTCAGCAACATCACAGTCCTCTGGCAGCCTGCAGGCAGAGCTCTGTCTTGCTTCGGGTATCTGTATTCTTAGGCCATGCCGTGCTTCTAGGAGCCTGTGAACATCAGAGGACAGTGTATCTACTCTGCACACACACGTTCCACCATAGGTACAGGTCACAGTGCTGTAAAAGGGCTGTGAATGCCACATGGGATGTCTGTTCCTGTGAATGTTAGAGCAGGCAAGGGAAAGGTGAAGGGATATACATGTGTGTGTGCATGTGGTTGTATGCACACCTGCATTTTTGTGTGCATGCATGCATGCACGTGTGTGTGTGTGTATGTGTGTGTGTGCACGCGCACAGCATCTGTCTGTGAACCTAGTGCACTTGTTGCATGAGAGGCGGGGCAGGGGGCAGGGGGTACAAAGCCTCCTGCAATATTGTTCAGCCTGATCAGAATTCTCGAAAGATACATTGTAACGAGACGCACACCACACACAGTAACTGAGCTTGCCCAGTTGCCTCTGTCTAGCAGCCCAGTTCGCTCCTCATAGGCTCAGGGCTTCTGGTCAGGACAAAGAAAATGCTGAGACCTTGTTTCCTCCAAGCTGAGAGAACTCACATGGCAGGGAAGTCACACTGATGATGTAATTACTATTGGAATCCTGGGACTTTAATGAGTGAACAATGAAATACATACAGGATAGTCACATCAACCACTTTAGAGTTTGCATTAAATCTTGTTTTCAGTCTTTATAGTTGCTATGCTGTTGATTTACACTTCATTTAAGTCATGGCAGAACTCATTACAGATCTCTGGGATACAGCTTTGACTTCTGGGGGTCAGGAAGGAAGACATTAGAAGAGCAGGGCCTGCGGTTTAGTTTTGTTTGGTCTTTTCACCTTCCGTGAAGACAGGTTCTTCTCACGACTGTAGGATGTTTTGGAAACGATGCATTCCTCTGACAACCGATCACTTCACACATTACTGCTGTATTGCAGCGGGATCTGTGGAAACATGACAGGTCCTGCGATGAGTGTTTATGTATAGGTCTCGTTTTTAGTCCTTGAAACAAGTTTCAAGGCTTGTGACAGTACTGCCTCCATCTTACAGATAAAGAAACTGATACTTAATTTACAGAAAGCAGGGAATGTGTCTAGTAGCATTCCAGGTAGAGACATGTCATAGGAAATTGGTCCCATCCTGCCTGCTGTCCTCTGTGTCTTCCACATGCTACAGGCGCTGTGTGCCAGTGCTGGTTCCAGGGCCCCAGAATACCCCATGTTGAATACAGCCATTGTGGTCACAGTTGGTACTTGGTTTGTGTTTTTGCAGTGAGGTGTGGTGTCCTGATACTCTCCATACACAGCTACCTGAGCTTAGAGGAACTGTAGGTGGAAGTTTCTGTCCTGCCTGGTCCCGCAGCTTTTCAGTCCCAAAGAAACACATAGAGGCTTATATTTATTACAAACTGTTTGGTCTATTAGCTCAGGCTTATGGTTAACTAGCTCTTACAACTTAACCCATAATTCTTGTCTATGTTTAACCATGTGTCTTGGTACCTTCTCTCAGTGAGGCCTTCTCTCATCTTCTTCCTCTTTGTCTGGGTGGTGACTGTGTCTCTGCCTTTCCTCTTCCCAGAATTCTCCTAGACTGGTCCCTCTGCCTATTCTTCCTGCCTGGCTACTGGCCAGTCTGCATTTTATTTAACTAATACGAGTGAGTGACAAATCTTTGCAGTGTACAAGAACATTATCCTACAGTGAAGAACTAAAAATATTTTTTTTTAAGATGGATCCTGGAACTCGGAACCCCAGCAAGTGATCAAGCTGGGTGTCCTGCCTGTCAGAAGCCTTCTCCTGGTGGAAGGTGCGCTGTGGGCAGCCTCGGGAGGACAGGTGTTCATGGCCAGCATGGAGACGCACACTATAGAGGTGAGTACTGTCACGCATCTGCTACTGCCTGCTGTGAACAGGATTTGTCCCAG
>JAQHUG010000020.1:551831-562512 GCA_028555095.1 Dicrostonyx torquatus | reverse complement strand
TCAGTGGTTAAGAGCATTGCCTGCTCTTCCAAAGGTCCTGAGTTCAATTCCCGGCAACCACATGGTGGCTCACAACCATCTGTAATGAGGTCTGGTGCCCTCTTCTGGCCTGCAGACATACACACAGACAGAATATGTACACATAATAAATAAATATTAAAAAAAAGAAACTGTGTTTATGTGTGGTGGTGTGGGGGGGCAGATAGCAGAAACATGAGCTTAAGGAGTAAGAATTTTGGCTCACAGGAGAATGGGGGTTCCTAGGCAAAGCTGTCTTCCCTGACGTGCATGTCACATCCCTGCATGGCTACCGTCCTGAGATGATGGGCACACTATCTCATGAGCAGCCGCGGGGAAGGCTCAGGTGGCTGCGAAGAGAGATGGGCAGTTACTAGAAACACACTGCCCTGTGCCTCGTCTACTGGCCCAAGGTGTCTGGTGGCAGTTTATCGGTTCTTGACTCTGAAGCGTCAGGCAGAGCAGAGATACCTTTCCCGGAGAGGCTGTGGTCCTGTAGGTGTGGGGGACACAGGCGGGGTATGGGAGAGACGCAAGGGAGTACTGTATATCATTGAGCTTTGTCTCGGGTTTGTAAGTCCATCAACAAACTAAAGCGAGCTGGCTGTAGCAACCTGAAGGATTCTTTTTCTCAGCTGGCATTATAGCAAAGCATGCAACTTAATTTTGAATAAACTGATACGCACATTGAACATATAGCCCAGTGTCTACGTTGGGAAGCATACACAATCTTATGGTTTTTTTATATTCATATAAATGGTAAATAAACAGAAACTAAGTATTTGCTTAGATACATTTAAGGTATAGAAGGTCATAGTCTTACAAAGAAAATGCTATGCAAATTATAGTTAGCTAAAAGCTTTCTGCAATGCATGATTTCCTGACTGGTTAGGAAAAGAGGCTTTGGCACCCCTTCTCTGCCCTGGCACACTCCTTTCCAGCAGCTTTCTGGCATCACTGAGGAGAGTCTTGTCCTAAGGTCAGGAGCAGGCAGCGAGGGCATGGAATGGGCTTAGCAGAGCCACAGCCGCCGGAGCTGTTCTTTTCCGTTTTGCTTAGACATTTTTTTTTTTGGTTCTTTGAGACAGGGTTTCTCTGTAGCTTTGGAGTCTGTCCTGGAACTAGCTCTTGTAGACCAGGCTGGTCTCAAACTCACAGAGATCCACCTGCCTCTGCCTCCCGAGTGCTGGGATTAAAGGCGTGCGCCACCACCGCCCAGCTTGCTTAGACTTTTGTAACTTCTTAAAGCTGCTAGGATCTAAGTTACTCCCACATTGCTTCCCTGCACCGTGCTGTACACAAGCATGGAGGGGGAAGAGGGAATCACATCAGAGTCAGACAGCTCAGGCGGTCATTCCCATAGGAAGCCATTCCATCTCGTTAGGGAAGGCTTGTGTGTGAAAATGGCCCAGCTGCTGCTCTGTCTGCTTTCAGGTTAAGCCGCAGTCATGGCTGATCCTAGTGAAGACCCCAGTTTTCTTTAACACCACCTCCAAAAGGCCAAGGGACACCCCCCCTCTCGTCCTGCTAATATAGAGAAGTTTGGTACCTCCGTCTCTTTTTTGAGCTGGGGAGATGTGCAGCCAGCCTTCAGGTAACTCGACTTCTGAAGCGTGACCCTGGCTTTAGTGGGGGGGGGACAGCATGGTTGCTAGATCGCCCCTAACCTGTTCTGCACCAGCCTCAAAAAGGTGAGGCTGACAGGTTCTGCTGCAGTGGTGGGTGTGTGTTGCTGGCCGTCACAGGGTGACAGGAGAGCCTTTGCTCAAGGAGGGAGCAGAGTGAGGTTCCAGGAGATGTCCTGTATGCCATGCTCAGACCACAGGACTCAGCCAACTCAGCCTGCCGTCTGTGCTGAGGGGCATCATGGCACACCGAGGAATCCAGTGGGGGGCGCCGTGAAAGCCATACTCTGGAAATGGGGTCGTGTGTGTTGGGTCATGTATGTTGGGAGTAAGCGATATAGCCATTAAGAAACACAGCGAGCATGCTTTTGAAAGTAACTCAGTTTCCTTTTGCTGGATGACTCAGAGCTAGAGTTAGTGCCATCCCAGGCCTCCTGACGAGAGACAGGTCCATGGGCGTAGCTTCACCATGGACACAGTAAAATGCTCACTCAGTGAACATTCTTTCAGGACTTAGGACCTTGAAATGACCAATCCCAAGCTCCTCTTTTAGAGTCTTCTGTTGCTTGGTCCCCCTCTCGGGCTGTGAAGCCAGGGAACCAGGTAGTGCTGAGGCCACTTCCCACGTCAGAAGATGTTCTAAAGGTGACAGTGGTCTACTGTCCCTCACAGAGGTAGCGTGAAGAATGGACCAGGAAAACCGGCTCTACTTCAGTCTCATCCAGTGAGGTTTCCAGACATTTCTGCATAAGACACGTATCATGTCATGCTTCTGACTTCACTTTCCTTCAATGCTAAGCCCAAAGGAAAAGCTGCACAGCCTGCGGGGTTCTGGGGTACCCATCTCTCCTTGTGTTTGGGGTCATCATTACACCCTCATTGCTGTGGACCATCAAGTCCTTTTTTTTTTAACATTTATTTATTATGTATACAATATTCTGTCTGTGTGTATGTCTGCAGGCCAGAAGAGGGAGCCAGACCTCATTACAGATGGTTGTGAGCCACCATGTGGTTGCCGGGAATTGAACTCAGGACCTTTGGAAGAGCAGGCAATGCTCTTAACCACTGAGCCATCTCTCCAGCCCCCATCAAGTCCTTCTGTTCCCTGGGCTGACACACAGCCGGATGGAGGCTTCATCGCGATGGTTATAGGTCAACCAAAGGACATCATGTCCTGTATCCTCTTTGGAGTCCTCTGACCCATGTGCCTGGCGAACACGGCTTCAGGTTCCCAAACCTCCCTGGCATTACCTCTCCTGAAGGTCTTAGTGCAGTGCCATGGGCAGAGAGAACATGCCAAGCGAAGCAGATCTGGCATGGAGGGAACTGAATGTCTCCAAGTTCCAGGACAGATGTCAGTGGCGAAGGAAATGGTGAGGGTGGGGGTGCTGCATACAACATTCTTCTATGTTATTCTCTTCATCCAGTGACGGAAATACCTGAAAAACAATAGGTGAAGGTTTGGGGCGTGCTGCTTCAAGGCTTATAACCCATTACTGTGGGGGTAGGTATGACAGCTGGGGCTCTGTCCGTGATAGTGAGAGCCTGCCCAGGGTTTACTATGCCTTAGCAGATCAGAAAGCAGGAAAATGGGTGGGAACGAGATGGTCTATAACCCTCAAGACGTAGCCCCAGCTCCTGAGCACACATATGTGCAGGATAGCAATGAAGGTGGCCGAAAGAAATTCGTAACTTAAAACACGAGGGGATGGTCTTAAGGGGGTAGATTAAATTGACTGCACATGTCTCCGGCAGGAACACTGCAGATGACAACATCCTGCTGCAGTGTCAAAAGGTTGGGTATGGCCGCCGTTCCAGGCATCCACAGCCTCCTCCAACAGCACCAGT
The DNA here is from genome assembly GCA_028555095.1 of Dicrostonyx torquatus. Classification (NCBI taxonomy): domain Eukaryota; kingdom Metazoa; phylum Chordata; class Mammalia; order Rodentia; family Cricetidae; genus Dicrostonyx; species Dicrostonyx torquatus. The sequence continues at coordinate 559,021 of JAQHUG010000020.1, read as the reverse complement.
AGCTGGGAACAGTGTACTCAAACATAAGGCTGGGAGGGACAGTTCACATTCAAACCATGACAGCACTTATGTAGTATGTGTGTGAGAGAGTGGGGGAGGGAGCGAGGGAGGGAGAGGGGGGAGAGGGAATGGAGCAGGCCCTGAGATGCACAAGGAATGTACCCGAATGTTACTTCTTGCCTCCGGGAGAAAAGTACCTTCTCTACATTCGTGCCAGTCCTTGAGTTGCTTCTGCTTTTCTGGTCATGCTCTTCAGAAAGCCAGGGTACAATGGGGCCACACTGACCTGCTGCTCATCACCACCACCAAGGCAGGGAGTCGTACACCAGTGCCTGCCAGGGCAGAACTCTGCCTAGTATTCTTAGGGTCCTGACACCCTGCCACACCTCTGCGGCGTTGCCTCGCTTCTCCTTTACCCCCTTCAGGATATTTGGTACCCCCTTGCCTCTCCAAGGAAGAGACCTGATTCCAATAAGGACCACAGGGTGGGTGGCAGGTGAAGCCCCAGGAGATCCTTGATGATTTCAAATATTTGGCACATATTGATTGCAAGTAAGATTGTTGTCCAGAAACGTCAAGGAGACTGCCAGCACTTAGTTAATGAGGTTTGTAGCCACGCTGTGCTTCCTCAGCACACGATCTTGGTTCTGGGTTAAACTTCACGTGGATAGCTGGCAATGTCCAACTTATGGAACTAGCCACATATTGGGTTTACCGTACTGTGGTCAGAGCTTCTTCCGATGACATCCGATGCCTGAACTGGGCCTTTCTTAGTCTTGTGCCAGAAGCGGGACTGAGTGATTATGTATTATTCCCACTCCACCAAGCTCCAGCGCTAATCAGACGTTTGGCCACCAGACAGAATACTTAACTGCAACTGGTGAAGGGTCGGGGTGAAACCATCTCCCTCAACAGTGAAACTCAACCCTTCCCGCTTTCCTTTTGTGAACAGGAACAAGACTATGGAGAGTGACGTGGGACCCTGACATCCCACGAAGGAGGCAGCGGAGGCAGGCTCCGGATGACAAATGAAGAAGGCCTGGGATACACACAGGAGCAGCCTTTCCTGACACCCACCCAGAGGTGGTATAGTTCCCCAGGTGGACTGTGTGGGTGCAGAGCTGCCACCCAGGACTCAGACACACACACACACACACCTCAGCTGAACTCTGGGCTACACAGCTGGAGGCTAAAACAGCGGAAGCCAAGGATTTAAATGTGGTCACCTCCACCCCTAGAGGATTTTCTGGTCCCGGGGCTGCAGCGTTGTGAGGCAAGGTGACACAGTGGGTTCACAGAGTCAAATGAAGGGCGTGTCTTGGTGGACCAGAGGCATTTAACCTCAGCTCTCCTGAAGCCACACCAGAGAGCCGCAGCTCAGGGCCGTCGGAGGGACGTGCAAACTGCGACAAAACTACTTTGGCACCAAGCTGGTTGGTTCACCTCCACCCCGACGGGTATAGCCGGAGTTGAAGATCCCTCGGTTCAAAAGTTCAGTGGGAGTTGGGCGCGTCCTCCTCACAAGAGAGGAGAGTGGGAAGGGCAAGGTGGGAGTGGCGTGAACGGGGGTGGGGTGAGGTGGACATATGTGAAATCTGATCTGGTGCCAAGGGAAGGGTGTGCTGCCAAAGACCCCAGGGCAACGAACACTCAGCCTCCACCAGGCATGTGTGACTCCTGAGCTGGCAGAGACCGCACACAACACAGCCCGCTCATGGAGAATTCCGTGGCGCCTTTCGTCCTCTACCCGGGGACTGAGCCCGGGACTCCAAGAGAGGACAGCCTGCCGCTGCCAGCCGAGGAGGAGGAGGGCGCTGCGTCCCCGGCTCAGACATCCTGCAGTCTCAGCACCTCGCTGTGCTTCAGCTCCGGGGACGACTCCCCACCGCAGTCTCGCGCCTCTGCCGCGGAGGGCGCCGAGGCCTCTCCTCCTCCTCATCGCAGCGACTCGCGTGTAGTGGAGACGCAGTGGGAAGTCAGCAGCGCCGCGTCCCCGGAGTCCCCGGAAGAGTGCGCGCGCCCGGAAGAGCCGGCGTCGCCGGAGGAACCCCCTTCTCGCCCCGAGGACGCGCGCCCTGCGGAATCTCCAGACGAGCTTGGGGAGCCCGTGCCGGTACCGCCTGGGGTCGGATCCGCGCACGGAGAACCCGACCTGGTCATCGAGGTGGCCGGTCGCCGGCTGCGGGCGCATAAGGCGGTGCTGGCGGCGCGCAGCGACTACTTCCGCGCGCGCGCGTCACGGGACGTGCTGCGGGTGCAAGGCGTGAGCTTCACGGCCCTGCGGCTGCTGCTGGCCGACGCGTACAGCGGGTGCATGGCGGGCGTGCGGCCCGAGAACGTGGCCGAGGTAGTGGCCGGCGCGCGCCGCCTCCAGCTGCCCGGCGCTGCGCAGCGCGCCACCGATGCCATGGCGCCGCATCTGAGCCTGGATAACTGCTACGAGGTGCTGAGCGCCGGCAAGCGGCAGCGGCTGAACGAGCTGCGCGACGCCGCCTACCGCTTCATGAGCGACCACTACCTGGAGGTGCTGCGCGAGCCCGCCGTCTTCGGCCGCCTGTCCGGTGCCGAACGCGATCTGCTGCTGCGGCGCCGCCTGTGTTCGGGCCGCCCCTGCCTGCTGGCTGCTGCGCTCGGAGCCACCGGAGAGCGCGCGGGCAGCCGTCCGCAGAGCCCGTCCGGGGACGCGGAGTCGCGCGGGGAGGGGGCGGTTTATTGCTACCAGGCGGAGGCCAGGGAGTGGCGCGAGCTGACGCGGCTGCCCCAGGGCGCGCCGGCGCGCGGCTGCGGTCTCTGCGTGCTCTTCAACTACCTCTTCGTGGCGGGCGGTGTGGCTCCCGCGGGTCCCGATGGTCGCGCGCGCCCGTCGGACCAGGTGTTTTGCTACAACCCGGCCACCGACTGCTGGAGTACCGTGCGACCGCTGCGCCAGGCACGCTCGCAGGTGCAGCTGCTGGCCCTGGACGGCCACCTGTACGCTGTGGGTGGCGAGTGCCTGCTCAGCGTGGAGCGCTATGACCCGCGAGCAGACCGCTGGACCGCGGTGGCCCCGCTGCCCCGGGGCGCCTTCGCAGTGGCCCACGAGGCTGCCACCTGCAATGGCGAGATCTATGTGTCCGGGGGCTCGCTCTTCTACCGCCTGCTCAAGTACGACCCCCGACGTAATGAGTGGCAGGAGTGTCCCTGCAGCAGCAGTCGAGAGCGCTCTGCTGACATGGTGGCCCTGGACGGCTTCCTCTATCGCTTTGACCTATGCGGGAGTCGCGGTGATGCTCAGGCTGCAGTGGGTTCAGGTGGCGGGGTCAGCGTCTTCCGTTACCATTGCCTGGCCAAGCAATGGAGCCAGTGTGCCGTGCACCTGCGGCCCCCGGGCTCACCATCAGGCTTGCAGCCCTTCCGCTGTGTCGCCCTGGACGGTACCATCTACTGTGTCAGCCGCGCGGGGACTTGGCGCTACGTGCCTTCTCAGGACACTGAGGCTGGCAGCGAAACGGGACCTGGTGGCAGCTTTGAGCCTGAACCCCTGGGATCCCCTCTGGATGTCCGGGGCGTACTGTGTCCATTTGTGCTCAACCTGCCTGAGAAACCGGACCGCGGGGAGCAGGGATCAGCAGCCTAGGACAGGATCAACTGTACAACTCCACTGTCCAGCAGCTGGGGTGGGGGTGCGAGAGAGTGGGCTAGGACCCCCAGTGGGGAGGGAGGGCAAAGAGGGTGCAGGAAAGGATAGGGCAGGCTGCTGGCCACAGCGCATCATGCTAACGCTTTTGAGAGTAGAAGCTTCGCTGGTTCTGAAGACATTTTTGCAATGCTGTTTTAAGACCCGCTTTGCAGTGCTGGATTCTCCCGTTGCTTCACCTGTTTAGTGGGGTTCATGGCATAAAGTTTGGGACGAGGCAGATAATCCTATGCTTAAGGGAAGAGGTAGAGACCACAGATGAAGTCACATGCCGGGGTGGACATGAGTGAGGTGTAATGAGGAGCCTGCCCAATCCCTGCGGCAAGACTCTCAAACCTGGATGGGATCCTAAAGCAGGACCAGGCACCAACGTAACTGCCGAGGGAAGGTCACATCCCGCACTGAAGTTTAAAACCGTAACTTATAAAATCCACACGACCTGAAAAGTACGCTGTGTGAGACATAACTTTAAGAGTAATGTGTCAAGTACGGAAGGTGAATCTCTGTTGACCAGCATGGTTTCTAGTCCCAAACATACTGTGACCAAGCACACACAACCAGGCCTGTGTCTCAGAGCCAGGGCATGCTTCGGGGCAGCTGTGGAGAGGATGTTATTAGCGAGGGTGATCATTTATCCTTGCTTAGATTTGAAGTCTTTGGTGATGAAACGTTATCAGGAAGCATGCTGAGCAGGAAAGCATGGCCAACAAGGGAGTCTTCCTATTGAAAAGACCCTAGGACGGCAGGTTCTGCATGTTCACCCACTTCCCCGCTTTAGAATAAACGAGGGCAAGCTTCCCCGCCCCCCCCCCCAGACAAGTTACTATCACATGTTGACAGTTGCTCGCTTTGAGCTCTCTACTTGGTTACATTTTGAAAGTGTCTTCTGTGATTCTGATGAGGGAGATGAACCATCTCCCAAGAAGGTGTGATACCCTAAGGAGTAGGACAAGGAGAAACACATGTGTTTTGAATGTAGTTTAGCAGGTGTCGCTTATCTAACTTCTAAAACACCCTAATACAGTGGAGAGGAAACTCATACGGAGACGAGGCTGCAAGGACCCAAACCAGACCAGTTCATGTTTCTCCCATGCATTAGGATGCTGTGCATTTTGAGCATATACAGACAAGGCTTCCTATGTATTAGGAAGTTAAGGACCAAATGCATGCGCTCCCAAACAACTGGTTGAGATTCCACACATGGCCCATTGTTTTATTGCAACAGGGTCCCTACACATTGAGAGTTTCTGGAGCGTAGAGGAAGCTCTGCGTGTACCGTGTCATCCGCATAGAAGTCGGTGCTTAGCTGCGAATTGGTTAGGCTTTAGAGTCTGCTCTGAAAGGTCATAGTGAAGTGTGTTTAGAAACAGCCAGCTTGGTTATTCCGGCGTGACCCAGAGGAATGGAGTTTACAGTTTCTGTTTGGATGTTCCAGTCGCTTTGTGCTTGCTCGTGATTACTCATAAACCAAGAGGATGTCTTGGCAACTTGGTTAATCATCTTAGGAAAGGAAAACAGACTTCTTATGCCTGGTTTTATTAGTCTTAGGAGTGTCCTGGAGAAAGGGGAGCAAAGTGAAACAATGTTACTCTCTAAACAATGTTTAGATTGTACCTTTTATATTGTACCTCTCTCTCTCTCTTTTAAATGAAATCGGTCCCTATTTTCATTCCTTCAGCACTAAACTTATAAAATGCCATTATGTGGTTTTTTTGCCTGAGAAGTCATTCCTCTGGCGCTCCCTTTTGAAATCTGGCCTCTTGAGTGACATGTCCCTGGAGAGGACAGATGTAAACCAGAGGAGTCTTCCTGTGGGGACTAGCACGCTGTTGTGCCCCACAGAACACAAGCAAAACCCAAGGAAGTCAAAAGGGTTAATGTATTAATGTGTGAAAGGAAAATTCGTTCATTAATCATGAATAGACATGTGGCCAACCTGTTTCTGAGAGCATATAAAATATTTTATATCCTGTTTCTAAGTAGTGACCCTTATGAAAACAAATACTGCAGGCCCTGGCATGTCTTAGCAACCATACATTTTGTTCTTGGGTTCTGGGAGATTTACTACCCGTCTGTCTTAGGTTCATTTCATGTTGACATAAGCAGCTTACAGGAGAGACAGTTTATTGTGGCTCAGCGTTCAGGTTACAGTCCCTCAAGCTGTGGAAGTCACAGGGCAGGACCTTGAGGGAACAGGTGATATTGATCTGCAGTCAAGAGATAACACCAAATGCACGTGACCGCCCAGCTCCCTTTCCCCCGTGTATACATTCCCAGGACCCAGTCAGGAAATGGTGTGGCCCACAGTGAACAGCTCTTTCCACCTCAATGAATGCAATCAAGGTTAACTCCTGACAGGTATGCTTAGAGAGGCCCACCTTCTAGGTGATTCTAGGTCCTGTCAGTTAGCACTAACCTTAATGCCTCCCCCCCCCCAACAGATAGACGTGAACACTATAAGGTATTGGTTTGGAAGTGAGGGGAGCAGGCATCGCTGAGACGTGCCTCCAGGGTGTGAACCAGGGTAAGTCCTTTCATGTTCTATGTGCTGATCACACCCTGCAGCTAAGTCCACCTAGGAGGATGGTTGGTGTGAGCACAGATCTGACTATCAGTTACAAGAGTCAAATAAGGCTAATATGTTTGTGACACCCATTCATAATCTCAGGACAGTAACCCTTGCATGCTGATGCCCTGGGCGTTTGAAAGAACAGTGCTGCTTTAAGGGGAAAATGATTGACACACCTTTTGTTTGGCTGATGGGTAATTACATTTGTGTTGCCAGGGTTCATTTGGGATCCTAGGCAACGAGCTAATGTTTCTTGGTTTTCTTTCTGTTTTGTACTTTGGCATGGGACAAGCCCCACCTCTACTGCAGACTCTTGGCAGCCTCGCGGACTTGGAGTGCAGTGATTCGGCATCTAGAGAAAGGATGGCAGGAGTTTCTGTAATTCTAAGAAAATGAACATTGCGGAAATTTTGTTGGCTGCTTCGTTTAATTTCTTACCTGTGTTGGCTTTGCATTTCAACAGAAAGCAATGACCAGTGATCTCTAGTAATCCCGGTGACGACTGTGCGAACTCTTGGCAAACTATCCAGGGTTGAAATCGAATGCCTTTGAGGGGGTCTGCGGAAGTCAGGATGTGAGCACCCGGGACGTCTTCATGGGTGACGGGAGCCCAAGTGTGCTATAGCGTTGTGCCTCCGTGTAGTGCCTTCCCCAGCTCACAGTTTTCATCTTGACTCTCAAACAATATCACGGTCCCTTTTTCTTTTCTGACATCATTCACAAGGACGTAATGACCCCGACTAAAAGTGGAACCGTGCCGACTCTTTAGCTGCATCTGCACTTTGTCATAAATGACAAGCGTCCATGCCATTTATCTGTCCACACCCGTGAAGAGGAAACTGGTCCTGGTAGCAGCTTCACATGGCTCTGTGGGGACAGGTTTGGGCTGGAGTAAAAGTCTAGGTGTATTCTTTTTTTGGGTTTTTCGAGGCAGGGTTTCTCTGT
>JAQHUG010000020.1:515651-526090 GCA_028555095.1 Dicrostonyx torquatus | reverse complement strand
AGCTTGTTCCTCAAGCCAGGTGTAGGAAGATCGGTTCCTTTTTTTTGAGGGGGGGGGGTGAGACAGCGTTTCGCTGTAGTTTTAGAGCCTGTCCTGGAGCTAGCTCTTGTAGACCAGGCTGGTCTCGAACTCACAGAGATCCGCCTGCCTCTGCCTCCCGAGTGCTGGGATTAAAAGATGGGTTTCTTGAAAGACCCCCAGGAACACTGCAAGTGCAGTTCCCACCACAGACTTGTAGGTGGTGGTTGCTGCCGCATACAATCAAAGAGCAATACAGAGCTCTGTGGGGCTGACTGGCTGCAGACCAAGCAACAGCCATCCCTCCAGACTCCTCCTCTTGGCAGGATGACCACGCCAGGAACGCGTTGTTATTTATACTTGGACACATGCTGTGTGAAGAGACGGACACCTGCCGTCATCCCCGCAGGTCAGATGCCGCACAGTGAGGACCCTAAATAAGACTGGGCTTGCCCCACAGGCTGTCCCCACTCAGGCGGGTAGCTCCTGTTAGATTCTCCCATAATAAAGTCACACCCAGATTGGGGTAGTTTTTAAAATACACACACACACATACATACACACACACATACACACACACATACACATACACACACATACACACACACACACACACTTATACACACACATACACACACACATACACTTATACACACACATATATACACACATAGACACACACATACACATACATACACACACATACACACATAGACACACACATACACACATACACACACATAGACGCACACATACACACATATACACACATACACACACATACACACATACACACACATACACATACACACATACACACACATATACACACACACACACACACAACTGAAAATACATGGAGCTGCCATCTTCCCTACCTATAACACCCTTGCCTCTAGGTGCTCTGGCTGACAGGTGACCTGGATGTCTGCGGATGCCACCTGCGGATGCTCAGGTAGAGAGTCACCATGGCACATGTCGGGAAGCCTTCAGTGAATGAGAAAACTTGCCTGAGAATTTGGGTCTGACTCTCAGATCCTGTGCCTGAGTTTGGGTAGAGGCAACACCAGAGTCTGCTCTCTCTTCTGGGCGGTAGCCAGAGGGTCTAAGAGTGGAGCACCCTAGGACGTGGAACCCACACCTTCTACTCCCTAGCTTGATTTGCCCCCTTGCATCTGGTGCTTCCTCTCTAGTGAGCAGGCCAGTGATTTATGATACAGGTATGGGTTTGGGAGAGGCAGCCCTGTGCCTAAATATAGCACCTCCTCGGGCCATAAATGGGAGGGGAAGCTCAGAGCTTTGCGGGGAGAAATTAGCTCTGCTGTCCCGAAGCCAGTGTCTGGGAAACCCTTCTGCCCGTCGTTTTCTCCGTTCAGGCTCTTCTCCTCTGGGTGAGTCTCCTTTCCTCAGCTGTGGTTTTTGGGAGACCACAGAGCACGCTGCAGCTGCATTTGCTTTCACATAGGACCACGTTCAGAGCGAATTGCTACCTGCAGGTATTCCTGACTATAGGACAAATCAAGGGATTCCACCCAAGGTGTGCCTGTCTTTGACTCCGCTAGGCTCAGCCAGGATCCCTCTCCACCCCCTGCCTTTTCTTCTTCCCCTACCCACTCCTGTTCCCCCTCCCTTAGTTTCCTTTCCCTTCCTTCTCTGCCTCACTTTTGAAGAGGGGGGAGAGTCACATATCCCTGGCTGGCCTTGAACTTGTGAGATAGCCAAGGATGACCTTGAACTTGTGACCCTCTGGCTTTCACCTCCTGAGCTTTGGAGCTCTGGAATCATAGGTGTGTGCCACGAGGCTTTTGTGCTGTGCTGGGGATCAAACCCAGGGCTTCAGGCATGCTAGGCTAGTTCTCTACCAACCGAGTTATGCGCCTGGGCGTTACTCCCAAGATGGCTCTTTATTTCCCTGTGTTCTGGGCTCTATTGTTGGATAATCTGACGCCCCTTCGAGGCAGGTTGTGCCCCCCTGGGTTTCCTGCCCTTTTAATTATTTTTTAAAAACTGTTCCTGAATCCGCTGATTGATTTGAAGTCTGGGGTTCTTACAAAGGGTCAGAGATGAAGAGAGGAGGAGAGGGCGGACTAGAAAAAGGAGACATTCTTGTGGGGTGGACGTTCTTGTGGGGTAGAGGGCAGAGAAACACCCGGCATTCAGCTTAGAGCTTGGGCAGGGCTGGGTGGGAGGTTCAGGCATTTTCAGTGAAAGGGCAATTGGGGGTTGTTGGGTTTCCTTTGCTTGTACATTTGGAGTTTGGATCCTGCAGGCCGCCAGCGCCATGCCTATGTGCAGAGAGCTGCACCTGCTAGGATGGAAAGGGGCTCCTGCTGCATCTGAGTGCATTCGAGGGCCAGGCTGGAACCTCAGCTCTCTCTGTCACCTGCCCCACATTCCTTCCTTACTGAGTGCAATAAAAACAGGAAGCAAAGGGCACGTGGAACCAAGACACTTAAAGGTGATATTGAATAAATGGGGGCCCCAGATAAAAACCTGTCCTAGAAGCCAAGGGCTCATTTTCTGGGGCCCATGCCAACTCCGTGTGCCCTCTGGAGATGCTGTGCCCATGAGCTCACCTCCTGGCACTTCTAGCGCTGCAAAGGCAGAACGGAGCAGAAGTAAGCGGCCGAACAGTCTGAAAGGATGCTAGATCTTATTTGCAGCACATTTGTATCAAACTCACGAGAACCAGGGAGCGAGGGGAGATTGTCAATAGAACTCAGTGAGGCTTTCATGACTGCGGACTTAATTTCCCTTTATGAAGTAGGGTGGCGCTGTGGGTTGCTCTAAGGATTGCCCAAGTGGGAGCTGCCTGGGACCATTTCTGTATCAAATTCAACTCTGTTGAAGTATTAAGGGGAGCCAATGAGCCCTCACAGACAGCTGAGCACGCTGAATATGTGGAGTTGGACCCTTCTATAGCTTATGCCAAGGCTCTCAAAGGAGGAGCCCTGCAAAACCCAGCCATGTTTAATTGATTCTCAGTGTCCCCAAGGCTTGATTTGTGCCTGGTTGTTGGTTTTGGTGGTAAGAGGTCCTTTTTGGCAAAAAAAAAAAAAGTCATTTTGAAAAGGTCCAAATATGAATGAGCTGGGAAAAAAAATTCATCTCGTGAACTCAGGGCTTTTTTCTTTCTTTCTTTCTTTCTTTCTTTCTTTCTTTCTTTCTTTCTTTCTTTCTTTTTCTTTCTTTTGATCTACACTGTGTTAGCTGCTTCTCTCTTCCTCCTTGAATTATTTTCATCCCACGTGTCTATGAACTTTGGCATTTTTAGCTGTATAAATAACTTCTTTAACTGCCTAGGAGTAAATCCTTTCAACCTGACACTTCTTCACAAACTAAAGCCCTGTTTAGCAACACAAAAGAGGCTGTCCCTCTGTTCCTTGCAGCAAGGGCTCCGGACAAGATGCATCACCAACACAGAGCCCTGGTGCTGGGGACAGGCTCGAGTTTCATGGTGGTGTCATAATTCCTAAACATGTCAGAAGCCTCGCGGGTGTGGTTCCAGAGCTGGGCTGAGGCGGAAAGTGTCTGGGAATGGTCAGAGGAGCAGCTGGTGTCTTGGCTCTGCTGGAATGCCCCAGTCCTTCGGGCAGGGCGTGTTCATCTGAGAGGGTTCAGCCTTACTGGTTGGCATGGTCGCTGGTGTGAGTTATGTACAGCCACGGACATACACTCCTGGAGGCAAGGGGGTATTTAGGGGAATATTTCTGGCATTAGTTCAGTCCCCTGGTTTTGTAGTGTGGACCACACAGTAGCCTGGTGCTGTGAGGGTTCAGGCCTTGGGGTCCCCAGAACCAATACCTCCCTGTGCTTCTGAAATCAAGGGGATCAGCAGAACCTGCCCTTTGGAGAAGAGGTGCTCCTCATCTTTTTGGGTATGTGTGGGGCCACTTCAAGGATTTCTAAAGGAGGACAGCAGTGGTGTGGGTCTGGGTGGGCTCCCCGAGGGCTCTTTCACCTCCCTGCACCTTATACGCCCAGACGGCTGCCTCAGTTTCCAGTCTGGGCCACAGGAATATGCTTCAACAGAGATGGATTTGGGAACCCAGCCTGCTCAGGCTTGCTTCTTCAGCAAGAAGTCCTAAGGAGACTGCAATGGCAGCGCACACACTGGGGTTCCATGAGGAATCCTTTCCTGTGATATTGTCTTGCTGGCCATGGGACTGGTAACAGTCTGAGGGGACAGGTGGAACCGAGGGTCCCAGGCACAGCGCTCAGGTGCACTGGTCCAGCTGCCACTGTCCCTGAGCCATGAAATCTAAGGTGCTTTCTTCTTAGAATTCAGCAGTCTTGGGGTCGGCATTGGGGGTGGGGTCACACGTCAGTTGCCCTTAGAGGCTGCGGTTTGACAGAGGTGTGTGGTGGGGAGTGCCTGTTCTTGGAGAGCCCTTGACTCCTGGCTTTGATGGCATCAGGGGACAAAGCTTAGGGATAAGTGCGTTAAAGTGCTGTTGCCCTTGTCAAAGGCACCCAGGGGACATATCTGCAGTGGGTCTGTGTGTCAGAGCTAGGGGCCCGGGAAACGTGACCACTTAAGGCAGGTGGTGCCTGGCTGATCACTACAAAGTGTGTGCTCCTCACCCGTGAAGTGTTTGAAGACTTCCAGGCCCACTGGACAGCGGGTAGGGTAGCGTCAGAGATATACCGTGCTGTGTGCAGTCGCTGTCTGTGCCTGTAGCGTTGAGTGGGACATTCAGACAAGTCAAAGGGAAGAAGGCCGTTGAGATATAGGGACCCTTGCCATCTTACGTTCCACACGGAAGCGTGCGTCTAGTGGAGTGTGCTTGGCCCCCTCTTGTGGGCGGTGCTCCTAGGGCGTGCGTTTGGAGTTCTTTTTGTAAAAGACAATTTGGATGGTAACGGAGCATGAACACCTATGTGAGTGAACGTATGGAACGACATGATAGTCTATGTTTCTGATGAAGAATTATAAGCCATCGGGGCGGATGGATTAGGGAAGAAGCCTAGGGAATAAACTAGCTTTAGGGTGGTTATCTCTGTAATGCAGGGCTATCTTTAGTCGCCACATATGCACGCCTCCGGAGACGGCACATGCAGTCATGGGCAGCAGACCTTTCTTGGGGATCACCTTGCTGAGATAGTCAGGCACCCTCATGTTACAGTGAGAGGGTCTTTTAGGGGTACCTCTTCCCGTCTACACAATGTTAAAGTGAGAGGGTCTTTTAGGGGTACCTCTTCCCGTCTACACAATGTTAAAGTGAGAGGGTCTTTTAGGGGTACCTCTTCCCGTCTACACAATGTTAAAGTGAGAGGGTCTTTTAGGGGTACCTCTTCCCCTCTACACAGTTCGGTGTCACAGTGACCCTGTGACAGAGCCAGCCATGGAGTCTGCTGTTTGGTACTCTATACCAAACACGGTGCCAGCTGTTACATAGATTCAGTGTGGAATATCAGAGCTGGAGAGATTAGGAATAAGCCCCAAGGCTGCACCAGAGAGCTGGAGAGAGGGTTTGGCTCCCGGGAGCCTGGCACCTGACCTCTGAGTTCTCCTTCAAGGCTGGCTAGGATGGTTCTGTGTGGCCCTTAGGGCACAATGTCTTTTTATACTTTTGTAACCAGTGGATGGTGGCACACTCGGTGGAAGCCGGTGGAAGCACAGTTGGTCTCTGGGATAGGAGATGCTCGGTTGACTTGTCAATTTTTGAGAAGAGGTTACTGAAATTCACTAGTGTATCAAAGCATAAGACAGAAGTTTACTGACCTTGGGGGTGGGGGATGGGCTGGCCTATGTTTGGATGATTCCCGGGATCTTTCTCAGCTCTAATTCTGTGATCCCACGGTCTTAACTGGAATTGACCACAGGTAAATTATGCAATATGGTCAATTTTGTATTACAGATGAGGAGGACTGGAATGGGGGCAGCCTCTTCTCTGAGACTTCAGGTTTCCATGCTGAGCCCACTCCGGTTATTTCATCTGAGAGCACAGCAGACTTAGATCTAGCTCAGGTCTGGGAAACCGAGGCTCACAGAGACGGAGGAGAGCTGTGAGTGACTGTGTAGAGATGACCAAAGAGGCCAGGTGTGAATTCTATTTACTCAGGGTGAATTTGTGCACTAGATGAAGACATATAATTCTAGCAATGCTCCAAAATCTCTCACTGATCTCTCGGGAGAATTCCATGCAGACTTGCTCACGTTTTCACACCCTGGGGTGTCCTTGTTGTCTTGGTTTGTCCTTTCCTGTATCTGCCTCAGATGCAGAAGCCCACAGCTCATGACTTCAGATGACTCTTGGAGACACTGGGGGGTTAGTAATTTCCCAAGAGCCCTGGGTCAGCCACGGGAAGTTTCTGGAGCGGCCACAGCCTTTCCAGAGTAATGCCCTCCTGTCTGCCATGTTTCCACCTTCTCGCTTCAGAACTATTCCTGCCACCTGACCTCCGTCTGTTGGTTTAGTCACCCCCCAGGGCCCTTCCCACATGTCCCCTGCTGGGGGCCTCCCTGGATGCTCTCTCTGGCTCCTGTCATGTCCAGCATTTAACATGTTTAAATTATTTTTACCGTCTTTGCTCACACTGCTTTGTGCCTTGCTCCGAGCATGTTAGGCATTCTATAACTGGTGTTAAGAAAGAAATGAAAGGTGCATTCTCTGATTTTCATGGAAGCCGACAAAAATGAAAACTGGGTTCCAGAGAAGTCTGTGGACTTCATGATTATAGTTGAAGATTATTTCTGTCTGTGCAATTGTTTCCACCCCCCCTTTGGGATCAGAATAGCCTTTCTGGTGTGTGTGTGTGTGTGTGTGTGTGTGTGTGTGTATGTCTCTCTCTTTGTGTATGTATCTGTCTGTGTGTCTTTGTGTCTATGTGTGTCTGTCTATCTGTGCCTCTCTTTCTCTGTGCATGTCTCTGTGTCTGTGCTTATATGTGTGTCTGTCATGTTTGTGTGTGTGTCTGCATGTATCTGCTACAGCTGTCTTTTTCTCTGTGTGTCTGTGTGTGCCTGTGTCTGTGTGTATGCCTTTCTGTCTGTGTGTGCTGTTCTCTCTCTCTCTCTTTGTGTGAGTGTGTGTGTGTATGTGTTTGTGTGTGTGTGTGTGTGCATGTAGAGACAGAAATCAATGAGTCAATGTCAGGTGTCCTTCTCAATTGTTTTCCACCTTACTAGGAGACAAGTCTCTCACTGAACCCAGAGATCACTGATCTCTGGACTTCTAGGCCAGTGAGCTCCTGGACTCCTCCTTTCTCCACTCTGCCACCTCCAGCCCTAGAGTTAAAGGCGCGTAGGACCAAGTCTTTTTTGTGGGTGCTGGGGATCCTTTGCATAGCAAGCACCTTTTCACAGAGCCATTTCCCCAGCTCCTCCCCTCTCCCTTGGAATGATGTAGAAAGTAAAGCAGAGATCACAGGACCTGACTCCTTATGCTCTTTTCTTTTAGGAGTACTCAAAATGTCCCTGGTGGCAGTCCCTTTCTATCAGAAAAGACACAAGCACTTCGACCAGTCATATCGAAACATCCAAACCAGGTACCTGCTGGATCAGTATGCATCCAAAAAGTAAGTTGACAGGTTCTGGCTAGACTTCGTAAATGCTGAATGTGGAGCTCTGATGTCTTCCGGCTCGAAACCATGTCATTCCCTGAGATCTGGAGGTGAAAGGGCTTGAGGGATGTCTGAAAACAGGAAGACTGCATCCCTGATATACACATCCCTTTGGAAGACTAAAGTTTGGCTGGGTTGCGTGGCCTGGCTGCATGGAGTTTTGTATCCTGCAGGGCCTGTGGGTTGACCTCAGTGGAGAGGCCCAAAATTACTCAGTACAAGGCCACTGACTTTATACTTAAAGAGTCACGCACAGTATGGGGCAAGGAGGAAAGCAATGGGAAGAGCATTGGCAGGGTTCATAGGTGGCAGAGCAAAGATGGAAATTAAGTCTGTTCTGACCACAGTTCTGCTACCTCAGCTGTGCGGGTGCAACACCTGAGCATCCTCCCTGCCCAGTGCAGCTGGAATCTAGACCCCCTCATCCCCCTTCATCTCCACGCTTCTGAAGGACGAGGTCTCCTCCAGCTCGCAGCTCGTGCCTCCCTGGCACTGTTTGAGTGGCAGCCGGCCTATCTACAGCTTCAATGGGCTGATTAGAGGGCAGTGAGCAGGAAGGGACCTCTGAGTCTGGCCTGCTCCTGCTGCATGTTCCTGCCACATGTCACCAGCACCCTATATTTAGAAGTGCTGGCGGCATTCATTTAGTTGCTATCCCTCGTTATAAACAAAACCAAACATTTGCAGCCCATCTCAACAGAGATTGAGATTATAAATTACACACACACATGCACAAACACAGACACACCACACACTCATGCATACACACACCACACACACACATACAGGCACAAACACATACTCACATGCTACACACACACCACACACACAGTATGCATGAACATATCACACACAGACACAAACACAGGTGCATACCATAGACATACACACTCACACACACATACCACACACACATCATACACATGAACATATCACATACACACACAGGCAC
Source organism: Dicrostonyx torquatus (assembly GCA_028555095.1). Taxonomy (NCBI): domain Eukaryota; kingdom Metazoa; phylum Chordata; class Mammalia; order Rodentia; family Cricetidae; genus Dicrostonyx; species Dicrostonyx torquatus. Next base: position 517,554 of record JAQHUG010000020.1, on the reverse strand, counting down.
AAACATAGACACACCACACATTCATACATACACACACCACATACACATATAATAGGAACAAACATACACTCACATACTACACACACACACACCACACATAAACCATACATGTGAACACATCACACATAAACATGAACACAGGCACATACCATACATACACACACACCACCAACACAAACCATACATGTGAACACATCACACATAAACATGAACACAGGCACATACCATACATACACACACACCACCAACACAAACCATACATGTGAACACATCACATACAAACATGAACAAAGGGACACATCATACACACACACACACCACACACACACCATACACATGAACACATCACACACACACAGACACAGGCACACAACCCTCACCCCCTCACACACCAACATCTACACGCAGCATCTTGACTGAAAAACAGGAAGGAAGGTTCAGGAATGGCTGGCAGAGAAGGGGAACCACCAGCTGTAAGGAGCTCACGGGGCATGTTTCTCACATGCCCCCTGTTTGCAGACCGAGGGAGGGTACCACATGCAAATATGCAGGCTTGGGTTTAGGTGTACTCACACATATGTGTGCTTGTGATTGTATGCATATATATCAATGTATATGTGTGTGCCTGCCCAAGTATAGATGTGTGTGTGTGTGTGTGTGTGCGCACTATGGAGTGATGTAACCGTGTGTGTGTGTGTGTGTGTGTGTGTGTGTGTATGTCCGTGTCCATGGCCATGCATGTTCCTGCTTATGTTTGTGTGGCATTTATTGGTATATGTATGTGCCTCTGTGTGTGGTATGTATGCATCCACATGTATGACATGTGCCCAGGTGCATCTCTGTGGACGACTCATGGGCAAACATGTACATATGTGTGGCTTGGATGTGCATGTTTTGGGTGCACGTGTGTGCTTCAGGGAGGGTCGAGTGTGTAGAAAGGAAAGTGTGTGTGGTAGCGTAAGTATTAGTAATTTTCCGGCACGCCTCATTGTTTTCACTGTTTGTCCAGGCGAGCAACCAGCCGGTCGTCATCTGAGAGGTCTCTCGCGGAGAGGTCATCTGAGAGGTCTCTCGCGGAGAGGTCCTCTTCGCAGAGAGCTTCCAGTCAGAGCTCCACTCGGGGGATGTGCAGGCTCTGTGCAAAGCGGGTGAGCGCCTCAGAAGAGGAGGAAGTTGAGAACGAAAACAGGTGATTGCTTTGTGCCCTCCCTCGGCTGCAGCCCATAGCACCCGCATTTCTAAGTGCGGGCGTCCAATTCACATGTGGGCTGGGTGACCTGGGGCAGAGAAGGGCAAGGGGTACTAGCTGGGGAGGTCCAGCAGGCAGAAGCCGGGTCGCTTGGAACCAAAGCTTCTTTCCATCACTCACTTGCTCTTTACCATTTGACGTCAGTCCCAACACACAAAGAATTGGAACGGCATCTCCATCACTGTTCTGTCCAGGGCTGAGGTGCGGTTTTGGCTTACCCTCTGCACTCAGATCCCTGCCTTTCCAAGTTATCCGGAGCCTCCGACTCCACAGCTGAGTTTCCATCACAGCCTCCGGGGCTGCTGTCCCTTGGAGCAAGGTCATCTTCTGAGGAGGCATCCAGTGTTTAAACAGCTGTCTCTGTGGACACCAAGGGCTATGAAGGGTTCCATAAATCATCATATCTTAGATTTCAATGGATTTGGCTCACGAGGGTGCACTGTCATAGGAAAGAGAAGGACCGGCCAGAAGGTCAATCCTAAAGTTACAAAATCCGAGTGATGGAGCGACAGCTGGCGGTCGTGCATTAGTCTTTCAAGAAAAACACGAGCCGGGCTGTGGTGGCGCACACCTTTAATCCCAGCACTCCGGAGGCAGAGGCAGGCGGATCTTTGTGAGTTCGAGACCAGCCTGGCCTACGAGAGCTAGTTCCAG
>JAQHUG010000020.1:456726-475948 GCA_028555095.1 Dicrostonyx torquatus | reverse complement strand
TGGGATGGGGAATATAGTGACTCTAGAGCCCTAGTGACTGTCATGCTTCTGTGTTCTTGCAGCTGTCCCTTCTCACCCCTATGAGATTACCCTGCTCAACTGTGACGGCCACTCCATGACCCTGGGCTGGAAAGTGCCTAAATTTAGCGGTGGCTCAGCCATCCTAGGTTACTACCTGGACAAGCGAGAAGTACACCATAAGAACTGGCATGAAGTCAACTCCTCGCCGGTCAAAGAGAGGATTCTAACGGTTGGTTTTTGTTGGTCCTTTGCTCTTGCCTAAGTGACCTTTGCTGACCTTTGGGTGGACTCCTTCCTTCAGAGTTTCAGAGTTCAATTGGCGTTTGGGTCCTTTGATCCTGAAACAGATATTGTTTAAAAAAAATCCTGGAAACAGGAGGGCATGGCGTTTGGATCTAGATGGATCTTTGGAAGCAAAGAGGAAAGAAAGAGGCCTTGTAAGGAACTGAGCAGACTTCATAGTCAATTAATGACCAGTTGGCAGGGATGGTGTGTTCCATCCTAGGAGCCCATCCTGGTCCAGGTGGTGGGGTGGGCAGAGGGGCCAGAGGGGTGGGCAAGGGTCTAGCTGAGCAAGTGCTCATGGGAGGTCACTACTCTTTATCAATAGCCACCTGTCTCAGCTAGAGTTGCCATTGCTGTGAAGAGACACCGTGACCATGGCAACTCTTATAAAGGAAAACATGTAATTATCGTGGCTCACTTACAATTGAGAGGTTTAGTCCATTATCGTCATGGCGGGAAGCAAGGCAGCATGCAGGCAGACACGGTGCTAAAGAAGGAGCTGAGAGTGCTTACATCCAGACTCACAGGCAACAGGAAGTGATCTGCATCACTGGGTATGGCTTGAGCATATATGAGAGCTCTAAGCCCGCCTCCACAGTGACACACTTCCTCCAACAAGACCACACCTCCTAACAGTGCAGCTCCCTTTGGAGGCCATTTTCTTTCAAACCACCACACCACCCCTTTCCTAGAAATCCCCATGTTTCCAATCTCCTGTACCGGTGTGTGTCACACCAGATGCAGAAGGAGTGAAAGGTCTGGAGTTAAACCCCTGATTTTGATTTCAACTGTCGAAGCCTTTGATTTCTCATTTGAGCAGTGGTGAATGAATTTACCTGATCGCCAACACCTAAGGACTGATCACAGCAGACACATTGGAAAAATGAGAATTTGGGGGTGAGGCCTTAGCTGTCTGATACCTATCATAGAGAAAACCCTCTTTATGATACAGTTTATCATATGATTTTGTAACATTTAAACTATATTTACAACACTTAAATGTGATGGTGTGTGTGGCTTGAACTCAAATTTGGTGTGACAATATCGATCCTGGCCAAGTTCTCACTCAGCATCCAGTGGCTCTTTATTGGGCCTGTGCCCCTGACAGACCTACTTGCTTCTTCTCAGGGTGAGATGGCTCTGTCCTCTGGGGAATAAAGCAGTTTAGCCACCAAGATCTCTCCTTGGAAATCAGTATCCTGACCCGGATCAAAGGTCTTCCGTTAGGGTCTTGCCTGTGACAGACAGAGACCCCAAAGCTCAGTGCAGACTTGAGACCTGAAAAACCGTAAAACTCAGCAAACACTAGAACTGAGTGAGTAGACTCTGTGGTGACTACAGGGGACAGACTCAGTGACTACAGCTGAGAGTTAGCCCAGCATCACTCAGCTAGACTAGAGTCAGGGTTCCTGTGAGCCCCTTGCTCTGTCCCTCCAACCCCAGGGCTTACAGAGACGGAGCAGGGTTTGGAGCTGACCCCCCAGCTCCTGATATATTCTTTTTTAAATATTTATTTATTTATTTATTATGTATACAATATTCTCTCTGTGTGTATGCCCCCATGCCAGAAGAGGGCACCAGACCCCATTACAGATGGTTGTGAGCCACCATGTGGTTGCTGGGAATTGAACTCAGGACCTTTGGAAGAGCAGGCAATGCTCTTAACCACTGAGCCATCTCTCCAGCCCCCTGATATATTCTTTATGGGCATTGCCTTTCCTCTCAGTTCAGCTCTTACTGCCCAGAGGTCCCCATTATCAGTCTGGTAGAAGCCGTCATAGCGTTGGCATCATGACTGCCACACCCTAGGTGCAGGTGGCCTCTTTAAAGGACTTAGTTTCACTTTCCAGCACGGTTCAGTCCACTTCCTTCTCTCTTTGCAAGCTCCTCACGGGTCCTCCTTTGCCCCATGTGTGTTAGCCCATCATTGAGCTCTTTTATTAACTGAAACGAAACCCATACAGGTGGAAGGCTTGACGGAAGGCTCATTGTATGAGTTCAAAATCGCTGCCGTCAACCTGGCTGGGATCGGGCAGCCGTCGGATCCCAGTGAGCACTTCAAGTGTGAGGCTTGGATGGCGCCAGAGCCTGGTGAGAGAGTCTTCCCCGACAGACCTCCCCCCATTAGCGTGTCTGGCCTGAGGGGGCTCCAATAGCAGGCTTGTGGGCTGCTTCCACACTGAGAAGGTGGCCATTACATGATGTGGACCATGGCAAGGGCTGTATGTGGCCGCGAGACTGGACCCATGCAACTGAGCATGGCCATGGGAGGGGTTTTGAGTAAGGAGTGAGTCCAGTGCATGGAAGGAGCTGCGAGCTCAGGGCACAGAGGGGAGACAGTGGTCCACGGTCCGCAATGTGCAGCTGGCCCCTGATGTATGACTCCAATGTGGCTGTGGCCACCAGCTCCTAAGGAGCCGAGAGAAGATAAGGGCAAAAGGTCCCAGGCAGAAAGGGAGCCATGAGCCTAGCCCAAGTCAAGGCAGAGCAGATGGTTAGGGTCCCCAGTCCTGTGTTAGCCTCTGTGCTCCAGGATGTTGAGAATCAGGGGTCCCCAGCTCGGAGAAGTACACTTGTTGAAGTCCTGACTGCATGTCTTACCTCCTTTCCTCTTTCTCTCCTTCATTTTTCCTTCCTTCCTTCTTTTCCTCCCTCCCTCCTTCCTCCCCTTTCCCTCCCTTTCTCCCTCCTCTCTTTCTTCCTTCTTTTTCTCCCTCCTTCCTTCCTCCCCCTTCCCTTCCTCTCTCTTTCTTTCTTCCCCTTCCTCCTTCCCCTCTTCCTTCCTTCTTTTTCTCCCTCCCTCCTTCCTCCCCCTTCCCTCCCTCTCTCTTTCTTCCCTCCCTTTCTCCCTCCTCTCTTTCTTCCTTCTTTTTCTCCCTCCTTCCTTCCTCCCCCTTCCCTTCCTCTCTCTTTCTTTCTTCCCCTTCCTCCTTCCCCTCTTCCTTCCTTCTTTTTCTCCCTACCTCCTTCCTCCCCCTTCCTCTTCCCCTCTTCCTTCCTTCTTTCTCTCCCATGTCCATATGTCCCTCCCTTCCTCTTTCTTTCCTCATTGTCATTAAGTTGGGCTCCTTAGAAATGGCTCTGCAGAAATTCTCCTCCCCCTCCTCCTCTTCCTCTTTTCCTCCTCCCCTGCCCCCTTGTCTCTTTTTCATTCCCTGTGGATGAGGCCAGGGTTTCCTACCAGCTAGGCGATGCTCTGTCATGGAGCTATATCGCAGCCTTTTCCTTTTCTTCTAAAAATCAACTTTATATTAAAAACTCAGAAATAAAAAGAAAGCACACGCTGAAATTAACCGGACCCAAAGTCTATAGGCATCTGAAGTTGTGGGGCTTCATATTAGATTTTACTCTTTTGCTACTGAATACATTTTGATTCATTTATCTACCACCAAAAATAAAAAAGTCTACGAGAGAGTTAGAACGGGTACTGTGTTAGCACTATAGTGTCTTTCATAATTTGTACCCATTACTACTCTTTTATTTTTATTTTGAGAGAGGATTTTACTAAGTTGCCAAACAAGCTTGAATACTCCGTATCCGAGACAAGCATTGAGCTTTTAATCCTCCTGCCTCAGCTCCCTGAGTAACCAGGATGGCAGGTCTGTACCACCAGGCCAGCTCCAGTCTTACTGAAGGCTTCATAGAAACTGATTTAACAGCACACACAGGGTATACCGAGATCTAATTGAGATGAAGCTGGGTAACATTGTCTCCCCGCTTGCTTCTAAGAGCTCCTCTGCAAATGGGGAGTCAGCCCCAGACTCTTGTGGCTTACTGGTACCCTGGAGAGAACTGTGACATGTGATAGCATGTTGGGAGGTTTGTAGCACGGCGATGGTAACCGTTTCTGCACACTGGCTCTCTGATGCCCACGGGCTGGCCTGAGAGAGTGCTATGCACTGTGTGTTGCTTGGTTTGTACTCACGATCATCCAGGTACCTGATGGAGGGGATAAAGGCTGGACTCTCCTTCCAGCCCCAGCGTCAAGAACTTTCTAGAGAGAGTGATATGTGGTTGTGAAGAGGATACATGTGTTGTCTGTGGAGGGAAGCCCTTGCCAAGGTGGCAGGGGAATCGCTGCAATGGTGGGGGTGGCAGGATCACTGCAGAGGTGAGGGTGGGAGGGGCCTGCCAGGTTTGGCTCAGCTGGCTGTGCTCAGATTTAGTGACTTTTCAGGTCCTGCCTATGACCTGACGTTCTGCGAGGTCCGAGACACCTCTCTGGTCATGCTGTGGAAAGCCCCGGTGTACTCTGGCAGCAGTCCCGTTTCTGGATATCTTGTGGATTTTAAGGAAGAGGATTCGGGGGAGTGGAAGACCACCAGCGAGGCACCAACTCCAAATCGCTACTTAAAGGTGACTGTCACCCCTTTCACATGCGTGGTTTTGATTCCCTAGCCAACTGGCCCCAAGTCTCTAGGTGGGAGATGCCCTGGAGACCCCCCCCTCATTGTAGGGGACTTCATCGCCAGGGTCTACAGCGCAAGGGCAGGAAGCTCCAGCAGAGGGCAGCAAAGCACCTTAAGGAGGTGGTGCTGTCCTCAAACACCGCCAGAAAGCTGAGGATTTGCTGTTTCTGCCCTGACCCACGGTGCAGCCTACCAAGTCACCACTGTAGGACCACGCCCCTTGTATGAGGTCCTTTCTCCGACCACGGCAAGGAGACGGCATCTAACTCTGTGCCTCGACCTCAAGCCCAACATTTGCTTTACCTAGTTCCTGTAATTGCTAATCGTAATGGTTTATCTTCAACAAGTATTTACTTAATAATAATTATTGAATAATTATCTTTAATAATTATTGCTAATAATAATTGCTTATGTACTTGATAACCAACACACACCCAGACATAGACATGCATGCACATCCACACACTCATCCACACGTATCCACACACCTGTGCTCACACATGTGTACATATACCTAGCTGTACTCACATGACATACATGCATATATGCACACACACACATCCTATATACATAAACCTGTGGTCTCATGCATGTACATAAACAGCTGTACTAACATGCACACGTGTACATAATGCACCCATTCGTATGTAGACTTGCATGTACATATTGTAGTATACAGAGATAGGCACTGTCACATGTACACACAAGCACGTACACACACAGAATCCTACACATGCATATACCCACACCTACACTCTCATGCATGCACACATATGCATAAGTACACACATGAACTCGTATACACATAGCTGCATTGTCACATACATCTGCATACATTCACTCATATGCAGGTACTTGTATGCACACATGTACATATATACATATTTGCACTGACACTCATACACATAATTTCACATCAGCACTCACACATGTCTAAACACACATGTACCGTTCTTGCACTGTTACACATATGCACGCATGAACACATACTTGTGTACCTGAATATACATGCATGCAGTATACACACATGCAACCTTGAACTCACCCAACCAGATGCATGGCTGTGCCCCCATATATACACATACGTGCATTCACACCATCCCATACATGGACACCAGCGCTCCGACACACATGTGCACACATACACACTTGCATTGTCACATGCATTCCCATGCATATACACCTGCACCCACACATGCATATACACCTGCACACCTACACCCACACATACACAGGAGCGCACTCACACGCAGAATGTAAGTTAGTTCACCCTCATTTTCCAAATACTTGCAGTTTTCTGGTCTCTGGGTCAGTGTGACAGAGTCCTTGAGTCCCTGGCCTACATCCTTGGATGCTTACCTTTTTGACCCAGGGGTCTTCTCTTGATGTGGTTTAGACGGATGCCTGTGCACCCTCTTGCAAGGAAGGTGACATTCGTGCCCGGCACTGAAGTACCCTGATGGAGGCGTAGGCAGCAATATGCTGTGTTGAGCAGGCTCACAGCAGAAAGCTGTCTCCTTTGAATGAGTAAATGGTTGGCGGCAGAGTGTGCGCACATGTGGGAAGAGACTGTCTCGATTATGGCGTGTCTAAACGATGATCTCTAATAGCCAGAAAGCACGTTTTAAGTTGTATCTGGTCCTGGAGAATTATATGAAACATCATCACCAGGTTGTAACCTAGTCGATAGCATTTGATCTTGCACCTCAGCGTTCAGAGGAACACATGAATGTAGATGAAGCCCAAACCTACTCCTTCCGTCAGTGAGCTTGGGCGCTGTCTGCCCTGACACGCGTGTCTTCTGTCATTTCCAGGTCTGTGACCTGCAGCAAGGTAAGACCTATGTATTCAGAGTTCGAGCAGTGAATGCCAGTGGACCAGGGAAGCCGTCAGACACGTCGGAGCCTGTGCTTGTGGAGGCCCGGCCAGGTGAGCCCGTACCTCTCAGTTGCTCAGCGCAGTAGATGTCACCCCACAGAGGGGCCTTGAAGGGTGCACTCGTGTTCTGTATGTGCGTGTATGCATGGGTGGAGGCATGTTTAAATGCATGAATATGTAACCTACCATTTTAAATGTTAAAGCGTTCTTTGGTAACTTCATACATGTATCATATATACCCCACTACATACATGTATCATATATACCCCACTACCTGCTTATTCCTTCCTTACTGAACTCTTCTTCCCCTAAACATGCTTTAAGCAGAACTTGATTGACAGAAGAAGTTAGGCTACATCCAGGCCCCACCCCTGCTCTAAGCCCCTGAGTATATGGCCATCTGCTTGGTGCGGAGAAGTTGTTCTAGGAGTAGCAGACAGTGTCCAAGGGGGACCGCTGTTGTTTGTGCAACAACTGGGGTCAGAGCAGATGCCTATAAAGCTATTGATCATTTTTTGGCTGCATCAGACTCCTTTGAGGTGATCTTGCAGAGGGGCATCTCTGGGGCTAAAACATTCAGGTTGGTTATGTGCCTGGGTTCAGGGAGGTGATGGAGCCAAGAGCTGAGACCTCTGTGTTTTATTCCTGGGGCCTCTTGCTCTCGTCTGTCTCTGTTTCTCTCCTTTTCATCTTCCTGGTTAACCAGGATTGATATTGCTGACTTTAGTTCCATTTACCAGCTATGACTTCCCTTTGCCAGCACCACCACCACTCCCACCACCAGCAATTGTTGTAAATAGGGGAGAGGTGTGGGTTGTATTCCCAGCACCCAGCTTCCAGCCCCCAGCTGCCGGCCTGCTCAGCCGCTGGTTGCTTGCTTATGCCCGAAATAACCATATGAGAATTATATTCATTTAAACTCTGCCTGGTCCATTATCTCCAGCCTTTTCTTGGCTAGCTCTCACATCTAAACTAACCCATTATAAAAGTCTGTGTGTCACCACGAGGTGGTGATCTTACCGGACGGTTCTAAGGTACATCCATCTGCGGCGGGAGCCTCATGGTGACTGGCACACTTCCTTTTTCTCTCACTGCCTTCCGTTCTGTCTACTCCACCCATCGAAGGGTTGTGTCTTATCTTACAGGCCAGACATCCTTTTTATTTAACCAATCAAAGCACAGAAATACAGAAGAACCCTCCTACTCCAAGCAATAATACAACGTCCTCTTCCTCCTCCTCCTCCTCTTCCTCCCCCTGTAAAGATTTGTTTTTATTTTATGTGTATGAGTGTTTTGCCATGGACGTGACTGGTGCTCTCAGAAACCATCTAAGAGGGCACCAGAGCCCTTTGAACTGGGGTTACAGATGGTTCTGAGCTGCTAAGTGGGTGCTGGGAATCGAACCAGTTCTTCTGAAAGAGCAGCAAATGCTCTCAATGGCTGAGCCATCTGTCTACACCCACCCCTAGCTTCCAAGAGTTGTATTCTGAATATCTGGTGTCAGGCCAGCTGTTCACATTGGTCAGTATGTGCCAGACAGATAGCAGCCCTCATTCCCCAGAAAAAAGAATAAAAAAACAAACCAAAAACCCAGAATAACAGATGCGGAGAAGGAAGAATGTGTGGGAGCTATGGAGTAGTGTAAACATGACTGTCCAGGTTATGGTCTGGGGGTGACCGGTCAGTCCGAGAGGCAGTCCTGAGGTTTCTGCAGTGCTGGAGAGGAAGCCAGTAGAAGTTTGAGGACACAGATAGCATCAGCTCAGCCAGCAGCTGGCCTTGTCAGCCAGCTCCCTGAGGGCTGCTTGCTCTTCTAAGCCCCTCTGGTCAATTTTGGACAGACAGTAAGCAAAACTGATGATGCGACCGATCTCAAACAGGCTTCCACCTGGCTGCTGCCAGCCGCTCTCTAGAAAAAGAAATCTGGGGGACTCGGTGTCCCTGAGGATCCCTCCCTTCCTCCCATCCCTCATAGGCACCAAGGAGATCAGCGCTGGTGTGGATGAGGAGGGCAACATCTACCTTGCGTTTGACTGCCAGGAAATGACGGATGCCTCCCAGTTCACCTGGTGCAAGGCCTATGAGGAGATCGCCGATGAGGAGCGGTTCGAGGTCCAGACTGAGGGCGATCAGTGAGTAGCCAGCCAGAGGCTGCGGACGTTTGGTTTCCACGGCGGAAGTGACTAACGCTCGCCTTTCCCTTTCCTTTCAGTTCAAAGCTGTACTTTAAGAATCCAGAAAAAGTGGACGTGGGGACATATTCTGTATCTGTCAGTGACACGGACGGTGTGTCCTCCAGCTTCGTTTTGGATGAGGAAGGTAATGTCCTCCGGACACAGGCTCGCCATCCCCAGCTTTGTCATGCTTCCAGAGATCGACTCTCAAACAGAGAAAACACGTTTGGTCAGGAAGAGGGGTGGGCATGGGGTTTGCTCACGAGCCAAGATCTCTTTAGAAATTTAGCAAATGCAGGCCTCCTCACTGCCTCTTTCTGTCTTGGAAAGTATCCCACGGGGGAAGCAGAACTCAGCCTTTCCAAGGGGCCCACTCCCAGGACAGCAGCATTGGTTCACTTCTACCTCAGTACGGCTCACAGAGGAATCAGTTTATGATATGTGGGCTCAGGGACATGCCTACATCCCATACACGGTAGGAGGGAGGACAGGTGAACCCCAGGGAGGAGGGTGTCCGTGACATGCTGTTGGCTCCCCAAGTTTGCAGATCTAGCTCAGTTTTGGTTAATTTTTTTTACCAAACACAGACAAACTGAACAAGACTCCCCCAAGGATAGCTGAGGGTTCCACTGCCCCTCCTTAGACTGAGAAGGGCTCTTCAGGCTGCCTTTGAGGACTCTATTGCACACACAAGAAGTGGTGGTGTGTCCCTCAGCACTGCGGTTCACACAGGACACTCTGCAGCATACGTAGGAGCCAAGGATGAAGCTTCTGCCATAGTTTATATAAACCTGGTGACCAAAGCAAGACCTCAGGGATCTGGGTATAGCTCACTTGGTTTATGCCCATCCATGCTGGGAGGTGTCACTGGGAATGGAGGTCCTCATGGCCAAGCCAATGCTCAGATAAAGTTTGCCTTTTTTTGGGGGGGGAAAGAATATGATGTCTTTATTTAGCTCAGATTAATGCTCTCATATATCCATGGTGTGTTTTAATTCTAACTTTGTGAAGGAAGAGAGGAAGAAGGGAAAGAAATGGAGACACATCTTGGAACTTTAGCTTTTCTGACTTGGCTCAGGATTTCCTCTGGGGCCGTGTTTTCTGCTTTTGCCCTGTTGCAATTTGCCACAATGAGGGTTTGCTTGAATTGGGGCACTCCACTTCATCCGAATAAGACAGAAGAAGGAAATGTTGGGGTGGGGAAGAAATCATTAGCCTCAACATGTTCCCAGGAGCAGGTCAGCTGCAGGAAGCATCTCCTCTGAGCCAGAGAGCAGTCATTCCCAGAGTTGTCTCTTTATCCACTCTGCAGATTATTCTAGATTTCCGGAGTGCCAGCCTTGCCCAGTCCCGTGTTCCCATGTCTCACGCTCAACTGTCCTTTTAGTAAGTGGGTTGCATGGTGAGGATCCTGGCTGGAGCAGACTGCTAGTGTGTTAAAGGTTAAAGCCCCTTCTCTGTCCTTACGTTAATTTTCATGTCCTCAGAGTAAATCTTGGTGATGTGAAGATAGCCTTAATGTTTGTCTTAGCTAGGGTTTCTGCGGCTGTGAAAAGACACCTGAACCACTGCAACTCTTATAAAGAAAAACAGCTAATTGGGGTGGCTTACAGTTCAGAGGTGTTGTCCATTGTCATCATGGTGAGAAGCATGGTGGCAGGCAGGCAGACGTGGCAGCACCGGAGAAGGAGCTGAGAGTTCTACATCTTGTTCTACAGGCAATAAGGAGTCACCTGTCTCATTGGGCATGGCTTGAGCACATATGAGATCACAAAGCCCCCGTCCACAGTCACACACTTTCTCCAACAAGGCCACACCTGCTCCAACAAGGCCACACCTCCATAGTGCCAGTCTCTACAGGCCAAGGTCTCAAGCACATGAGTCTATGGGGGCCATTACAATCCAAACCAACACTATCTTGTTCATAGACTTCTGAATGCATGGGTCAAAACTGATGGAGTTCTTTCTTCCTTTTAGAACTTGAGCGTTTGATGGCATTGAGCAATGAGATAAAGAACCCCAGTAAGTAATCACCTGGCTTCATACAAGCATCTGCAGACCCAGGAGGAGGGAGGGCCTTCATTAGGCTTATGGTCATCGCGTAGGAGAAATATCAGCTTATGTTGTGGAAACTTGCCTGTCTGTTCCTAGTCAAAGCTAATTGTCTGGCAGAGGTCATGTCCCAGAGTCACTCCTCAGACTCTGACCATGTCCAGAGAGCCTCAAGGAACTCATCCAACAGGAGGCTTTTCCCGTCTTGCTTCCATGATCCTGGGCAATACTCCATGGCTCACCTTCACATGTTTAGGAACTGGGATTGGTGTGTTGTCTTCCAATCTTCAGCTGTCCATCTGAGGCCGAATTGTTCACCACTGACTTACAATTTCTCTTCCTCCTGTAGCAATTCCTCTGAAGTCCGAATTAGCTTATGAGATTTTCGATAAGGGTCAGGTCCGCTTCTGGCTCCAGGCAGAGCACCTTTCACCGGATGCCAGCTTCCGGTTCGTTATCAATGACAGAGAAGTCTCTGACAGTGAGGTGAGTTCTTGGATGTGAGTTATGGCTTAGAGGGAGCTGGGTTTGCTGGTCTGGGAGTGAGCTAAAGCTTAGAGGAATCTGAGTTTACTTGGAGGGTTCGCAGAGTCAATGTTTTGTGTTCATTCCCACCCTTTCAGAAACAGGGATTCAGAAGGTTGACCAGATGGCTCGAGGTTGTGTTTCTCACAGTGCTCAGAGATTCAGTTACTTCACTAAATGAGCGCTTGACCTTTGTTCTACTTTGTGTGTATGTGTGTGTGTGTGTGTGTGTGTGCATTCACTTGTGTTAGTGGTTGAGGTGTGGGCATGTGTGGCACATGTGGGTATTTTTCCTCAGTCATCTTTCCCTTTTTGGCTAAGACAGGGTCTTTCATTGGTTTGGAATTTCATCAAATATGCCAGCCTTGCTGGCCTGCAAGCTTACAGAGATCTATCTGTCTGCCTCCAATTTTGCTATCTCTGGGCATGTGCTACCATGTTGAGCTTTTTATGTGGGTTCTGGGATCCAAACTCAGTCCCTCATGCTTGTGAGGCAGGATCCTTACTGAATGAGCCATCTCTCTATATTTTTGATTATGTGAAAATAATCTTGAAATTACTACAGTCCTCACTTTGCGCTATGGAACACGTGAGAAGTCATTAACTATGTGTAGATAGATTAACCTTTGTCTGATTTATAACTTGCTGGGGAACCCAGTCATAGGACAAACCTATTTTTTATGAGTCTCTTTTAATCAGGGGTGAGTTAGGTGAGTCATCTATTGGTATGTCCCTTTTCCCACTAAATGCCCAATGTATGTCTTTGGTGCTTAGCCATCTAGTCCTAAATTCTCCATTCAGGTATTTACCATACACCTATAAACTAGGAGCTGGAAATGAGAGCCCCCCCCCATGTTTGTGGGCAACCCACTCTCTTTCTATGGGCTTTGCTATCTACTCTCAGCCTGGTCTTTATGTCTGGTGGTACTTGCAAAACAGGGCTAGGTAAAGTGTATCGAACAGAAATCTTGGGATGTCAGGATCATGTGGTGTTTAAAATCACGTGATCGAGTCAATCTGTCCCATGGGAGCCATGCTATGCTTTTAGAAAAAGTAGAGGGCAGTTGGATTTCGTGGCTGTAAACGGCCGAGCGCATGCACACCGTGTGTGAGACGGTACTGCCTGATCAAGGTGATGGGAGATGTTTTCTCCGAGCAGAGATCACGCTAGGGAAAGAAGTGGAATGTGGAGTAATTGCAGATTCTTCGCTGAGCATCTTTTGATTAACATTCCCTGCCTGCCACAGAGAGTGACGGTGCTGCTCCGGAGCTAATCCTTTGGAGTAGGAGTGCGCCATTTCATGTCTTTAATTAGCAGCCCACAGGTGACTTTCAAATTTGAAGACTGGTGCTGTTTTGTGAGAGTCACACAAAACCCTGTATTTACGGGGCTCGTAAAAAATCACAGAACTTCATCTTGCTGCATCGAGATGCCTGGTTATCTCCTAAAGCCTTCTCAGAGACTGTGGTGAGGGAGCAGAGGAAGCTGGAGAGCCTGCTGTGTCTTTGAGCTTCTGGCTGGTGAAATTCACACCTGGGATTCTTCACTAGTTAGAGTGGGTTCCGGCAGTTCTGGGAATGGATGGCGAACTGGTGGTGATGTCACACAGATATGGACCACGTGTTGAGCAGCTTGAAAGTTGCTTTTGATAATCCAAATGTCTTCATCTGAAACTAGATGGATATGCAAGGACCAGGGCAGGGGCAACTCTCTGGGCTCTTATACTTCTAGTCCGATATGGTGGTGACTCATTTCAGGATGAGGACACAGTGCTTCCACATAGTTCCTGTCATTAACATGTTTCAGAAGGCTCTACCTCAAGACTAATTGGCAGGCTGGTGCCCCTTCATTGTGGCCTTTCTTGAGAACATAGATATACTCGTCTCCTCTTCTATCTCCCTTTGAAAATACCCAGTGATGTCGTACAAGTATGGAATGCATGACTGACATATTTGGAAGCATCTTTGAATTTTTTAGTAATTCTTTTGTATGTTTATTGGATCTCAAAGATCCAATGGAGAGGGGGGCAGGCTTTATCCATTTACAAGCAGGAGGCTGTTTATAGTTCAAGGGCTGAAGCTCATAGCTATGCACTGGGAAATTTCTTGTCTCTCTTCCCTTCCCAGGGGACAGTGGTTTCTCTTTGCTCCTTGGCTTAGAGGTATAGTTGATAATTTTCTTTCTGAGTTCCTTTGTGTATTCCCAGTTCCTTCCTATGTAATATCAGGTGTGTCTTAGTTAGTCCTCTGTTGCTATGCAGAGACACCATGACCACAGCAACTCTTATAAAAGAAAGCACTTAATTGGGGGCTTGTGTACAGTTTCAGAGGGTTAGTCAGTGATCATCATGGCAGAAAAAAGACAGGCATAGCAGTGGAACAGTAGCTGAGAGCTTTATATCCTGATCTACATGGAGGAGGGAAAAGAGAAGGAGAGAGAGAGAGAGAGAGAGAGAGAGAGAGAGAGAGAGAGAGAGAGAGAGAGAGAGAGAGAGGACTCACCAACTGTGGGCTCTTGAAACACTTCCTCTAACAAGGCCACACCTTCTAATCCTTCCCAAACAATTTTACTCCCTGGTAATTAAGCATTTAAATATATATGTCTACTGGGGGACATTCTCATTCAAGCAACCTTGAGGTGTAACTTCATTGTGGAGAAGCAGTTTCATCACGTCATTCTCTGTGTTTTTTTCTGGGTTCCAGACTCACAGAATTAAATGTGACAAATCGACAGGTGTGATTGAGATGGTCATGGATCGGTTTACTATAGAAAACGAAGGGACCTACACTGTGCAGCTTCAAGATGGAAAAGCCAAGAATCAATCCTCCTTGGTGCTCATTGGAGATGGTATGCCACAGGGAACAGTTTCCCATGCCCACAAAACATCTTTGAAAGAATATTCCTTTGAATGGAGAAATATTTCATCTCTCTTATTTTTCTTGAATAGCGTTCAAAGCTGTCCTAGAAGAGGCTGAATTTCAAAGGAAGGAATTCCTCAGGAAACAAGGTAGGTGGTGGCTCCCTCCCACAGCAGTGGCACGAGGTGCAGACCTGACTTTGTAATGTGTCCTGAACAGACCCTGCATCTCACAGCTGACTCTGAAGACACGTGGGATGATTGAGCGTTAAGCAATCATTTTAGCCAGAGAAATTAGGAGACGCCTCTGTCTTTATCTCTTTAGGGGTATCTTACTTATATTCTTTCTTGCTTGTAACCTTGGCTGTCCCTGGATATATGTTCATAATTTCCTATGACGGCCCTTATCAGGGGAGCAAGCTGTCTTAACTAACTGACTAGTCCCCGGCCCCTGCGGCTTGATAATCCTTCCCAACACCTTTCTTCCCATGTTCCTCTGCATGCCACATGTTGATAACCTCCCATAGAAGTGGTAGGATCTCAGGTTAGCCAAATTCCCATCCTATGTCAGCCCAGTATAACCCTCTGCACACTTCAGACGGACTTCTCTGGATACCCCTATCAGTGTCCAGACCATGCCTTATTTGCTTTTGCTTTTACCACAGGTTTTTTTTAAAAAGATTTATTTATTTGTTATGTTTGCAACATTCTGCTTCCATATATGCCTGCACACCAGAAGAGGGCGACAGATCTCATTACAGACGGCTGTGAGCCACCATGTGGTTGCTGGGAATTGAACTCAGGACCTCTGGAAGAGCAACCAGTGCTCTTAACCACTGAGCCATCTCTCCAGCCCCCCCGGTTTTTTTTTTAAATATTTTTTAACTGAAATAATATTATATCACCTTCTGTCCTCCCTTTCTTCCCACCACTGTCTCCTAGGTATCTTCCTACTGGCCCCCTCCACAAGCTTATTTAAACAAGGCACTAATTGAATTCTAGCCTTACAAAATGTTTTAATGTAAAACAATCAGTACATGAGTCTTAAACCTGGTTAACATTGTTGTGTTGAATGAGAAAATAGTTTTATTAGGAGATAGCTTACTTCATGTTTATTTCAGTAGAAAGGATTGATACTGTTGAAAGACATACACAGCCCCATCCCTGATCTGCACTAGCAAGCATCTACAAAGTTGCAAGGTCACGTTGCTTTGTCATTTCACCTCTGCTAAGTCCCTTCCTTTAAAGACTTTGTCACCGTGCTGCTCAGTGTTCAGGCAGAGGCATAGCTCAGGAAAGAGACTGTGAGGAGCCGGATATAAATATCTAAAGGGCAAATGACCCCATGTGCAGTCAGGAGGGAACTGTGTCCTCCCACTGGGAGCAGGAGGCTCAAGAGAGATTCAGCTCTTGGGCAAGCTGGCTTTGGGACTATGAGCCAAGCCTTGGCTTTACAGGTCCCAGCAGGTTGCTCCAGCCTTTATATTTATATATCAAAATATAACATAGACATATTAAAACACACACATATGCAGATGTTGTATCTACCTTAGCCGCAGGTGTCTATACATGTAAATTCTTGTTTTAGAACTTTCTCCTTTCCCCACAGGCCCTCATTTTGCTGAATATTTGCACTGGGATGTTACAGAAGACTGTGAAGTTCGACTTATCTGCAAGGTGAGAAACCCAATGGTTTCCCCTTTGTGTTCCTGTGGGGAGGGCTGGTTAGGGAGCAGCTATGGGGAGTGAAATGGGTGGGCGAGGTTTAGGTGCAAAAAGAGACTTGAGGGTCTAGTGAACCGTGTAGACGTAGATGGTAAGTGCCTGCCCTTCCTTCTTCATAGCGCATTAGTGCTGAGGCTTTCAAAAGAAGATTTCGGGAGGTAGCTTACTAAAGCATGGACTTAGATGTTAACAGTGGCTCCATGAGAAGACGTGTCATGAAGAAATGTGTATGCCATGCTGTTCACATGGCACCATCAGGGACTAAAAGGCATATTTGGGGAATGGTTACTTAAGTTTTATGTTATTAATTCAGTAAACAAGCTTATTTCTAAGTTGTATTTTGATCAGCAAACCTTAAATCTATTGAGTACCTGCCTTATGTCACTGTGAAAGAGTTGGGATAAATGATAATATTGCATTATTTTTGTCCTTAAACTACTTACAGATTACTTAAAGCCCAAGTAGGAAAGATGAAAACAAGCAGACTGTTGCAGCAAGGTGGGGCTTCAGGGGTCAGGCCAGTCCAGTTCCTGGGGGTAGGACCATGAGCAGGAGTTGAGTGTCACCCTTAACCCTAGTTAGGAGACAGAGCCAGTGTTATGTGTGTTTTGTACAAGAAGCCATGGAGCTATAGCAAGAGGGCAGAGCTGGTGGGTGTGGGGTTGTAAGAATGGTTGGGTATGATGGTGGAGCCTGAAGTATTGGCATTCAGAGGTAAGAGGCTAGTCCTTTACTGGACAATGGGATTTCTTTTCTTTCTTTTTTTTTTTTTAACATGGGTGGTATATACTGGAAAAAAACATCAGTTTTCTTAAATGATCATCACTCATAGATAGGTATGTATTTCTATGGTGAGCTTTATAAAGCTCAGCTCATTAGGAGGTCAGAGGTCAGGCTCAGGGACAAGGAGGATGCCTGATGTCCTGGTTCTGACCACAGCAACCACGACATCCTGGTCTTCCTGTATCCTAAGGACAAGGGGCAGAAAGTGAGGTCCCTTTCTTGGGGGCTGATAGCATCCGAGTGCTGTGTAACTGCCCACAAATATTTGAAACTACGTCAAGTTCCCTATCACAGATCTGCGTCGTCCAATAGACACAGGTATCAGGACAATGAAAGAAATCTCGAAATGAGTATTTCGCAATCTCGTGCATTCGGTTTGCACATTCATGTCTCCATAAATGCTGCAAGCCACCTTCCTGAATGTCTTTTCATTCAGTGATAACGGTGGCAGGTGGTGCTTCTTGATTTATTTATGTGACAAAATACATAGGGACTAGTATATATTAGGGTATACGTCCACTTTTACAGAATAGCATTTGAAAACAAGAGAAGTATTTATCAGAAACATCAATCACAACAAGAAGAAAGTGTGTTAGGAGTTTATCATTCTCTAGAGCAGTGTCGTGGGAGAGCAGCGTCCCTTGGGCATGTGCAAAGCATGCGAGCGTTGTCTGAGGAACTTGCTTCTTCATGTCTCTTTGCACACTCGTGCACACACGAGGCCCCTGAGTGTCCCAATGTGACAGAGATGAATTGCAGGGTCAGAGACGACGTGCAGGGGCTGTCACTCGGTGAGACCCCTCCACCCACATGGCAGCAGGGTGGAGGCTGTTTAGATACCAGATCAAAGGGCACTGGAGAGTCTTTGGTTCCACACACAGAGTGGCAACTTTCCCCCTGATGAGCAGAGTGAGCCTTGAGACAGGGAAGGATGGCAGAGGCTGGCATGGCAGGGAGATCCAGTCAGAGCAGGCCAGGAAGTTACTATCCTGTGATGTGTGTTCCGTCATGTTCTGTGCTGGGGTGGGGTGGGGCACTTCCAGAGTGGCTAGTCCATGATCCCCATGCATTCCTTAAACACGTGATTGGCTTCTCTGTACGAGGCTGTCTTTCAACTTGGGACTAAAGTAGGCAAAAGTACCTGCGGTATGTGATTTTTCTCATGTCACTGGCGACAACACTGCATATAGCTGCGGTGGAAATTCCAGACACATGGCTTTCCTGGTCTCTAGAGCCAATCCCGTGACGTAATGTTCCATCGCTGGCATTCCCTGTATGGGCGTGATGGGGATGTAGACTCCTCAGCCTCTCGGTCCCGGGGTCATCCCTTTGTCTTCATGCGTCTCAGTATCACACTTTCAAAGAGCAGTCACCCAGTGATCTGAAGAGCTCAAAGGACATTTTAAGAACCAAAGCACTTTGCTTGGGCCTCATCAGCGACATTTCCTATTAAAGGAGAGATTTTCACACCTACTGACTTCATGGGTCCTGTTGGTGGCAGCTGTGAGTGCTTACTGCTTTTACAAGACCACTGATAAATACATTTGCTGTTATTAGAAGTGACAGTTCTTCCACGAGTCCCCCCCCCCGCCCCGCCCCGCTGAGCCCGTTGGGGTAAAAGCTGGTGTTTTCTTTAGGCTTGGGGTTGACTAACCCTGAAGGATTTTTTTTTCCTCTTGAACTTAGGACTTACTTCTGTTTTGCAGCTCGCAAACACCAAGAAGGAGACAGTTTTCAAATGGCTCAAGGATGATGTCCTTTATGAAACCGAGACCATGCCAGACCTGGAGAAGGGGGTCTGTGAGCTGCTCATACCAAAGGTACGAGGCAGCCAGAGAAACAAAACAGCGGTCTCCGCAGCTTGTCAACTTGGCCGTGCCTTCCTGTCTGCACACCGATTTCCCATACTTCGCAAGGAAAATGGACGAAGACAACATCTTGTCTCGTGGTGTTTGTTTTGCACGAATATGAAATGTGTTTTTTTTTCTAGTTGTCTAAGAAGGACCATGGAGAATACAAAGCAACCTTGAAAGATGACAGAGGTCAAGATGTCTCTGTCCTGGAAATAGCTGGCAAAGGTAAGATGGTGCCTTTCTTGTCTTACAAGGAAATCTGTTCTGGATGAGGGTTGTTGTGGAACCGTGTGAACACGTACCATGTGAACACGTACCGTGTTCACACGTACCCTGAGCTGTGTGTGTCTTCCACCCATCAGGACTCTAGTCTGTCCATGGGACTGGGGACACTGTTGAAGAGTACACACGAGTATCTGTAGCTGTGTGCGTACCAGCTGAGCAGGACTCCATTCTGTCCCTGGAATGAGGGGTGTCAGGGAGGCGGAGTCACATGCACTCCGAGCTGACAGAGCTCCGTGCTGTTCATGGGATGGCCGGTGCTATAGAAGTACACCCATGTACAGTCTGAACTGAAGCACACCCATGTACAGTCTGAACTGAAGTACACCCGTGTACAGTCTGAGCTGAAGTACACCCATGTACAGTCTGAGCTGAAG
>JAQHUG010000020.1:392722-406721 GCA_028555095.1 Dicrostonyx torquatus | reverse complement strand
ATCATCTATCATCTATCTATCTATCTATCTATCTATCTATCTATCTATCATCTATCTATCTATCATCTATCTATCTATCATCTATCTATCTATCATCCATCAAGTCACCCATCCATCTATCGTATCTATCTTATCCCCCATTTCTCTATATCATCTACCTTTGTCCTTTCTATCATCCATCTATTGTTACATCCAAAATCCAGAACACCTAAATATCACTATGAGACCAAATCTGATGCAAAAGCAAAGAGTTTTTATATAAGTTAACTCAAGCTTCCCCGTTCATCAGGAGTAGCAGCAACGGCAGTAGCAGTAGTAGGTGGCAGCGCTGCAGGAGCAGTGAAGACAAGACCCTGAGTGGCACAGGGAAGGGGCTTTTTATTGTAAGGAAGGCTTGGGGAATTCCAAGCCTACAAACTTGGGATTGGATGTCCTCCCATGCGGAGAGGACTGCCAGCTTCTGATTGGCTCCTCCTGTGAGGGGGAGGAGCCCCTGGTCACGCCTCTAGAGTAGAGGTTACTACTTTCCTACTCAGGGATTGGTTGGTTTTGTGTCAAGGGCAGAGATTGCTCTGATTTCAGGGTTAAACTGTGTTTCTTTCTGTGGTCCTTTTTATCGTTTATCCATTTATTGCTCTAATTTTAGGGTTAGGGTGAGTTTCTTTAATAGGCACTGGTTTTAGGGGCAAAGTGTGTTCCTTTGGCTCTGGTTTCAGGGTCAGGGTGTTTTTTTTTTCTGGCCTTGGGTTCAGGGTTAAAGTGTTTCTTTCTTTCAATGACTCAGGTCCCAGATCCAGGGTATGTTTTGTTCACTGGCTCTGGTTTCAGAGTCAGGGTGCTCAGGGATTGTCCTGTGGCTACAGATCTGCCAGGGTCTGAGTATGTATGTATGTATGTATGTATGTATGTATGTATGTATGTATGTATGTATGTATGTGTGTGTATCATTATCTCCATCATCTATCTATCCATCCATTTTATCTGTTTCTATGTATCTTTAATAGCATCTATTGATCTACCTATCTACCTATATTTATCATCTATCTCTCTCATCTGTTAGTCAATCATCTATATATCTGTCTAGCTCTATCTATGATTTACCCACTATTGTTCCTTCCCATTTTATCATTGGTCTCAGATACACTTTTATTGCTGGGAAGAGATACCAAGACCAAGGTAATTTATAAAAGAGTTTATAGGGGGCTTGCTCATAGTTTCAGAGGGTTAGTCCATGACCTTCATGGCAAGGAGCATGGTGACAAGCACACAGGCATCTTGTCGGAGCAGTAGCTGACAGCTTCCCTGTTGAGATAACAGCCATGAGGCAGAAGGAGACAGAACTGTTACATGGCATGAGCTTTTGAAACCTCCAAGTCCATCCCCAGTGCCACCTCTCCTCCAACAAAGCCACATCTCATAATTCATTCCAAACAGTTCTACAAACTGTGAACCAAGCATTCAAACAGATGAGCCTATGGAGTTTGTTCTCATTGAAACCACCACACCATTTTTCTGTCATTTTCTTGTCATATGTCTACATCTTCTAGAGTCAATTACAAAACCATCTGATGCATCCCTTCATTTATTTTTAAAAACAATCAGAAGTATGTTTAAGATGAGTATTGCACAATGGCAAGACCTACAGGGATTTTTGGTAAAAGGAGACTGACAACCAAGGAAAGAATGAACACATAGAATAGAATGCCATGGTGACACTCTATTCGATTATTAAAAACATAGAAATACATTTATTTCTAGGCTCTGTAATATTCAAAGACAATGCAGAGATTTGAGCCAGTCTTAAGGAAATGTGTGAGAGCCCACGTGTGTGATGGTCTGTGGAATTTTAGGGACAGGTGGGAAGGAAAGGCACCTCAGTCTCCACAGGTGTAGAATATGTTTAATTAAATAAAAAAGCTACTGCACTGTGATCACTAGGAGTGCATTAAAATACCCCCAACTCTGTACTGAACACATGTCAGCTGCAGAAACTCGAAACATGAATGAGAGGTGACATTGTTCACAGCTGGTAAGGTCGCTTGCTGGTGCTGGCAGTTCCTTTAGCTCCTCTGGAGATAGTCTAGAGTTTCTTCTGTGTTCTCATGTACAGTCTCTTAGGTTGAGTCAGGAAACCCGGGAGTAGATCTGGGAAGTTGGGAAATCATTCACTGTGAAGACAGGGGCTTCTGTGCAGGTAAACACGGCTCGTGGCAGTAATTCTGGAGGGCTTAGAGCCAGCCCAGGCCAGCTGAGAGGTCCCCAGAGCACGGAGCTGAGAGGGCTCTGTGTCTCATGTAAAAGAAAAGCACAGAGAAACCGAAGAGAGTGATGAATGGTAGTGTGCACTTTGCAAGCGCCTGTGATGCCTGGCTTCAGTCTCTAGGGTGAATGCAGCTCTTGGCACAGTGGCTTGGCTATGGAAGCCACCTAGGTGTCCAACAGAGGGATGGAAAGGGCCAACATGGTTTATACACAGAATCGGATTATTCAGCTACAGCTAAGAATGAAGCTCTGCCATGAGCAGGAAAATGTATATATAGCTGGAGATAATTACTGAGAGAATTAGGTCAAACTTAGACAAGGATCACACATTTTTCTCTCATTTGTGGGGTCTAGGTTTTATAATGATGCATGAACTCATATATGTACTCATGACATGCACATATATGGGGAACAATGGAGAGTACCGGGAGGGGATTATGAGAAAGGAGGGGATAGCCAGGTACAGAGGCGTACTCTGAAAGTACATTATATACAGGTATGAGTGGCTTATGTAACCATCTAATTTTAATAAAATTAAAAAGGAAAAAGCAATCAGGAAAAAGCATAATAGACTCGTGCTCCCAGATGTTACACACCGCACATACCTTTTCAAGTCAGTTCTGACTTCTTCACTGACATTGAGACTAGGTCGAAGCCACTGATGACAACCGTATCCAAGGGCCGAAAAGCACTAGTGTTTTTAATGGCATCTCCCGTGTAGACTTGCCAACAGGTGTCACGTGCAAATGGGCTATTATCTTGGTGATACCCCTCTCCCCCAGTGATGGGTGCAGGAAGGAAGCCATCATCCCTCCTGCAGCGGCTGGGCTCAACACATTCCTACCTGCTCCTGTGGATAACGTAGAAAGAACCTAAGCAAAATGGTTCCTGCCACTGATTCAGAGACTTCAGAGCCATAGGTGGGGCATTCTGCCATTAGGCCAGCATCTCTCCTCAGTAGCTGTGGTCTGTGGTCCACTCCATCCTAAGAGATCTGCTGTTGGACCCAGACCTGTGTGGGGTCTGACCTCTAACATCACTCTTTCCCAGCCTTAAGTCCATTCCTGTTCTACCTCTCCTCTCCTCTCCTCTCCTCTCCTCTCCTCTCCTCTCCTCTCCTCTCCTCTCCTCTCCTCTCCTCTCCTCTCCTCTCCTCTCCTCTCCTCTCCTCTCCTCTCCTCTCCTCTCCTCTCCTCTCCTCTCCTCTCCTCTCCTCTCCTCTCCTGTCCTCTCCTCTCCTCTCCTCTCCTGTCCTCTTCCCTTCCCTTCTCTTCAATTCTCTCTCCTCTCTTCTCCCTCCCTCCCCCTCCTTCCTCCCTCCCTGCCCCTCCACCCTCCCCTCTCCCTCCCTTCCTCCTCCTCTCTCTTTTCTCAGGGCAAGAGAAAAAAAAAGACATTCCTTTGGCATTATTTCCAGTTCTGAGGATCCTTGGGTTTATTCCACACATTCCTTTGTTGGTGGATCCACCTTTTCATCAGTGTACACCGAGATGCACCCATTGGCAAGGACTGGTAGGTGACAGAGCTGGAATCAGTAGGGTGGGCATGACAGAGGTGGGCGTGCATGCTGTCACCTTCAGTGTGGGAGGTAATAGGTGATTCTGGGGCCAGCGTTCCTGGTAGCATCCTGGCAGACCTGAGGACTGGCAGTCCTTGAGGAGAACCTGGCTTTCGTGGACACTCCAGAGGACATTCAAAGCATGGGTCGATTGTTTTGCCTCTGTCGTTAGCTTACTTTGTGCTTTAAAACACTGGATGGGGTCGGCCTGGTGTTTCCTGTTTGTACTCTTGTGTGAGAGAAAGTACTGAAATACGTAAGCTACTGATTTCCTCCAATGTGTAGTTTGCAGTCTTGCCAGACACGAAGGGATTAACTACCTCTGAGCGTCAGCCCAAGTTTAAAAAATGAGCATTTGATGTCCATCCACAGGAAGCAGACCCAGCTGAGGACAGAATAATGTCATCTTAGCCAGATAAAATTTAGTAAAGCAGAAATTACGGCTACAGTGACGGGGGAGATTCCAGGAAGTTCTCAGTGTTAGAAATACCTCAGTTTATGGCGAGGTCATCTGAGAAGGAAGGTGTTGACAGATAGATGAGGTGTAGGGGCTCATGGCAGCCAGAACTGCCAGCAAGGATCCAGCCTCCAGTCTCCAAGTCAGAGTAGGTAGTTTCCTAAGGGTGGGATGAGATAGAAATCTGGATATCACAGAAGACTTTGGATTGCCTGAAGGTAATCACGGTGCAAGCTGAATGGTAGAGGCGTGATGTCACTCATCCATGTGACCTGGTGTTAATGTGTGGGTAACTGGCCACATTAATACCCTAGGGTCACTGGGCGTGGGAACAGCACCCAGTGAGATCAATAGTTCCTGAGTGTGAACTTGTCTCCTGCCCACCCAGGACAGGAGTTCCCTGCCCCTGGTGCTCACCTGGGTGAGAAGTTTCCTTATTCTGAAAAAAGGAACAATTCTGGGGGAGACCAGTAAACTTATGGTCTCCAACAAGGTTACTGCACCAATATCTGGGACAGTTGGCCTTTGAAATGGACATCAGAGAGAAGTCAGTGTACATGAGACTGGCTTTGAGCATGAGATAGACCAGTCACCTTCTCAGCACCACGAGGGCAACCAGACAGAAACAACAGGGTGAGGGTTCTGCTTTGGTTCGCAGTTCCAGAAGTTTCCATTCCTTGAGGCAGGCAAGGCTTGCAGAGCTTCCGGTTGGTGTGAGTGCTGCTTGGCTCTTTATGTCGTATGGTGTGTCAGCAGAGAGAACCGGTTCAGACCAGCGCAGGTACAGCTTGGTGTCCTAATTGTACCAGTCAGACTGCACCTCCAAAAAGCTCCACAGCCCCATACAATGTCCCTGTTAGACAGAACATGTGATGTTAGGGACATTCCACACTCAGACCGTATGCATGTGTGGTGTTAGGATGATCACACATGGTTTAATAAGGCTGTGTACCACATTGAGGGATCAGAATGACACATTAGAAGACACGGCCAGAATACATTTGACATTAACTAGGCTGCACGACCAATGTGTAACTTCCTAAGTGATATGTGATTTTTCTCTTTTTTTCCAAACGTAATTTTTTTTATTATTTGGGAATTTCATATAATATACCCCATATAATACAATCACACTCACTTCCTATTCCTCCCAGGTCCACCCTCCTACCCTTGTGACACCTCCCACCCCTTGCGATACACCAAGTCTAATTTGTGTTGCCCATTCATTGGAGCATGGCCAAACTCCCTTCTATCGGCCGGTTCCTTAAAGATAACTGAGTCCCTCCCCATCCCTATTCCAGAGGCCATCAGCTGTGAAAAGCTACACTTCAGCATCTTTATAACAACTTTTAAGGATTCTCTTTAATGACTTCCTGTCTAGACGGTTTCTCTCTCTTTTTTTTTTTTTTTTTGCAGGGTGGGATGGGGGAAGAGGTTGTCACAGAAGTCTTCAATGTAGCTCATTCTCAATTATTAGTCTGCAGTAATTGATACTGCTGCAAAACAAGCTCTCTTACCTATAGCAGCCAGTGAGCATGCATCACAGACATCACCATGGCCCATCACTGTAGCATGGACATTAACATGGCCTCTAGCATCAGCACAGACCACAGATATCTATGTGTGGTCTCCTGCAGCAACCCTGATCATGGTTATAAACATGATCTCTGGTGGCAGCACAGACAATGGATACAGCCTCTGGTAGCAACATGGATCACAGGTGCCAATGTGACCTCCATTGGCACCCACATGGCCTCTGGGGACAACACAGACCATGGGTATTGTGGGCAATTGTGGAGATTGGTCTCTTAAATAGATCTGATAGGTGATCTTTCAAATATTAAGAGTAATGTGCTAAGAATCCTTCTTTGAGAATCTATTATTGAAGAGGAATGGGGACTAGGAAGTAACATGCACGTGGCATGGTCTTCCTCCTACAGCAGTTATGGGTGGCAACTCCCCTCGTGGAGGACATTCTACGAAGAGTAGACAGATCTCTTACCCGCGTGGAAAAGTCTCAACTTCAACAGGGTTAGCTCATCACCCATGCGCTCCAGAGTGTTAGGGCAGGATACCCACAATGGGAAAACAATAACCGTGTGGACACAGGAAGAGGGCGTGGACCACCCACCGAGGAAGTCAAGTTGTTAGGAGAGTCTGCTTCGTGGATGCTGATCTTGGTCACTGGGATAGAAGGACCTCATGCATCACTGGTGTTACCTGGCAGGGCCGCTGTGACTGGTGGTCTGTCCTGTGGACACACTTTCGTGTGGTCTGCCAGGGTCACACTTTCAGTGTAGCAGAGATGGACACCAGAAGTAAAGGTGGAAAGACCGGGCTTAGTGTGAACAGAGATTTGTGCCACATGGCTTGTTCCTCTGGAATGTCCTCCCTGCCGCTTACCCCAGCCCCACTGTTGAAACTTCCTCTTTATACCCTGCTCCCAAAACTCTCCTTGGTTCGTCATGGCAGATAAACTTGGAGAAACTTAACAACCTGGCTAGCCAAGCAAGATTCTAAAGACCCGGAGTTCCCATCAGTTATAAGGTATGTCTCCATCAGCTACATTCCACTAACGAAGAAGATTGCAATAGGGAGTTCATGGTGAGGCTTTGTTGAGCCCAGTCTCTTTTGCATATGGACGGGTGAATTCTGGCCTCTGATCTATACTTTGCTTGAAGCCACTAAAGCAAGATAACTCGACACTCTATGACTTCACTTCCGAAAGCTAGCAGGTTCCTGTTAGGAAGGCATTACCAAATGGAGGAAAATGAATAGAACGAGAAGAGATACTCATGTCAGGGTTCACCAGACATCTTAAATAGCAGCACACCATAGTTCTATTTGATGAAAGAATTGCCTGACATTCGGCTGCTTAGTCTTCCCACGACGATGCCACTCCTTTTCTCGTGGAGGTCTTCGTTTACAACGTCTGGCTTTGCAGACGCAGTGCCATCTTGGGGTTCTGTGACATACACCGTGTCACATGGCAGCACTGAGTGTAGACCTACAGATGTGAACATGCCGACGGTAGAATTGATGAGGTTAATTAATGCATGTGTCTTAAATTGTATAACTTTCTTTTACCATTGGCAGTTTCTTCTTAGGTAGCAAGTGTGTGTGTGTGTGTGTGTGTGTGTGTGTGTCTGTGTGCGCGCACGCACGCGCGCTAATCAGGTAGCAAATGTGTGTGTATGCACACGTGTGCACACGTGTGTGTGTGTGTGTGTGTGTGTGTGTGCGTGTGTAGGCTAGAGGGGACTTTATGTGATCATTCTTCAGATACTGTCTACCTTGTTTCTTGTGACGGAGTCTCTTACCGACCTGGAATTCTCGCCAAGTAGACTAGCTGGCCAGTAAGACCTAGTGACCCATCCATCTCTGCTCACACGTATGCCCGCCACCACTTCTGACATTTTATGTAGTGTGTGTGGACTGAACTCAGGTCCTTAAGTTTGTACCACAAGCACTTTCCTGACTGAGCGATGGCCCCGGCCTCCGTGAAATTAAGTGCTTTCCATAAAGACTTAATTTTAATGGAGTAGGGGAGGCAGTCGGGTAATTTTTCACTTATTTGAATTGAATGACTAGCAGAGGTTCATTAGTGAAAGCACCGATGCTGTCGGTGGTGGAATGAGTAACTTTCTAGAAGATGATGTGTGAGAGTCAGTAGCTCCTTTTTTTCTCCAGCCCCTTTCTTTGAAAAATTATACCTCAACAAATGTAGAAATTATATTTAATTGTTGTTGAATTAGATGTGATGGTGCACATTTTTAACCCAGTAATTAAGAAGTGGAGAAGGGGGGGGTGGTTAAAAGTTCTGGACCAGTTTGGGGCCTATAGCATGGTTTTGTTTCAAATAAAACAAAACTTTCTCTGACGTAGGTCACTTCTAGGTATTTTACCATTTATATATAGACTTTCATTTGTAAATTGCTTATGGTTCAAATTATTTACATCTGAAATTATATTATTTTGAATATAATGTTGTTTTGTTTTTGTAAAGTTTAAAAGTTCTAGGGCTGAATAAATGGCTCAGTTGGTGTGCTCGCCATACAAACATGAGAACCTGGTTTCCCAGAACTCATGTAAAAAAAAAAATCTACACATGGTGGCATGTGCCTGTAACCCTAGTGCTGGGAGGCAGGGGCAGGAAGATCCCTGTCTTGAAAAATAGGGTAGAGAATCATTGAGAAGAACACTTGATATTGACCGCTGGTGTCTATGCACACATGCCCCTACATACACATGTGCATATACACAAACACGTATGCACACACACAAGATTGGCATGGCTATTATAAGCTGTAGCATCTTGGGACGTTTGCTTAGCAACTCTTTCCATTCTCTTATCTTTAAAACAAGATTGACAGGTGTCTTTAATCTATGGGGCTGCGAAAAGGACCAGCAGAAAAACCAGGACTGTTTTTCTTGGTGCCATTTTGGCATAGACTTGATGATGAAGGTGATGATGGTAATTATGATGGTAATGGTTCAGAGCCATAATGATGGTGATGGTAGCAATGATGATAGTGGCGATGGCACTTATGGTGATAACGGTAACTGTGGTAACGGTGAAGATGCTGGCAATACTGATGGCGATAATTGTGTTAGCGATGATGGTTAGTGGTGATGCTGCTGAAGGTGGTGATGATGAGGGTGATAGAGACAGTGCTGATGGTGACGATGAAGATAACGATGACGGTGCTGATAATGACGGCACTGATGATAATGGTAATGCCAGTGAAGATGATGATGATGGTGATGGCAGTGAAGGTGGTGGTGATATTAACGACCATGATGATGATGACTATAG
This sequence comes from Dicrostonyx torquatus, assembly GCA_028555095.1. Classification (NCBI taxonomy): domain Eukaryota; kingdom Metazoa; phylum Chordata; class Mammalia; order Rodentia; family Cricetidae; genus Dicrostonyx; species Dicrostonyx torquatus. The sequence goes on along the minus strand of JAQHUG010000020.1, from coordinate 397,628 downwards.
TGTGATGCTAGTGGTGTTGGTGATTATGATAATAACCATAATTTACCTCCCAAGAAGATGACAGCAATGGTCATGCCTTAGATGGCATCATCTATCTTCTTAATATATGGGGGTTCTAGAGAGCAGAGTTTCATCCTCTAGAAGTAAGAGTGACAGCCGTAGTAGGAGTCCTTTTCAAGATGAGCTGGAGCCGTGGAAGTGTGCCCATGGGGACGAGGCATGGCAGGTACCATTTGTTAGACAAAGCTGCCCACGAGGATCTTCTGTAGCAGCTCATTTCCTTCGGTGAAAGACTAACTCTTTTGTTGAAAAAGGCAGACAAAGGCTATGAATTCTAACACATTAGCAGAAGAAAATCGTCAAGATTGCAAGTCATTAGTTTACCGTAGCATGCTCTGCACAGCGGACTTCTCTCAGGGGAGACAGAGCACTTTCCATCACGCCGTACTTAACCTTTTCTTATTCCATTTATCAAGCCAAACTTTGCCATGCATGGGCTTGTCTGGGTCTGACTTGCTTCATCTTCCGGTCTCAAGGAGAGATTGTGCGTATTTATTTCCCTGAGTAGGGATTTTGTTTTACCTCAATACGTGTCTAGTTACTCAGTTACTTTAGAATTTAAACTACCTTCCTTTAGCCACAGGGGCACTTCCACAGAAATGTACACTTTCAGCCCATCAAATTCAGGACACAGGACAAGTCGAGATTGTTTTCTGACTCTGTGTGGATTAAGGATGGTGTTTCCTAAGCAGATTCTGCAAACTGATAGATAACAGCTTCCTGGCATGGCACAAGTTATTGTTTTCTCTAGAAACTTCAGGAGATACAATCTCCCATTGATCAATGTCGAGGGAGGGTAGTCCTAGTCCTAGGAGCGGGGAGGATTTTAATTTCCTCTCAAGCTCTATTTCACAGCTCCATAGTCCTCTATGGGGGTCTTGCTCCACAGCAGGAAGGAACAGGAAGTAGTTGGTATGGGGGCTAATCCTTTCCCTCCTTAACCCTTTCTCAACTCTCTTTTATAGTTACGCAGGAAATTATCTTTGGTTCTTCAGCCTGAAATTATTTTTTTCAGTGAGGAGAAAGCTTCCTTTTAAGACAAGCCAACACCCTGTGCAGATGACAGCAGCTGGAAAGACAGGCGGCTTCCGCAAGTCTCCTGCTTAGCGACTTCCCTTTACTCACGCCTTCTACTCCGGGCCTTTTGTGCTCTGTTGTGAAGTCAGAAGTTGCTAGTGTATCCCAGAGCTCCTGCTGACTCTATCTGGCATCTCCTAGGCTTTATTCCCCAACTTCCACCGCCCTCAGATTTGTGAATTTCTCAGCATTCAAATAACCTCTTCTGTAGAACCCCATACATACAGTTAAACAGAGAAAACTGTCCCGGATTGCAGGGGAAGGCACAATCAAATGAATCAGGTGACATAATTCTTTTGGTCTCGTCTTTCCTTCTGAAGACAATTAATACAGAAAGTTTAGTCTCTTTTTATCAAGCTACTTGTTGGATCGTCTCTGCTGTGAATGATGGGATTTTTGTATCAGATGGCATTCGTCAAGTTCTGTCCCCAGAAGCTATCTCCTGCAGCCCAGTGACTAATGAAAGTGGCGGCTGGCTTTATGCGTCTCTTCAAGTTCACGGAGACTTTAAATGTGGCTGGTGTATCTCTGCCAATTAATATGCTGAATTTTAAAAACAGAATGAAATGATTAAAATGCCATTAAAATGATCTATAAATCTCTCGCTTTAAGAAAGGGCAGCACACGTAGTGTATTATCGTCACAATATAAGTGGGACTAATTAGTCTCACTCCAATTAAAGCTTGAGTTATGAGTATATCACAGTCTGATATATTGTTATTTTTAGACAATAAAAGGCAGGAAGGGAGTGGAAGGAGAGCTTCTCTCTTGAGGAACTCACCACAGAGGACTAAGAAAAGCTGTGGGTTCCCAAAGGGCATCTGTGGAACCAAATGAGAGGCCTGCACCTTGGCTCTTATGTTTGTGTTGTAGCTAATTATGGCATGAAAAAATTTATAGGAGAGAGGAAAATGTCTTGAATTGAAGGACCCCAGAGACCTGGGTGCCTTCAACACACCGTCAAGACGCAAAACATCAGGCCAGCCAGCTGGATGCAATTGCAAGAGGGTTTACTATCTCAGACCTGAGGATGCCGCAGCATGAAGTGAGCATGTCCTTTATAGTCTAGGGTCAGTATTTATATTCTACAGGAGCAGATATATGATTATACAGTTTCTATTAGCTACTTTAATTGAGGCGAGGGAAAAGTTCAGTCACATCAGCTTTGTCCTTGTCTAGGGACATCTGGTGTTCTCTATTCATCCTTTATCTCTTTGTTAGCTAGGCCCCACCTTCAGACTATAGGCTTACTGTTTCCGTGGGTCCGAGTGGCCTTGCCTTTAGATACCAAGGCACCTGGAATCCTGCTTAGGGAATCTTGGCCGATGTCCCTATTTTGGAGAAGGGGTGGGGGGTCGTGGCGTTACCGCTGCTGTTAACCCATTCCATTTCAGAATTCCCAGGATGCCTTGGTCACTTTCCACAGTGCTCCACAAGCTTCATGTGTCTGACCCGGCGACCTCTGCACCTTCTCTCCACAGGACATAGGACGTCTGCTACTGATAAAGGTTGTGGGAGCATCTTGCATGTCTCCTGCATTCTCCAGGTGGGGATTAGAATCCCGCAATTGCAATGCATGGTGGGTACTCTGACCTGGGCCAGGTGAACAGGGGGACCCTTCGACAAGTGAGCTGAGGGACTGGCGCTGAGAAGGCCAAGTTTCCTGGGACAATGCCTGTCTAATGGTGTGATGGTCAGTCTTGGTTGTTGACATGAGTGCATCTGGGATCAACTGAGAAGCCACCGGGCACACCTGCAAAGAATGTACTTGATCAGGCTACTTGAGGTGAGAAAACTCGCCCTGGGTGTGAGCAGCACAGGTAAAAGGAGGTCCGAGCGGGAAAGCTTTGCTTTGTGTCTGCTTGTATTCACTCCTGCTGGCAAATTCATCTGCTCTGCTTGTGTCTTGTTGAATGCATCTACTCAGCTGCAGCTGTGCTGCTCTCTGGATGTCAGAATACAGTGTCTTTGACCTTCTAGACCGTGTCTTGTGAGCCAGTCTAATAAATCTCCCATGCCCTCTGCTGTGTCTCTTTCACTGTGTCTGGTTCCTCTGCTTGCTCCAGAGAGTCTCTCCCTCGGCTTTCATGCTACATGTTCCATTATCCTCTCTTGTTCTCCCTCCCTTCAATGTTTTCCTCCCACTCACAATCCCCTTTATAGTCTCATGACTCCCCCACTATAAATGTGTGCACGCGTGTGCGCATACACACACGCACGCACACTCATATATATATATATGTATGTATGTATGTATGTATGTATATGTATGTATGTATGTTTTAGTTTAGACTCCCCACACGAGAGAACACAAGCTGCACCGATGGGCACCCATCTTTCTTAACCTGGCTTCTTTCACTTTGCACAGCGTTTTCTGGCTCTCACATCTTCTCTTAGAGATGTGATTTCTGTTCACCATGGAGGAGAAATGCCTTTAACATTCTGGCGCTGTGCACTGGTTAAATGGTCCCTGATGAGCCCTCAGATTTACCCCAGGGACACACTGGAATCAGTCATGGCCTCTGATTGGATATATCCTTAGTCTAGTAGGAGCAGGGTGGCTTATTTCAGACCATCCTAACACTGTGGGCTCAGTCACTGTTGAGCAAAGGGGTCCCGAGACAGTTGATGAGATCACAGAGTAGTACCCACAAGAACAAGGGGCCAAGTATGGTGGAGGGTGAGTTCCCCCAGTGGGCAGCATGTGAGAGGGGATCTTCCCTGGGAGATACCCTCGAGACACCCCCGGATAGGAGCAAGTGAGGGTGCTGGGGACACTGCTGGTACTTGTCTGATCTGTTGTCTAGGCACCTCTTATCTGGGTGGTGACAACCTGCATCAGCATTTGTCACTTATCATTCATAAAGCCCTCTTGTAAAATGTGGCCAGGTACCTTGGGAGCCTCGGTGAGTGACTTCTAAGAAGAGAGCAGTTATCTCAGGGGACTGGGCCAACATGAAGGGCCTGTAGGTGCGTGCTCATGAATAAACCTCTTCTTGGTGCTGAGAACGGGATGTGCTCATGGAAGTGTAACCCAAAACACAAAGGACAGACACATAAAAGCTCAATTAATATAATTAGAGCCAAATAAAAGGTGCCAGGAGAGGACTCAGCACAAGGCCTGGCTTGTTGTAATGGCCAAAAATAATTAAAATTTCCTGAGAAATTGTGCTATCATGTGGTTTTGGCATTCTCAATCTGGTAATTCTTGATGTTAAGAATAGCATAAAGACTTAATAATTACCACATTTATTGGTTTACTGTATCTCATATATAGCGGATATGTGTATATGTATATGCAGATATGCATGTGTTCACACACACATATAGTGAACAGATACCACACACACATAATCACGTATGTAATTATCTGACTTTACCATGTGTTCCCTGTATTGTCACATGGCTGCCCTGAGGACTGAGGGTAGGACAGAGTTTCCTATGCTCACTATTATCTAAAAGCGCTAGGCTGACTTCTACTCTGAATATTGAGGCTGTAAGTATGGAATCAACTAAACACCTAGGTAAGTAAATGTGAAGGTCATACACAAAACGGTGTCCTAGTCAGGGTTTCTATTGCTATGTAGAGACACTATGACCACAGGAACTCTTATAAAGGAAAACACTTCATTTCGGTGGCTTACAGTTCAGAGGTTAAGTCCATTGTCATCTTGACAGGGAGCATGGGGGCATGTAAACAGACATGGCACTGGAGAAGGAGCTGAGATTCCTACATCTTGATCTGCAGGCAGCAGGAAGTGAACTGTCT
>JAQHUG010000020.1:357105-368116 GCA_028555095.1 Dicrostonyx torquatus | reverse complement strand
CCAATGACCCCTAAGGGTCCTGGGTGCCCACTCAGGGACCCACCGCCAAGACACAAAGCACGAGACCACTCTGGATGCAAACAGCAAGAGGCTTTTTATTGCACGGGCGTCTGTGGTTGCTACAGCATTCAGGAGCTGAGCATGCTCTCTGGGGTCCAGAGCTGGTATTTATAACCCTAAGGCAGCAAAAGGCGGGCTTACAGAAGCTGATACGTAATTACAAGGTTCGAGGGTGGACCTGACTCAAACTCAAACACGAGGGTGGACCTGACTCAAACTCAAACACGTCAGCTCTGTCCTTGTTTAGGGACATCTGGTGTTTTCTGTTAGGCCTGGCCTTCAGGTATCAACCCACAGATGTTCCGTTTACGTAGAACAGGGTGACCTGGCTGGTGTTCTTATCTTGGGCTTGAGAGGAGGGGGTGTGCTTGTCAGTCTGGGGATATTGCTAGTCTTAAGCCTTGCTAAATTATGGCGTTGCTCCTGCTACTGCTAAAGCTGTCAAAAACTGGTGCGGGGGTCTTTCAGTGTATTCTGAGGTAGAGTCTTTTTAGGATGTATGCAGACATACAGCTGGGTTGTATCGTGGTTCTAGCTCAGGTTTTGAGGAAACACTATACTGATTTCCATCATAGCTGCACTTGCTTGCATGCCCAGCAGAACGTTTAGGATGCCTTTTGAAAATAATTCTTGCCGGGCGGTGGTGGTGCACGCCTTTAATCCCAGCACTCGGGAGGCAGAGGCAGGTGGATCTCTGTGAGTTCGAGACCAGCCTGGTCTACAAGAGCTAGTTCCAGGACAGGCTCCAAAGCTGCAGAGAAACCCTGTCTCGAAAAACAAACAAAAAAGAAAATAATTCTTAAAGGGCAGCCCTGTCTTCCTTTAAGGACAGAGCCATGCGCATGATCCATGCTCTTGTGGACTTTGACGCTCAGGTAATTGGGCTAAGGGTAGCCACGAAGAAACATTTAGAAAAAACAAGTCTTTCCTGATCCCCAATCTGACACAATACCTAGCTGTCATCCAGAGGCGGGCAAGCAGTGAGCTCGGAACACACACAGCTCTCTTTCCTTGGATACGTTGTTGCCAGGCAAGCTCCGGGTCAAACAGGCTTTTCCCTGGGGCCTGTGCAGCGTCTTGAACCCAGAGAAAGGGCAGGGTGGAATGTGAGGTCAGAGGGCAGAGTGTCCATTCAAACCTCAGGGTATAGCTCAGGCAGATGGTCACAGCTCCAGTTAACTGTGGATTGGTCTGTTGGAAACATCAGGAAACGGGAGCAGCATAAGTCATGTTAATATGTCTTGTGGCTGCTCACATTCGCGTTGTGGTTTAGGCAGAATAGAAATGTAGCGAGGTGTGTGGTTCAGCCAGGTTGCTCAGCACACCCTCACCCGAGGCCAGAGACATCTATTGCTAGAGTATGGAGATTTCCCATGTATTGCCCATTATCCCACAGCTCATTTAGTTCCCCTGCCCCCAAGGACCAACCTGGGAAGGCTGCGTCTTAAGTTCTGCTCTTCCACAGCAGATGCCTTGTTTATTTCCTGTGTGTCCAGCGTCCCCTGCACACAGCGTGGAAGCAATTGCGCCCCGAGGCGGGTGCCAGGCACCTGGAAATCAGGCTGTCTCAGAGTTGCCTGAGATCCATCCAGCTGCATCGGAGCTGGGAAGTAATAGGCTTCCTCCGTTGTTTTTGATTCCTGTTACTCAGCCTCTGCAAGTGGAAATTGTTTACCTAAACAGGGCAGGTAGAAAACTAGTTGAAAGAGAGAGTAACAGGAGAAGGACGTCCCCTGCCCAGAAAAGGAGTCTCAGGGGATGGAGCTGAGATGCAGAATGCCCGGAGCAGAAGGGATTGCAGGAGGGATTAATTAAAACACATTACTAGATGGGAAGTGAGAGGTTTGTAAACAAGGTTGTGATTTCCTTTCTTCTCTCTTCCTCTTTCAAAAAAATAGCGATTAGCAGGGAACAAAGCAGGAAGGCCACCTGAAGAATTTCCTTCAAGCTCCTCTCTGTTTAGATAGGCGTGGCAGAAGCTGTTTCTTCATGTCTCCGTCATGGGGAAAAGGGTACTTGGTTAAAATATCATGGGTGAATTTGAGTATATTTTTAAGGAGACCTGCGACTTTAAAGATGGACTGGCAGAGGCATTCGGGCCAAGAGAGGGACAGTGCTCTCTCAGACCCAGCGCCTCCTGCTTGCTTGCTTTACTTAAGACACAAATGGCTAGCAGCAAGAAACGATGTGGCCGCCACGCTACATCATAACTGCCCAGTGCCCTTTGTATTTAGCCTTAAAAAAAACTGTTTTGATTTGCTGGTGTTTAAGTAATGGTGATGACTGAGCGGGGCCATGGTGGTTAGACAGACAGTGGTGTCTCTGTCCCGATGGACATGTTGTCAGATCTGGCGCACATCATTCTTTTCTCTTCCTGAGCTTTCGTTTTCCCCAGCCCTTCCATTTCTTTAAAAACATTGTCTAGTATGATTTTGATTATTATTATGATTGTTGTCGTTATGTGTGTATGGTATGTGTGCGTGTGTGTGAATGCGTGTGTATGGTATGTGTGTGCATGTGTATGCGTGTGTGTATGTTATGTGTGCATGCATGTATGTGTATGACATGTGTTCATGTGAGTGCGTGCATGTGTGTGCGTGCATGTGTGCGTATGTGTGTGTGTGTTTACTGGCATGCAAATGTCATTGTTATAAGGGTGGAGATCAGAGATCAACTTTCAGGAATCAGTTCTTTCCTTCTACCATGGATTTCTGGGATTATTCAGATCTTCAGGCTTGTGGGTCAAAATGCTTTTACCTGCTGAAATATCTTGCAAAGCTCCTTAAAACCTTTTACATTTTTTTTACTATTTTCTTTCCTTTGAAAAGGTAATGAGTGCACCTATCAGCGCTCTCTCTCTTTCTCTCCTCTCTCTCTCTCTACTCTCTCTTTCTCCTTTCTCTCCCACCCCATATACAGGCTTCCATCAGCTGTCACAGCTATGGCCTCTTCTATCACTAATTGTTATTACACACACACACACACACACACACACACACACACAGAAGTCTAAGGAGGTGAACAGCAGGAAGGCAAAGGCAAAACCCACACTCACTCACTTTTGAATCCCTGTGTCTTTTGTGAGAAGGGCCCAAGTACTTCTCCTTTGAAATAAAATTATTAGCAAAAAGGTCATTATACAAAGTTTTGTGACAACATTTCAATTCAAGTCCATCATGCACTTTGACTCTGTTCTCCCATCACCTTTCCTGTCCCCCTCCCCCTGGTGCCTGCCCTTCCTTCCTCTCTCCCTCTTCCTTCCACCTCCTAAATAGTCCCCCCTGCCTCTACTTTAATATATATCCCACATGTACCTAAATCTGGATTCTGCACATGAGAGTGTTCAGAAGAGCATACTCTAGCTGTCTTTTTTCCAAATTCTATATTTATTTTTTTTCATTCAAAAAATTTACACTCCTCCCCTTGTCCCAGTCCCCTCCCACTCCCCCACTACCCCTCCTCCCTCCCCCTGCTTCCTTAGGAGGGGGCAGTGTACCCTGCCCTGTGGGAAGTCCAAGGCCTTCCCAGCTCCATTCCAGCCTAGGAAGGTGTGCATCCAAATAGACTAGGTTCCCAAAAAGCCAGTACATGCAGAAGAGATAGGTCCCAGTGCCATTATCAATGGCTTCTCAGTCTGCCCCCATTGGCAGCCTAGTCAAGTTTTTTCCTTGCTGTGACTAGTTACTGAACAGAAACGTCAGGCAGAAGTGTTGGTCCTGGCTTCAGTGCATCAGTCAGGTACAGACGAAGGGGAGCAGTGCACCTCGGTTGGAGTCTGCGGCGGGCTTCTCATCTCTTGACAGAAGGCCAGTGACAGGAGCATGGGTGTTATGATCTCGACCCACCCTCTCCCCTCACAGGATCCGCGACTCTCAAACTAGTGCCAGCAGCTTGGGATGAAATGCTCAGACACAGGATCTGTTGGGCGATGTTTCAGATTTAGCCTGTAACATTGAGCCGGCTCACTGTGCTTCAGATAATGCATTGGGGTCCATTCTCTTTTTCAGCAGATGTTATATTAACATTCTTTTTAATGGCTAAGCAAAATCCCCACAGTGTATATTTATCCTATTTTTTATCATTCTTTTGCTGAAGGATCTGTAGGCTGATTCTGTATCTTGGTAGCAGTGTATGGTGACACACGGAGCACAATGTGTATCTATGGGGTTCTGACTGTGGTGGGTTGGTCAGCTAGACAGTCTGGAATCACCTGGGAGCTGGAGATGTCTTTGGTGGGTTCTAGTCATGTATAATTATATTTCTCCTTTTTCTTTCCTCTCTTCAAACCCTCCCACATCCACCTTTCTGCTCTCTTTCAAATTCATGGCCTCTTTTTTTTTCATTTTTGTTATTGCAGGCACGTGTAAACACATATATACACCTGAGTAAAACCTGCTCCGTCTGTGTAATGGTACTTGTATACATGTTCCCAGGGCTGCTCATTTGGTATTGGATAACAAATTAGTACTTAATTGGACTCCTATAATCTATTTTTTAAAAAGATTTTTATATTAACAGTGGTGAACATGAATCATTTGGTTGGTAACTAATTGAATCATTTGGTTGATAAAGTATTGCTTTATCAATATCAGGAAAATGAGACACGAAGGATTTGTTTGCTTATTTATTATTAGCTTTGAGGTAGAGTTTTGTGTAACTTACTGTACCACCCAGGATGGCCTCAGGCAATTCTCCTGCCTCAGTTTCTCCAGGTGTGGAATTAGCGATATAGTTCAGATACACTTCCAGGCATGTATCACAATTCACTGTGGACAGGGGAAGGATGAGTTCTGTGTAGTAGACACAATTGCTTAATCCAATTTCATTAAGAACAAAACTCCCATGCTCTTAATGACTGAGACCCTTGGAAACTAAGAGGCTGAGACTGTGGGAGAAACCCTGTCATTTGGTCTTCCCTCAGGTGACAGCTGACTTTTGAGTGGTGGGGTCTTGGGGAGCTGGTGACCAGGCTCAGGTGAGGACAGTGCCATTCATCCTGGGCTCCTTCATCACAGAGGGAGACTTTGGGGCACGGGGGGAAGGGGAGTGACCGCACTAAATCCGGTGCTGGAGATACCCATATGAGTCTCTACCTGGCCTGGTGCCCAGCTTACAGTTTGTCCCCGAAGACTCTATGAGATGGATGGCTGTAGTCATGGGTGATCAGGAGCAGAGTTTTAGCACAGCTGGGGCCAGCCACTGTATGGCTTTCTGGGACTTATATTCCTCATCTGTAAAACCAAGATTTCATATTCGATCCATAGTCTTCAGCCTGTCTAGGGAGTTCTGAGAGCTGGAGACCTTTCTGTCTGTGGTGGTAAGCCTGACTTTTTAGACATGCATAGCTCTATACCGGATTCTTATGGCACTGGTTTCTCCAACGAAGTTTCTGTTTGAAGACACTAGATCTTCAAAGTGTGGAACAGCCCAAGATGTGGCTTAGCTGTTTCATGACAAAGCATGGGTCTGTGCTCTCTCACCTAAGGGAAGACATAGATACACACCTTCCTGCCCCGGGTTATGTCATCTTCGGGGAAGGGAAACATTGGGCTGTCTAGCTCTAGTGTGTCTTACAAGCATTCGTGTTTAAACAGGGCTCGGAGAAGTGTGGCTGGAAAACAGATTTAGACACTGCCTTCTCATCTACAGCTTGCTCTTTCTCCTGAGATGCAGCAGTACTTCCCAGTTGGTGAAGTGCAGAAAAGAGTGTTGTTTCCTAAAGAATATATATTAGAATAACACCCACGATCGCAGGGGCACGGCAACAAATCACCTGTATCTGATGGTAACCATTCCCTCTCCCTGTCACGCTGTTACAAAGGCATTAAAAATAAGCATCTTAATAAAGAGAACAGCATTAAATTCCAGCAGGCTAGACCATTACTTCTAATGAGAATCTTCGGAATGAAGAACCAAAGCTTAATTGGTTGAAAAAAAAGATTAATAGTTAATTATTTGCTCAGGAACAAAAATGATTAAAATAAAAAAAAACCACCTGTGGTTGCTCATAAGGGCAGGGCTCCAAGGAAAGGGGCCTCTGTGAGGTGGCTGCCTTTCCAAACCCAGAGCCAAGACACTGAGGCCTAGCTCCACCCTTTGGTCAAATGATGGACAGCTCGGAGTGCAGGCACAGTCTTATTACCTCTGTCCTCAGCTACCTTGACTACAGAGAGCCATGGCTTTTGATAGGTGGGTCCCATTCCTTGCTGAGATTTTTAATAAGAAATGAATATGCATCAAGGAACCCTGTGTGCATTAGCAAGTCCCATTTAGCCAGGATGAATGAGCAGATAAGGTTTTTGCTGTTGTTGTTGTTGGGTTTTTTGTTTTTGTTTTTGTCAAGGGCTTCTTCACTGAGGATCAGTAAGCCCTAAGTTGGGTGTAATGGCACATGACTGAAATCCCCTCTACTTGAGAGGCTAAGGCAAGAGGATGGATGGTTTAAGGTCAACCAGGCCTACAGAGCAAGACCCTGTGAGATAGAGAGATGGATGGGTGGATGGATGGGTGGGTGGGTGGATGGATGGATGGATGGATGGGTGGGTGGGTGGTTGGGTGGGTGGTGGGGGGGGTGGTGGATAGGCAGGTGGATGGACGGGTGGGTAGGTAGGACGGTAGTCAGTAGTTGTAGTTCAGTTGTATAGTATTTGCCTACTGTGTGCAAGGTTCTAAGTCTAGTCCTCAGCTTGATCATGACGTATGACCTTTCTTTGTGTGCACACGCATGCTCCCCTCCACACCATTAGTACTCAATACCATGTGCACACACACTAAAATAAATGTAGTGTTCCCACTCCACATGCCTGGACATGTTCTATGGTAAATCTTATTGCTACTTCTATTCTTATTTTGTTATGCCTTGATAAGGTATGGGAAATCACTTGAACCTTTTCTATTTGTTGATATTTGCTTTATGTCCTAAACTGAGGTCCATTTTAGAGATAATTTGATGGGCTGCTGATAAAAATGTGTTACTTCACAGTTGCCAGGAGAATCTCTTGCGTTCCTTTCAATTTTGGAATTTATTAATGTTCCTTTTGAACCTTCCCTATTGATGTTAGCAGTATATTGAAATCATCCGTTATAGTTCAGGGCACAGCACAAAGGTGCTCCACAGGTTTGTGCTGAACCCAACCCTCTTCCCCAGCTCTATTCCCTTGCTGGTAAACAAAATCCAACCAATATTGAAGGTAAAGCACTCTGTTTTATTCTTCAAGACAAGCTGGGTCAAAGGTGAGGAAAGTAAAGAAGGGGAGAAAGGACTGTAAAGATTTGAAAAGTATATATTTTTGAGAGAAAAGAGTTTGCATAAATCAGCTTCACTCATGATACACCCTCTGTCAATTTTTTTTGGTCATAATACATGTATTGCTCCAAGCATTTAATGAAAACTTATTAATATGTTCTTTTCAGAGCATCAAACCTTCAGGCCACAGAAGACATGTGAGGCTGGGATCTGGAATTCACAGAGTTCAAGGTCTATCTGGAAGTATAGATTCCCTTCTTCCTGCTGTTTATGAAGGCTACATGGGCGTGGGAGCAGAAATGCCATGGGACTGACCTCACTCCATGGCAATCAAGCATCCTGCAGAAACCCATAGGCAGACATGTACTTGAGGTCTGGAGGACTGATTTCTGGCTTCCTCGATGTACTTGTTGCTTTCTGCTTTTCTGCATCTCCTGTGTCAAGGAAGAAGTCTAGATTCGGTGCCTGTTGCTGTCTGTCTGTCTTGCACTCTACATCATGGAGGAGTAGGATCTAGTGTGACATAATCCCAAGGTTCCTTGGGACTTGTCCACACAGCAGAAGTCAGATTCATTCAATTTCATTTTATGTTATTTTTTTATTTATCACACGTAATTTAATATTTTCCAGTTTCCTTCATTTCCCTTTGTATTTCACAATTAAAATTTGCTTTTAGTTAAACAAAATTCTATTTAAAGTATGTGCCATTCTCCATTCATTTTAGAATAACATACAAAACCTTTCGTTTTTAGAGCAAGGAACCAGATTACAGTAGAGCCAGAACCTTACATTTCTCTCTGACCTTCTAACCAGCAGCCAGAAAGAAATGACCCAAAAGATCATCTGGTGTGTTCTTCATCAGACTATTGTTTTTTTGTTTGTTTTTGTTGTTTTTTGTTTTGTTTTTTTGTTTATTGAGACAGGGTTTCTCTGTAGCTTTGGAGCCTGTCCTGGAACTAGCTCTTGTAGACCAGGCTGGTCTTGAACTCACAGAGATCCACCTGCCTCTGACTCCCGAGTGCTGGGATTAAAGGTGTGCTCCACCACCACCTGGCCTCATCAGGCTATTGTAATGATATCACAATATCCGCTGGGCAGCAAAATGTGGTGGAATTAGACAAGAGAAAGTATTAAATGCTCTAAAGGTCTATTTGGACTTTAATAAAATTGTCTGGAAGCAGACACTTCAAGGGGGTGCTATGGTGACCCCCATGTCCCTGGCTGCTGGAGTGATATGGGTAGGTAGGTGTCTTTTACAGCAGAGATATCTGTTGACAGAGGTTTCTGTTCCACCCAGTCCTGTAGTTATTCAGTTCCAAAGAAACATGCAGAGGCCTACATTAATTATAAACTGGTTGACCTGTTAACTGAGGCTTCTTATTAACTAACTCCTACATGTTAAATTAACCCAAAATTCATGTCTGCATTAGCCATGAGGTTTGGTACCTTATATCGGTGAGGCATTCTCATCTTGTTTCCTCTGTGTCTAGACGACAATTGCAGACTGAGCCTTTCCTCTTCCCAGAATTCTCCAATTCTGGTCACCCTGCCTATACTTTTTCCTGGCTACTGGCCAATCAACATTTTATTAAACCAATAACATGACAAATCTTTATAGGGTACGAGACCATGGGTCCATGGTAGACATCCAGTGTTATTTCCCAATTTCTGAGGTGATGTTCCCACATTCCTTAATTCTGTGGGGAGTAGAAACATCCTATTCTCTTGAGTGTGTATGTGTCCAACTGTGCATTTGCACATGAGTTGGAGAGAGGCTTGCTGAAGTGATGAGATGGTGCCAATGATGCCATCTGCATAAACCTAAAAAATAACTCAAATGGAGAACAGCGTATTTCTGAATAATAAGAAGGAAGCATCTTTTGAAATATGTCTCATTTTAATAAAAATTCATGCCATTTTTCTTAGACCTCTGTGCACAGCTTCATAAAAATGGGCCTTGGAAATGAGAATGCATATAGGAAATTATGTAACCAGTTCGTGTGGAAGTCCTGTTCTTTTTCTTGCCTTATGTATAAAGTGTCTCCCCCTTGCTCTGCAATGAGAATTCAGGAAGAAAATTTTGATTACATAAATAATTGGGCATATGACACAACTCAGCCTGTGGATCATCTGATGCCAAAGTGGTGACATCTTATCATGCTGACTCATGGCCCTAGGATTCTTGGGAAGCACAACCATATTCAGCATCGAGTACGAAATATAAAAATGGATAGACAGACAGAGTCAGTATCTATTTCAAATTAACTTCCAGAACACACCACCAGCATTATTTCCCCAGGGATTTCAGGTGCATTCCTGCTTCTCAGCAGAAATTTGTTTCATAAAACTGATATTCATATGACATGCATTTCTTGATTAATACTCACAATACAGAACAAAAATAAAACCCCACACAGTGCAGCAGTGTTTCCTCCTTACCTGTGCTATTATGTAAGTCACTGCAAGCTGGGGTGTTGTCTTTGTATAAAGTGTTGTTTCAGAGAGCATGGCTGATGTTGTTTTAAACAACTGTCTGAATATAATTAAGATAAAAAAAGGAAAAAAAGAAGGGGAAAAATCTCATCATGGAAGCTGCAGTGTGACACAGTGAATCACGCAGTAAATGCCTTTAACCACATATTTTTTTACATGCAGGCATTCATCATAAGGAATCATTGGTTTGATTTGAGATCCCTGGTTTATACTACATCATCGATGTTGGTCCCTTGCTGGGACTCAGAGAGAAAAAAGGGGGGGCAGTGTTTTACTTTTAAATTAGTTTTGCAGCTGACAGGTACAGCAAGATAGTAGAAATTCAAAGTTAAAATTTACAGGTTCCACTGATTTGTATCTGTAAATATTAAAAACCTATTGTTGTAAGTCACAGTTTATAAAAAAGATTCTCAAATACATGACTTATATTTTTTGGCTGGTAATGAGAGCCTGGATTTACATTGATTTCTCTCTGTGACCTGTATAGACTCCCATGGGGTCAGCTGGTTAATGGAACTATCTGGAGTTTGGCGCCAGGAGCCCATCACGTCCCAGCATGCACTGCAGAGATTTTCTGGTTACTGGTACAGATTTGGAGACATACACTCCTCTAGCAGTGAAAGGAAGATGTTATACAAGACACTTGGGGCAAGATTTTGAGGACCCCATGCCAAATACAGGACATATGGTGAGACATAGGTCCAGTGTTACCAGCTGAGCTGGTAGCTGGCGGTTTCCATCATAGTCCAGGCCGTCTCTATTCCTGGGTTTAGAATATGCAAGGTTGGGTAGGTCTTAGGATGTGATCACCAAAATCTGTCAACTCCATCAGCTGCTCTGTAGGTGTGGGTCTTTCCTATAGGGAGAACATGGCCCTGGGCACTGTGTTCACTGTTCTAGAAGGAACTGTTCTGCCTCAATAGACGGGGACTAATTAAACAGTTGGCTCTCTGCTGGCAGGAACAGCAATACACGGCTTCCATTGGCCTTGGACATAGTTTAGTTCCTCAAGCGCAAGACTGAATGCATGGGTTATCTGGCTGATTACATATCTGAGGGAACCTTCTGGCTCTCTCCACAGGCGTCTTCAGGCTGATGGGATTTGTGTGGCTCTGGTTCCAGGTTCTGTAGTGAGGAATCACAGTGGAAACAAGGCATGCTATGTAGAAACTGAGTGGTCACCCTGTTGTAATAAGGCAGCTTGTTGGTTCC
>JAQHUG010000020.1:337049-347260 GCA_028555095.1 Dicrostonyx torquatus | reverse complement strand
AAATTTCTATGGTGACGATCAAGATATTCAACAAAGTAACTATGGGACAAGTTCAGTTCAGGCCCCACTCCTCTGCTGCCCAAGTGCCTTGCTGGGACATCCCTGTGAATACCTTGGATCCCCTTTTTAAGGACTTGTGTGCCTAGATGTCGGTCTCTGGGAAATGGATGCTCAAAACACGTGGGCCTTGCAGTGTTCTACCCACTTCCAGCATCGGTCAGGCAGGCTTACGGCCAGCCCAGCCTGCCTGCCCTCCAGTCAGCCCTGTTTGGGCTAGAGCTGAGTCTTGACACTCCAGCAACACTCTGGGTTACCAACCTAGCTGAGAGATGGGGAGACGTGCATTCTCAAGTCGCAGAATTGAGCAGATTCAGCATTACCACAGTGCTTGAAATTCTTCACTCAGGTCGGGGGAGACAAGGATGCTAACGGCAGCCTCCAGGCTTCTCTGGGAGCATTTTTCTCCCGAGCTTCAACCCAACAGAGGCCCAAGAGACTCCACAGCTGCCAAGTGTTTCCATTAATCCGAGGGCTGCCATATTTGACTAAATTGTTTGGGTGATTGTATAATGAGTGCATTTTTCTTCCCTAATAATCGAGGCTACTTTAATTAAACACTATATGGGGAAAACGCAAAACGAATGAGTGACGGCAGCTTCCAATTATGGTTTGGAACATTCCCCTCACCTATATGGCTCCTGTTTCTTTTCTTTTCTTTTTTTTTTTTTTTTTTTGGTTTTTCGAGACAGGGTTTCTCTGTGGCTTTGGAGCCTGCACTGAAACTAGCTCTTGTAGACCAGGCTGGTCTTGAACTCACAGAGATCTGCCTGCCTATGCCTCCCGAGTGCTGGGATTAAAGGCATGTGCCACCACCGCCCGGCCTCTTTATTTTATTTTTGAGAAGCCCCTAGTTTTTTATGATGATGATGCATTAACTTATGTTCCCACCAACAAAATATGAGAACTCCCTGTTTTCCACGTTCCTACCAGCACTTGCTCTTCTGTCTGTCTGGTTAAAGCCATTCTTACCTGTGTGAGGACCCCATCTCACTGTGGCTTTGAGTCACATCTCTCTAGTGATTAGTAGACCCGCTGGCAAAGCAGAGAACCTGGAGATAATAAACTGGTGACTCACAGCCCAAGGGTTTTGACAAAGACACTCAGAGTATATGTATGGACAAGAATAGTTCCTTTAATAAGAAATGCTGGGAAAACAGAAAAGCTACATGTATAAAAATGAGACTTGAATGCCCAGTTCCTATCATAAAAGAAAAATGAGCTCAAAATACATGGAAGATTTAAATGTAAAATGCCAAGTGCACGTGGGTAGGCGTGGGGATCACTGGGCTCCAGAAGCGGTGTTCCGGTTACTCCCAAAGCCCAGGTAACACGGGCAGAGGTGAAAATGATATTGTGTGTGAGACACTTTTGCAGGAGAGCATGCTTAGAACAGTGAAGGAACGACCCAGAGAGTGGGAAAATATTTTCAAAGTATATATCGGACACGGATCAAAGCAGAATATTCCAGAAACACGACAACAGCTAAAACAAAGCAAATAACAGAGTGAGAGACGGTACGAGAGACCTTCTCAAGAGAAGATGCATGTCACCAACAGGTACAGACGCACTCTCTAGTTCTCTATCATAGTCAAATTTGTGGCCCCCTCATTTCATTAGCTATTATTTATAGCTTCTACTATTTTTAAAGTATGTTGAATAAAATAATAAAAAACTTCCTAAAAATTGTCAGCAAGTCTGAAATAAAAAGTGATTTTTTATGAATATTGTATATGTCAGGATACAGATTTGTTCTGAGTGATTCTGCAGCCAAAATAAAATACAAAATTGTTTACATTATAAGATGATAGAAGTCTGGGTTGTCATCTGTCAACCCCGCTATTTAATTTTTTCCTACTCTCAAAATTTATTGATATTGTTTATTCCCTGATACACTTATCGTAGAAACATGAAGTTAGTCCCATTTATCAAAATAAATATTTCATTAATAGATTATATGTACTGGAGATCATAGACAGTGCATTTGCGAGCTAAAGAAGATAATAAGCAGGTTGTTGTTAACTCCTGGTTGGAAAACTCCGCAAGGAGATAGCTGGAATGCTAGCCTCATAAGTAACAATTTTAATGCTACTCTAAGGCATAGTTTCTCGTATATTATGACCACTCAGTGGGTGGTCACGGAATTAGCCGTCAATTTCAACCTTCTATCATGATAAATTCCGCTTTCTCACCTTTGAGCAAGGACCCTACCGAACACAGAGGGGAGAGCACAGTATTGGAGGCTGCGCACATGCGTGTTCAGGAACTTAGGATTTTAGAGTAGAGTGGACTGGATCAGGTGGGGACAGTGATGTGGGCCATCCTGGTGGCTGCACTGTGACAAGTGTCTTCTTCACCTCTCCCTCCCTGCTCTTGGCCTCCCCGCTCCACCTGACGGGCTTCCATCCTCACCTGACATGGAAGTCATGGGCTTCCATCCTCACCTGACGTGGAAGTCATGGGCTTCCATCCTCACCTGACGCGGAAGTCATAACTGAAACTCGCTACCTGGTTGCCGTGCATATTGTATGGGGAAGTAGGGGTGAACACACCCATGGGTATCTGTGTGGCATTGGGTAGACTCCTGGTATTAAAGAGTGACCATCTCTGTGTGCCTGGGTGAAGCAAAGAGCAGAGAAACTGTCTTCAGAAACCCACTGAAGCATGATCGGTAGTCATGAATGGATGGTCACAGATACCAGAAAAATAAGGTGGGAGGTGGTGCTTTAGGGGACCCACCAGAAAGACCTCAGTGGTGAGACCTTGGGGTCAGGAGTGAATCATGAAGACTTCAGGGCAGATTCAGCAGAAGCTGCCAGGTCTAAAGAGCACACTGGAGGTGGTTAGGAGGAGGAGGAAGGTGCATGTGTAGAAGCTGGCCGTGTAGAATGAAGCTCCCAGGTAGCCGCTCCTATGCCTCAGAGGACAGGAGCAGGCTGTCCTGCCTGCCTGGTTCTCGTGCTTGTTTCAAGAGTGAGGGACAGAGGCAGGGAAGGCGGAAGAAAGGTCAGAGCAGAGTCCTGACATGGAGAAGACAGAGCCCGGTACCTGAGAGACCTGGCCAGGATGAGGCTCTGTAGTGCGCTGGAGTCACTGCCACCCGAGCCTGGCTGCCTACCAAACTTTGGTCCTGACTGGGACCAAAGAAGAGTGTGTGGGAGTTGGCATTGCGTCAGTGGGACAGTTAGAGGCAAGAGAGAGCCTAACTCCACACACCGGAGTCCTGAGTGGATGGGTCAGGATGCAGGTACAGGGTGTGTGCTGTTATCTATGCTAATGATTCAGTGTAGGCCAAACAAAACTAGACATGAAGCAAAGTCTTGATTCCATGACCTTGAGGGTAAAATGTGGGGGAACACTGGGCTGTAGAAGCCATGAGGAAGTGGGGACTTTCAACTAGAAGGTAGGTTTCTCAGGCTGTTGAATTGCAGTATGTCTTGGCAGCTTGATGCTCGTAGGGTGGCTAGGAGAGGCACCAATCCTACCCTACTTTGTCTTCGAGGAGAGTGGCCTTCCCAGATGGAATGCCAGGGACTGTTGTGGGATTGTGCTTAGCCACGTGAAAGCCATCACTACGAGGAAGGACACAGTGGGGATGACGAGGAGTGGGGGCTGAAATGGGCCTTGATTTCCCATGAGGAGCGAGGTGAGTATATTACTTTACGGTCTTGGCTTCAGAAGATTTGGGGGAGACTTGAATCCAGTGAGAAACCAGCTTGACTCCTTTTATCAGGAGCCATTTTGGACATTCTAGCTAAACAAGTTTCTATTTACTGATTTTTATTTGGAATTGGGCTGAACCCCACGTTGCTCTCTCTATACCAGATGTTTCAGGGAGATTTCCTTGATGGCTTTGTAACCTCCTGGTCTCATTCTGTAACCGCACCTGCTTGCAAAATACTTCCCCCAGCAGTTTTGCCCTGCACAAAGGAAACGGGAAATTAGCTTAATACCGTTCTCTTGAACTCCATCTTAGAGGAGACAGTGCTGGTCCGGCTCTGCTGTGCACAGAATAAAACTTGTTCTGTCTTGGTCTTAATTTGTGGTCAGTAGTGTTTCTCCCTGGTCAGTGGGACTAACACGGAACGAGGCCATGTTCTGAAGGCGGCAGGCACCTTGGCTCAATTTAAAGACATCCTCTGCCTTCAGATTGCAAGGTAAATCCATCTCTTTCCTCTTGGTTTGCAAATCCTGCTTGAGTTTAACTGTGGATGGTCACAGTTTGAAGTAATGATGTCCTAAATCTAACAGTCTCACCAAGATTCAGTAAGTAGTGGCTCTGTGCCCCCTTTAGCTAATTTTCACAGCAATGTCGTATGAGGAGCCGCTTCTGTGGGAAGGTCAGCACATGCCAATGGGCCAGTGATCCTCACCATTCTTCCCAGGGTTTGCTTTATGCCTAGGTTTCTTGATACCTTCAAAATGAAGGCGAGACCCGTCTTTCCCTGCGGTACAGCTTAGGAATTTGAGCATTGTTATTTATGCTGAGGTGATATTAAATGCTATTATAATCCCTAGCTCTCTGTTGAGCGACAAGATCCCTCTGAACATGAATGTTTTCTGTGAATGTGTTAAGCTGACCCCAGTGGTCATTACACAGGCACGAGCAGTTCACTTGTCTAGAAGCCTTGAGTGGAGGACTGTCAGTCCAAGTGGCTCTACTCTACTTTGGTTTTTTTTTTTTTTTTGGTTTTTTAAGACAGGGTTTCTCTGTGGCTTTGGAGCCTTACCTCTTGTAGACCAGGCTGGTCTCGAACTCACAGAGATCCGCCTGCCTCTGCCTCCCGAGTGCTGTGATTAAAGGCGTGCGCCACCACCGCCCGACTGCGGCTCCACTTTGTAATGGTGAAATTGTCTATATCTTAGGCTCCCTAGGGAAGCCTGGAGGAAGCTGTCCTATAGCGACAGCTGCTTTCTCCAAAGCACAGCCTGGGCTCCAGGAGGCACCTTTTCAGCCATGACTGAGTCCAGCCACCTAGGCAGGCCCTTTCCCTGTCACATGACACGATGCGCGTGGGAAGCCATTTGCATCCAGTCCAGAGGGTCAGTGCTACCCCAGTGGTCCAGAAGGAGACCTGTGATTTATGCAAACAGAGCGCCTCTCTTCATGAAGTGCCAGGCATTGATTGATGCAGATGCTCACAGGTCCTCCTACGGTCACACGAACAGACTGTTTCTCTCTCCCCTTGAGTCAGCCAGGAGACAATCTACCACAGTGCTTTGATGTCGTAGCATTCGGTCCAAGAAAAGGTATTTCTTGAGTGCCCTTTTCTTTGCCCGATTGAGATTTTTATTATAAGTAGCGGGAGCCGAGCTGCTAACACCAGCAGCAGCTGCCGGTGAGGACTGGAGCAGCTGTGTGGTGTGGGAGCCGCTCCAGAGTCCCAGAGCAGCCTGGGCAGACGTGATGGACAGCAGAGACCATGAGGGATGGTGCTAGCAGATCAACCTGCAGCCGCTCGCTGGGGCTTAGGGCTGGAGATGGCCCTGGCTGCTAACCGAGGGGTTTCTGACCCTCACGCCTCATATCCACCAGCCCCTGTGTTAACCATCTGGATGTATACAACCCTGGGGCTTCTAAGACTTGACATCAGACCCCTTTAGTTCTCCAGGCTTGGAGTTTGTCAGGCCGGGCTGTTCAGTGCTTAAGCGTCCGTGGTTACTAACTACGGATGAGCCGCTCTGTGGCTGTTATGACTTTCACCTGAGCAGAGCAGAAAGCCTGTTGCAAAAGCTGTTTTTATGCAGTTTATTCTCCTTACGTGTGTGTGTGTGTGTGTGTGTGTGTGTGTGTTATAGATACATGAGTATGGGGGTCAAAGGCCAACACTGAGCATCTTCTTCAATCGTTGTTTTCCGAGACACTGAATCTGGCACTCACCAGCTTGTCTAGGTTGGCTGGCCAACAAGCCCCAGGGGTCCACCTGTTTCTATCTCCTCAGTGATTGGATTATAGGTGTGTGCCTACCCTGCCTCTGTGTGTGTGTGTGTGTGTGTGTGTGTGGTGTACGTGTAGGGGGGTGAACTTACTTGTGAGGCTGTATGTAGAGGTCCGAGTCTAGAAGTTTGGACATCTTTCTCAATCACTTCTCAGTCCAATTTATCTGAGTATCTATCATCTATCTATCTATCTATCTGTCTGTCTGTCTGTCTGTCTGTCTGTCTATCCATCTATCAGTCTATCCGTCTATCCATCTATCCATCTATCATATCTGTCTGTCTGTCTATCTATCTATCTTTCCATCCATCCATCCATCTATCTATCTACCTACCTATCATCTATCTATCTATCTATCTTTCCATCTATCTATCTATCTATCTATCTATCATATCTGTCTGTCTGTCTATCTATCTTTCCATCCATCCAACCATCCTTCTATTTTATCTATCTATCTATCTATCTATCATCTATCATCCATCTATCTATCTATCTATCTATCTATCTATCTATCTATCTATCTATCTATCATCTATCTATCTATCTATCTATCTATCTATCTATCTATCTATCCATCCATCTATCTATCTGAGGCTGGGTCTCCACCAGAACCTAGAACTCCTTGTTTCAGCTAGCTTAGCTGGCTGGAGAGCACCCAGGGTCTGTCTTCTTGGCACCCAGGGCTAGGGTTCTGAGTATATGTCATTATATTCAGCTTTTTATGTGGGTGCTGGGGATCTGAATTTCGTTCTTCATATTTGTGAAGTAGGTACTTTACACATTGAGCCATTTGTTCCAGCTCATGCTTGCTTTATTTTGTGTGTGTGTGCGCACACGCGCGTGTGCGCGTGTGTGTGTGTGTGTGTGTGTGTGTGTGTGTGAGAGTGTGTGTTTGTGTGCTTGTGTGTCACAGAGCATGTGTGGAGGTCAGAGACAAAGCACACATTTTTATCTCAAGTAAGTGATGACAAAGGCCTGTTGGTCACCACATCCACCAGGCTTACTGCCCCGACACCTTCTGGGGAGTCTCCAGGCCTCAGCTCCCTTCCTGCTGTAGGCATTCTGGGATTATAGAGTCACACAGCGTTGTGTTTGGTTTTATGTGGGCTCTGGAGATTCATACTCCAGTCCTCACTCTTGCACCATGTGTAATTTATCCACTGAGCCATTTCCCAGCCTGCACTTGGCTTTATAATGTGGATCCTGGGACTTGAACTCGGATCATTGTGCCTGTATGGTTGGCTTGTTACCAACTGAGCCTGCTCAATATTTCTTCAAAATGTGAGTTCTGCCCACTGCTTTGTTTCTCTTTGTCTCCAACATGACCTCATTCTCCCAACTCATCTCCAGGGATCGGCTTTGAGTTGTTTCTTCTCCTAAACACGTCTCATCCGGACCAACCCCCCTTACCATCTCCTTTAGAGCTTGCTCATCCCGTATTTTAGGGCTTTTTTTCTTTTGTCTGTTTCATTATGAATGTGTAGCCTTTCAAATTCCCCCACTGCATGTAAAAACAAAACAACAACAAAAAACCAACAAAACAAAACACCACACACACCTAGTTTTAAAGGGGAAATCAGCTTGTTTTTATTCGTTCTCTCCCCGAGGCCTGGCTCATTATTAGATCCTCCCTACTTACTGGGAAAGGAGACTCCCTGGTGCCCATGGAGGAGATGCAAACAGAGCTTGGGTTTTCCCTTGAAGACCTCAAAATCTCAGGGTAAAAGTCAAAATCGGAAGTGATTACATGACAATACAATACAGCCAACTGTGGGCATGAGAGAGTATTGACTTCTGAAGGACAGCGCAAGCCCCCAAATCTAGAAATCACTCGTTTTGTTCCTTATTGTGAGGGACACAGCAGGGAGCCCACACATTTTGCTGAAAAGTGTTGAGGGTGTCTTTGGAAAGAATGGGAGGTGGACAGGAGACAGGGCATCAGCCATTGGGAGTCCGCATTTGCCATACTCACTAGCTGCTCAGTAGGAAGGTGCCCGCCTCCGCAGCAGGAAGGGGGCATTGGTGTTTGGGAGGGGTGCGTGAGGAGAGTCTCTGCCAATGAGAGCCATCCTCCTCCTGTCCCATGTTGACACAGTGCCTGTTGTCTGTTTCAGTCCTATGGTATGGTGAGTTCATTAGAACACACACCATCGATTCCAATCTATAAGGGGGTAGGCAGATGCAGCCACAGAAAGATGAGTTGTCATAGGGCAGTGGTTCTCAGAGCCCCACAGGAGCCCGATATGAGCTATCCCGCATATCAGATATTTACAATACGATTCATAATAGCAGCAGAATTATAGTTATGAAGTAGCAACAAAAATAATCTTATGGTTGGGGGTCTCCACAACATGAGGAACTGTGTTAAAGGGTTACAGCCTTAGAAAGGTTGAGAACCACTAGCCCAGAAAAATCTATACAAAGAGCTTCATTTTTCAATTGTTTTTATTGAGTTCTATAATTTTCTCCACTCCCCTTCTACCCTCTCCTATGATCCCCAAGCTCCCAATTTACTCAGGAGATCTTGTCTTTTTCTACTTCTCAAGTAGATCTGACCCATGCACGTCCAAAGAGCTTCAATTTTGTGGTCTTGTTATTGCAGAACACATCTTCTGATCGGGGAAATGACTAAGGAATGTTACACAGGCAAGGCTTGGGATGCACACTGCGCATCTTCACGCTGTTAGAGAATAGCGCGAGGGTAGATGATCTTTCCTGCTAGGCCCCTGTTCTAAATAATTTCTCTCTGTCGTCACGACAAACACATGATCAAAAGCAACGTAGGGGAGGAAGAAATGCATCTTAGCTTACGTTCCTGAGTCATAGTCCTTCCAGTAAGGGAAGTCAGAGCGGGAGCTCAAGGCAGGAAACTGGAAGCAGGAACCATATAGATGGAGACTGCTTGTTGGCTCCCTCAGGCTCTTGCTTAGCTAACTCTCTTTCCAGCCCTGGACCACCTACTGGGGGATAGTCCCGCCCACAGTGGGAAGGGCTCTCCTGCACTTATTAACATCCAAGGCAATCCCCTACCGACCTGCCTGCAGACAACCCGACTCCTTTTCCAGGTGGTTCTAGGCTGTGTCAGGATGACAGTTGGTGAAGACACACACCATGACCATGATGGGTTTGACAGCCTGTATGTGCCCTGGAGAGTATGTGTGCTTTGTCGTTACGACTTACTTCCTAGAGCCAAGAGGCTAAAGCCAACTCTACTGTAACAATCGATGCTGCCAGTAGGTGGCGACCTTGCCCTATGTTTGGGGGCTGTGCAGGCGCTTGGCCAGACAGCCACCGTCAAGAAGCACCCTGTTTGAATCATGTATTTTATTATTATTATTCTAAACACTGGCAACTCTGCCTAAGGAAGCGGAGAAGGAGAAAAAAAGGTCCTTTCCGGTTTAGCAGCGTGAACGATCGCAATAATGAATGGCCAGATGCGCAGACCTGTCTGTTCTGAAGTAGCTGGGTATGTGAGGAGCCGCCCTGGGGCAGTTCTTTGCTTTAAGATGTCAATCCTCCCTTACCTAACCAATTTAACTGTCTCGATGGTGACATTTAAACCCATCCGTGTAGTATATCCAGAAACCACGGACAACGGATACCTTGGAGATTCTCAATGTTTATTACCCTCATCTCCATGGTTCCCAGGGTCTCATAGATTAACATCTAACCTTAGACCCCACTGGAAAGCATGCGGCTTCCTTTTTACGTCATTTGGGCCTCCCTCAAAGCAGCGGGTTTGCTCTTTATGAACGCTCCCCCTTCGGGAGTAAATAAAAAGGAGAGACTTGCTGACCCGGATCTGTGAGGGCAGAAGCCGCCATGCCTACAGGCCTGGTGGAGTGGGGATTATTAACTGGGCAAAAACTACTGACCACGATGTCTTTCCTTTGGGGACAACCCAGACTGGGGATGAGTCGTGAGAATGTTCCACATTAGATTGTGCTTAGTCTAAATTCCTTGATCAGACTCCCCCGCTGCCGGGATGGGGCTACTCCCAGGTTGCAGGCAGTCCCCATTTCTCTAAAGTCCCCATGTCATCCACAGGAAGGGCCTTCTCTAGTTTGTACTTCTGTGATAGGGCCAGTGCTTCTGGTGCCCTAGGAGCTTCCTCGCCTGGCAGGCATCCAGATACCCATGTGGAATGGCTGTTAAGCTTTCTGCTTGAAGGCTTTCTATAGAAACTAAAAAATTAGGCCGGGCAGTGGTGGCGCAC
>JAQHUG010000020.1:273663-293035 GCA_028555095.1 Dicrostonyx torquatus | reverse complement strand
TTCCACATCTCCTAGCATCAGAACAAACTTCAAAAAAAGAGGCAGCAGCGTAGTTCCAGGTATTTAGAGAAGCCAGACATTCAGTTGATAAATGACTGTTCAAAGCAGACAGATGATATCAATTAGCATTTCTGAAGTGGGCAGCTGGCAGGTGACTGGTGATTTGTTTCCTCAGTTCTTCAATGCGTCTCAAAACAGGTTCTTTCCTCACCTTTGCTAGATCAAAAGCAGGCTGAGTTCCTTAGGAATTCTGATCATCTCTTCTGGTTCACACACCAGCCAGTGAACTGGCAAGCAATGCAAATGAGCTATGCAAATGACCTTCCGGGGGGGGGTGTACACCCGTGGGTAGTGCCCTATCCGACTCTTCCACGTGACTCTCCAGGGACTTACTCTTTGCAGAAAGACCCAGTAGGGAGAGGATGGGTGATATAGGCCACCACTGCAGGCGGTGTGGTGAGGAGTCAGTGGAGAAGCACACCTACACACATTCACACACACACACATTCACTCACAAACGTACACACAAACCCAGGTATCTATGCACATTTGCGCACACACATACGGTTTTACTAACATATCCACTCACACATATGTGCACACATGTGTAACCCCATGCATGTGCACACACACACACAACCTTAATAGTAAAAATACTTAATAGTTAAATGAGTGGCTTAACTGATCCTATATCAGAGGAAGAATTCCGGTGGCTGTGAGAGGGCACTGTGCGGTGCTGGCCTATGCGTGAAGGCAGCCACTAGGGCAGGGAAACATCCAGGCTGAAGACTGTCCTTGCTCTGATGCCTGGGGGCTAATAGTGACAAAGGCATCCCTGGGGTCCAGGGATGGAGATGCTGATGTGGCTGCAGCTCTCTGGCAAAGGCAAACATATCTGGGGCAAGCATCCAGTGCAATTCAACATGGGTAGTTAATAAAGCATGTGGGTTCATAATCCCCTTGTCCTGTGCTCTCTGCAAACCACTGTGGTGCCTGGGGTTCAGCGCGTGGCATTTGAGATCTGATACCATCTGTATCCAGCAGGGCTCGTCTCACCTCTGAGTTTATTGGGAACGCAAGAAGGTGGGATGCCACCAGAAATCAAACATCAGCTGGGCTCAGGGCTGCTTTCTCTGACTTCCCTCTGTCTCTGTGGCAATCAGAGAATATTTATTTTGCCCCCGGGGGGCCTGGTGTCATGCAGGGCCATGATTCTCCAGCACTCGCCTCACTCTGCTGGCTTTTCAGATGTACCTGGCCCATTTCGTTCTGAAATCAATTTCTTTCTTGTTAAGAGAAAGGTTATTTTGTGCTCGTTAAGATCACCAGATAATTAAATTTGCTTGCAGTTTCATTGAAAATATTTCAAAGGATGCTGGGGGTCAATGTCCCTCCTTCAACGATAAAGCACCAGGGGCTCTTTGGTCACCAGCCTTGTTTCCTGTCTGGGTGTTCATAGTCCACTGTGCCCAAGAATCATTATTATGCATACATTAGAAACAGGCATTGAATTTCCACAAAAATTGTCCTTAACCTTCATATTAGTTACCTGCTATTTGTAACTGCTAATTTTATTTTTTTCTCATAAAGTTTCACCAAGTGGCCAGTTAAAAAGAAAACAACTTGTAATTCAGACAAAGATGCTAATTGTGGATTATGCAAATAGATGTTGAAGGTGACGGCATCAGCAGTCTTGTTCTCAGGCCTGTTGTAAAACCGTTGGATGTAAAATGAATGAACTATTTCAACCTGGTACCTGTGCAGACAATCTTTATGAATGCAAGCCTCTGAGACAGTCGCCATTGCTCACAGTGAATGGACCTCAAGGCTGTCACTCCTGCCCAGCTATGGGCTTGATACTCTGTCTGCCTTCCAGGCACTTCTGATCCGGCACCTATCACACAGCCCCACTTGGGAGGTCATCTCCTCCTCCACCAGTCTAGAAAATGTGGGAGACAGACCTAATAATACTGCCCGTAGAGCCAAAGCTGACTCCCTGGAAACCAAACACGTGACCCTAGCCATACCCTGCCTCTGTGCCGAGATACTCTGAGTAGCTCTGCAAAAGCAGGTAGCTCCAAAGGCCCGAGATTTGTTCGCAGGTATCGAGATTAAGATTAGGTTTTATGCTGCAGGTCCAGCTGGGTGCTGGGATGGACTGTTCCCCATCCAGGCAGAGATCAGAGCGATGGAGGAGAAAGAATCAGAGGGGCTTTATGAGAAAACCAAAACAAAACAAAATTAGCAATTACAAATAGCAGGTAACTGGGCTGGAGAGATGGCTCAGGGGTTAAGAACACTGACTGCTCTTCCAGAGGTCCTGAGTTCAATTCCCAGCAACCACATGGTGGCTCACAACCATCTGTAATGAGATCTGGCGCCCTCTTCTGGCATGCGGGCATACATAGAGGCAGAATGTTGTATACATAATAAATAAATAAATCTTTAAAAAAAAAAAACAAAAAACAAAAAAACCAAATAGCAGGTAACCAAGATGAAGGTTAAGGAAAGTCTTTTTTGTGTGTGTGTTTTTAATGATTTATTTTTATTTTATGTGCATTGGTGGTTTGCCTGCATGTTTGTCTGTGTCTGAGTATCAGATCTTAGAATTACAGACAGTTGTAAGCTGCCATGTGGATGCTGGGAATTGAACCTGGGTCCTCTAGAAGAGCAATCAGTGCTCTTAACCCCTGAGTCATCTTTCTAGCCTCTAAGGACAGTCTTTATGGAAATTAAATGCCTGTTTCTACTGTATACTTAATAATTATGCTTGTTTATGTCCTCTTGGTGGGCACAGTGGAATATGGCCACCCGGGTAGGAGGCAAGGCTAGTGACCAAAGAACCCCTAGATTCTAGAGAGGCCCAGGATGACCAAGATACTGGCACACAGACAGCTAAGACCTCCACACACCATTGCCCCTATACGTGCATAGCTGTGGCAGACCCAGCCTAACATGCCATCTAGAACACGTGAGTTATTTGCCTATGGGGTTCCCTATGCAATATTTTTGGACCAAGGTGAGAAGCTGAAGCTTTGGGAAGAGAAATCTCAGACGCGGGTCATGGGGGAGGCAGGTGCTACTGTGTTTCTCAAAGTATCCATGGCCCCAGCTATGACATGGGAGACACAGACCTCCCTCTAGCTGTAGGCCTGAAGATGACCTTACCTGTGAGATCCTGGGTGACAAGTGCTAGCTATAGCAAGGTAAGCTTTAAGCCTGTGACTTCCCACACCCTTGAGATCCCAGGAAGTTCCCAGGAAGAGAAGGAGGGTGTTTAACCTTGGCTGCAGGGCCCTGCATCTCCTATGGAATGTGTCAGGACAGTAGAACATGCAGGCCAACAGAGTAAAAGATTCAGCTACAAACATCCTTGGGGCTGTTGCCCAGATTTATGATGACTGACGCCTTTCTAGAGCTGTGATGATAAATGCCCTTCAGCTCTGGGATTTTATTTGTTTGTTTTTAATACACACAGAGCCCCTATTTGACACAAGTGCCAGGCCCTCTATTGGTTGGTCAGAGCTCTGTGACCCAGACACTCAAGGTGATCAGTTGATAAAGAAGGAAGGTTACTGCGGCTCCGTTTGTGGCTTCAGCCTTTGTGGCTTGGTCCTAATGCTTCAGACCTCAAACAAAACAACTGTCCTCCTTGGGATGGGGGAGAGAAGAGTAAAAGCTCTTATCTCAAGTCAAAGTAGAAAAGAGACCAGGGAGCCAGGCAGTGGTGGTGCACGCCTTTAATCCCAGCACTCGGGAGGCAGAGGCAGGCGGATCTCTGTGAGTTCGAGACCAGCCTGGTCTACAAGAGCTAGTTCTGGGACAGGCTCCAAAGCCACAGAGAAACCCTGTCTCGAAAAACCAAAAAAAAAAAAAAAAGAAAAAAGAAAGAAAGAAAGAAAGAAAAGAGACCAGGGTACCACTACCCTTAAGAACATACTTCTAGTGACCTGAAACACTCTCACCAGGAAGACCCTGCCTCTGAAAGCGCCTTCCATCCCCCAGTTGCTCTACCATGGGACCCATCCTGGAACACCTGGTCTTAGGGGACAGTCTCACTCTGCAAACCCTCAGGTCTGCAGTATCCCTGCAGTGCTGTCTCCCATGACAGGTGCTTTTCCTGGTGTGTGTCTCCTTCCTAGCCCTCTTCTAACCCTTCCCAACAACGTTCTCCATGGCAGGCTTTGGCGATATTTTTGCTTTTTTTTCTTCCCAGCACCTTGCCTCCTTTTTCTATATTGAGAGAGAAACCGAGACAGTAGGATCTCCCACCGGGTAGGAGAAAGCGTGCTGGTTTGCCCAGGCTGTGCTTGCTCCAGCCTCGTCCTTTCTGGCCTCATTTCGAGCTTTTTCACCAGTAACTAATTCATAGCTTCCATCCTCTGCCTGCCACACCAGTCTGTCTGAAATTACATTAAAATCCTTGAAGACGTTTTACCAATTGCTCCATCAAAAGTACCAGGAGAATGTCAGATTTCTCTTGTTTTCTACAGACTGTGTGCACCTTACCATTCTTTTTCTTTTTCATAGTTAAACTTATGATTAACTAGAATAGCTATACAAAGCCAAGACATAGCTTTTACTACCATGAGGTATTTTGATATTTTAAGTGCGGTTTGAGTGTCTTGGCCCCTCTGAACCATGTTTGCATTCAGACATGGTTTCCTTTTGTAGAAACAACTGCCACAGAGCGTGACCCCACTGTGCACATTCGCAAGAGGAAAGATGTTTGCGGTTCTTGTATCCTTCTCGCTGGATGGGGCACTCAGCCGTGCAGTGTGCAGCTCTCTGATGTGAAGTGTGCTGCTCCTTCATGGGTCTCCTCAGCACTGGTTAAAATATTTGTTCATTGAAGGTGGTCATAACTGTACCTCGGGAGTCCATGCCCACATCTTTAGTGTTGTCTTCCCATAGCCCAGAACGTCCTCCAGTGACCCTGCGTCACCATCTCTGTTCTGAAACCCTTGTGAGACATCATCACTTCTGACGAGAAGGTAGTTTTACTAGAGAGATCATTTTCCTGTTGGTATGGTCATTTTCACTCTTTTTCCCCTGATGCAGGCACAGTCACACTCCTAAAACCTAGTCAACCCTTGGGGTCCTTCCCTCAGTTTGAAAGCCTTTGTGGGTCCACATCCATATTACCTAAAACCCAAACTACAGAATGGAAGTTCCCTGGTCTCTCTGGCCCATCCACTTCTCCTCCTGGGTGTCCTCTGACTAAGTTAGATGCATGCTATGCAACACCTCATCCAAGGACATCTTGTGACCTTCCACTGCCCCATGTACCCATTCTGACTGGGTGATGCTTCTTTGTACTCATGAAATACAAGACATTTATCTAAAGCATCCTCTATTAATAACTAATGTCTTTGGAGCAAGGACCACCTACATCTTTTCCAATTCTGTGTCTTCATAAACACTCACAAAACTGAGAACTCTAGACCTTATGCTGCTAAAGTCACAACTCCAGAGACTGAGTCTAGGCTCAAATGGATCTCATTTCTGGGTTTTTGATGGGATCTAAAAGGAAATCTGAATGTAGGCAGGTTTAGGAGCCGTTGACTAACCTACTAAAGGAGGAGATCAGTAATGCCACAGGGATGGGAGGGGGCAGAAGAGGAAGGAGTGGTTCTGTTGGGCCTGGAGAGTCTTCCCTTGCATTATACAGAAACAAAAATACATGCTTCTTTAAATGACAAACCAAAGGAGAAAAACCATGGGTATACAGGGAGATAATGTCCAAGTCTGTTGGCAAGACAGGCTGGACATACGTGCAAAAGAGGGCCAGCATCAACGATGGTCTTGTTGGGGGTCTAAGGGAGAGGCAGAGGTGCCAAATGCCAGGATAAACCCAAGGTCTCGGGAAGCAGATACAGGGTTCAGTCTAAGGTTTGAATGGGTCTGGGAAGAAATTCTAAGACGTAGAGCTGATGAGGAGGAGGGAGATGTGTTCAGTCAACAGGTAACGTAGCTCAAAGGGAACCAGGAAGAAGAGGGCAGAGATGAGGCCGGAAGAGAAGGTTTGCCCACAAGGAAGTGGAGGTGGCAGAAAAGAGGCCAGGGACTGTCTAAGGTCTCTTTTAGGTTTGTCACAAAACACAACAACAAAAACAACAAAACCCCATACATCCTCCAAGGGATTTTATAAATGTAAAGACGTATACAGGTAGGTAGAGTTTCTTTATGTTTTTTTAAATTTTATTTATGCATTTGTTTGCTTTAACCTTTTCCATAAATATTGACAGTGACCTCAACTTTAGTGAAAAAACCCAAAAAGATCAAAAACAAATATGTGACCCCTAATTCTTTCTTCCCCAACTTGGTCGGCGTGTTTCTTTTCCAAGCAATAGAAACCCTAATTGAGATAACTCCTCCCACATGGTTCCTCAGGCAGAGCTCTCCTCCACACACTGTTCACATTCGGTTGCTCCCATGGAGAGTCGCCATATCGACCGTAAAACGTTCAGTGATAAGCTGCAGAAATTCTGGGATGGGCCTTGCCGAATTTTGTTTGAAGCTTTAATTGGATCAAGGGAATATTTTTTACCTTCAAGCTAAATTAGTGATCACTAATCCCAGAGGAAAGTAATTAGCTATTGAATTTAATCTTAGAGCCAGGCAAGAATATTTTCCATGGTGCCGTGAATTTGTATAGGTATATTTAATACTCAAACCCCATTTTTTTTGTGGCTTTTGTACCAAAATGATGGGGATTAAAATATTTAGCCACTTACAGACTATTCCAATAGTAACATTAAGGCATGTCTGCAGTTGGTTTGGATTATTGCTGAGCTAAAAGTATTTGGAGCGGTAGGGTTTTGTGTGTGTGTGTGCTTGCGTGATGGTGCATATGTGTTCATGTGTGTTTGAAAGCCAGAGTTTAACCTCAGGTGTCATGACTTGGATGCCATCCACTTTGTGTTTTGAGATAGAGTTTATCACCGGCCTAGAACTCTTGGATTTAACGGGGCTGGCAAACCAGAGGTATCCACCCAGCCCTGGGATTACAAGCAGGTGCCACCATGCTTAGCGTTTTCATGTGGATTCCGGGGATCAAAGTCAGGTCTTCATGCTTGTGTTCAAAGGCTTTACCAACGGAGCCATCTCCCTAACCCTCAACAGGACCTCTTTCTTTTTTAACTTTTTCCCATTGGTGAGAAGGGGCAGTGTCCCACCCAAAACACCGTGGCGCCGTGTCCCACCCAGAACACTTGGTGCTGGTGTGGTGTCCCACCCAGAACCCCGTGGCGCTGTGTCCCACCCGGAACACTGTGGCGCCGGTTTCCCACCCGGAACACTTGGTGCCGGTGTGGTGTCCCACCCGGAACACCGTGGCGCCGTGTCCCACCCGGAACACCACAGCCGGTGTCCCATCCGGAACACTGTGGCGCCGGTTTCCCACCCGGAACACATGGTGCCGGTGTGGTGTCCCGCCCGGAACACCGTGGCGCCGTGTCCCACCTGGAAGACCACAGCCGGTGTTACACTTGGTGCCTCTATTATTAGACCTGATTTATCAGCTTGCAGGGGATGCCCGGTAAAGACTCGTGTGCGATGTCCCATTCCTTTTTTTCTGAATTACATGTTTCTAACTTAGTTTTTTTTTTTTCTTTGGCGTGGGGCTCTGCTGCTGTGAGTATCCTTACGGGACGCATAGTCACGTCTAGTACCTTCAGACCCAGAACCTGTCTGATACTGTATCTTTATGGCTTGTTGTTAAGGTGGAGGCAGAAAAATTTAAGGAACTGGGACTTAATTTAATAAGAAATAATTATAAAAATAGAACTGGGAATAATTGGAAATCATGTTGGATGAAAAGGGTGAAGTAGAAAAATATTTAATTGTTAGTTACCAGCTTGTAGTGAGAACGTGTCACGAAGGCTAACTTTGAAACCTGTGATTAAAAAATCCATTCTGTGTGGAGAGAGAGGCAGGATGGACTTCCCTGGAGTTGCATGGGAAGTGTCACACCTCCAAGTCGCTGAGGAGAGAGCCAGGCCCTCAGCCTAGCAGCTAAGGTAGCCTTCAGGAAGTGCAGCTGAGTGGGAGGAAGTTAACCCTCCCCTCTTTTCTTCTTTTTTTTTCAGTTCCTGTGAGATGAACTGCTGTATCCTACGGAGTTCTCCTACTGGGACACTCTGCCTCTGCTCAGACCCAAAGCAATGGGACTACCCAGCCAATGCCTGGCAATCACCCAAACTGTGAGCTGGAGCTAACTGCTCTTTTTAAGTTGGTCATTTCAAGAATTTTGTTGAGATAAGAGTTGACAGGTACAGCAGAATCATCTCACTTTGCTGTGACACACACACACACACACACACACAGAATCACACACAGAATGAGTGAGATGTTGTGAAAGGGAGACTTTTCCTGACCTTCTGGTGATGGGCTGAGCACTAGACAGAAGAATGGCTGTGAGGATCAATCCACGCTGGTCAGGAATGGAAAAGTGTTGATGTTGAGCCGTGAGCAGCATTGTTTCTTCTCTCGATGCTAATTCCTACTTTGGTTATAAATGATCCTGTCGCTCCAGTACTTACGAAGGTTTTCTGTCTCAGCCAACCCTCTCTCAATGGTGTATTATACAGGCTCTCTATAAATCATCATAAACTACCTTTATAAACTCTTGATTAGTGCTGTTTTACCTGGGACCCCCAATAAGGTAAACCCCTACCTGTCCATTGAGGAGTGTGCAGACTCTCCCCCATGTCGGGCCCACTTTCTGTCTCCTGGTTGCTTTCATCTATCACCTGATTCCTGCCCCATCTCTATTAGATCCCTGTCTCCTTGAGTTTCCCTGGGACTCTATCACATTCCTCTGACACTGGGGCCATCTCCACCCTCACTGTCCCTGGTCTTAGTTCACTGTAGTGGAGAAATTGTTTCTAAATGTAGATCTCATTCTGAGCCTCCCAGGCTCATACCCTCCTGGGGCCTCTGGCAGTCATGACTAAAGCCTGCCCCGCCCTGGTAACCATGCATATCCAAACACTCTCCCTCTTCATTTTGCTCTTTCAATAGTCACCTTTAACCTGCCGTTTCTCAAGTTTTCTTTGCCGTTTTATGGCTACAGATTCGTACGTTCCGCTTCTGTGTGAAATAGAGTCATGGTTTCTTTCTCTTGGGCAACTCCTGCTCCTACCTCAGAAGCCCTCTCAGAGGGGCTCTCCCCTCCCCCAGCTCCTTCCATTGACACAATGGCCATGGTGTTTTGCTGATTCTGATATTTCACCTAGTTCGCAGACCCTCAGAAACGAGACTGCCATAGCTCCTCTGTACCTTCCACTGCTGAAGGAGGGTCCAGGCTGACACAGAGCCACGATGTCATCTTCACCTGTGGATCCTGCCAGCGGGATCGGTTGCTTCTGTCTGGAGCAAAGTCTGCCAGCATTGGGTTAAACTGCTCTGGGTTAGCCTTCTTGCCCTCCCTTAGTTTCAGCTTGCCAATGGCATCTTTTTATCTTGTAATTTCCTCTTAGAAGCCCAAGGTCTCCAAGGATTTCGATTGTGTCATTGCTGGAATGTGTGTGATTGTCATTTCAAATCTGCACACCCTCTGGCGATCACTTGTGTGTAGATAGAAGCCAAGCACCACCAGTTGTAAAGACCCTGGCTAGTCCCAGCGGACCCACTCCACCATGACAAGGATGTGGGAGAAGCTCCGACATCCCTTGATGGCTGGATGAACAAACATGCTACACAGGGATAGTGGGATACTACTCAGCTTTGACAGAGAAGGCAATTCTGATGAACGACTGAACCCTGAGGACGTTGTGCTACGCGACATCAAGCCAAAATTTGTGACTCCCTCATCTGAAGCAGGAGGGTGGTCACTGTCAGGGGCAAAATTATATTGGTGGTTACAAAGGTTACAGGATTGGCATGGGAACAAATGGGGTTGGGGAGCAGAGGTATGAATGTGGACTAGTATAGAGATGGGTGGGGATGCTAGCCTTATGCTGTGTTGTTTTTAAGGCCTTTGCAAATGGCAGACACTCCATGGGTGTTATTTGACCGCAATGAACACACACACACACACACACACACACACACACAGAGAGAGAGAGAGAGAGAGAGAGAACAAACCCACCTGGGGTGCGTTTGGATCAGTGGGTTCATTTGTGGCAGTGGAAGGTGGGTTTCAAAGGATAGTGGTGAGGACAACTGGGCTTGGGAAGCAAGTCAAAAGTCTCTACAGCAGCTCAGATATTTATTTGACGCTTGCCTGCCTTTTTGAAAGCATTTTCTTCTTTAATTTATGTCCTTTAATAATTTTGAAAGGGCCACTGACCTGTATGTTTTTCAATCTGCTGTCCTGTTTTCTCAGGGACCGCTCACAATAGCAGACAGGCAGGTGTGACATTTCTGTGAACTTCTAGCTGCTGCCCTAGCTTTGAAAATATGTTCCCGAGATGAGTCCCATGGAGGGATGGACTCCAGGTAGATGTAATTATGTTTACTGAACCCATGGTAGGTCTCACTCCTGACCAAGCACTGAATTCTATTCTGAAAGCAAACCAACACCATTTTGGGGGGTGGGGCGGGGATATTGATCATGCAAAGTGATGTGACCACTAGAATTGTATCTGAATTCTGTAGAAGGAAGACTAAACTTCTAAGAAATGTTTCCTCGGAACACACACACCAGTGGCTTAGAGAGAGGAAGGAGTCTCGTGTAAAGAGGCTTTATGGGGCTTGTGCTGGGTTTGGCAGGTCAGTGCGATGGAACCATATTTTGTTGAGGAGTCTGGCAAAAGAGATAAATAAGAGTTAAGATGATAAAGTCCATGGGAAGGTGTTCTTTGCATCCTTCAGCCATGATGTTGGCTAATAGGGGTTCTTTCAAGGTCTATGTAAGTTCATTCTGTATTCTCCTGTGGCTTTTATTTGAATGAAAACACAGTCTGGAGCTACCCAGTATATAAAGCCTTAGCTGACCCGGTAGATTATCGGAGATAACAATCCATGATATTCACTGGAACCCAAAGTGTGTGTTCCTAGCCTCACAGCATCCTGTCCGGCATGCAGCAGTGGCTGTCCTGCTGTTGGATGCAGCCCAGGTGGTCTGCATTCTGTCCGGCATGCAGCAGTGGCTGTCCTGCTGTTGGATGCAGCCCAGGTGGTCTGCATTCTGTCCAGCATGCAGCAGTGGCTGTCCTGCTGTTGGATGCAGCCCAGGTGGTCTGCATTCTGTCCGGCATGCAGCAGTGGCTGTCCTGCTGTTGGATGCAGCCCGGGTGGTCTGCATAGTCATCTTCCAGGCTGCAGAGCCCAGAGGCATCTGGCTTCCCTTCCCCTCTAAAGCTAGGCGGAGACGTCAGCCCTGACTGTGAAAGGTAGAGAGTAGCTCCTCTGCAAAACATGACTCAGACGGAGGGGACTCCAGCCATTCCCATGCTGGGTCCAGAAATGTCACCAGGAAACATTGCTTTCCATGACCTCCCAAACTTTAGCATCAGTTTTGAGGTGTCCATTAATCTTTTGGGATGCCAAACTTTATTCATGTGGATGGAACCCCACAGGGATGTCACCAATTTCCTAAATGTGGCTGCTTCTTTGGCTAAGGACTTCAACTCAGAGATCTTAAACTTCTGCTGTCTTAATAAAGAGCTGGCTTTTAGCTTTTCTCTGAACATAAAACCCTATAGGCTTATGGCATATTTTAAAAATTTGGTGAGTTTTACAGTTTCTTTGAAATTCTCATGGTGATCTCCATTTTCCTAAAGGAAGCCTGTCGAGAATGTGGAGGGGGCGGGGGAAGCACAACAGATCCTCCAGCCACGGAAGGCTGCTCTTGAAATTAGGAAGAGGGATTGACAAGAGCCTGAAGTGGCTCCGGTCGAGGCAATGCATCAGCTTCCATTACTCTGAGCGTATTGGCCACTCTCCTTTCTCTCTAGTTCCCAGTTTCCTCCTTAGTGCGAAAGGACGGGTCTAAGTCTGACATCGTTTGAGGAACTTCCAGCAGCAGTGACAGGTTTCCACCTGCCACCAAGGCCAAGATGGCAGTGCTCCGGGCCAGCGTGTTGTCCTCTTCTGGGCTGTTTTTTTTTCAGTAAACCTCTATGTTTGTTGTTTTGGAAGCTTCTCAGACAGTGGAAACAAGTTTCTATTTTATTTTATTTTATTTTATTTTATTTACTTTTCATGTTCACTGTTGCTATCACCAGTTTGTGCATCCCCAGGCACACTGTCACACCCATGTCATGGCATGCGGTAGCAGTGAACACAAAGTGGTAAAGAGGAAATGTGCAGAGTGACAGAACAACATAGAGGACCTTACCTGGGCTGCAGCAACAGGCTGATAGCATCTTCGACTTAGCATGAAGTACGTTTGGAGGATAAATATTAGGCGTCCATAGTGAATACGTCTTTCGTGTGAAATGAATTGTCAGTGTGTGTTGGCCGAAAGTCATCAGTAGTCAAAAGGTGTTCATTTGTTCCCTTTAACTAACTCGAGGCATGCAGAGTGTTCATCAGGTCCTGTCCCTAGAGGGTGTGGTAGGGACACTTGCCGGATGGCTGTCCACTTAGGCAGAAGCACCCAATAACTGCAGACACAGATGGGACTGCCACGAATGTGAGGGCAATACTTCAGGAATTTGCCTGTTTTGGACAGAGAACACAGGGGAAGATTCACAGTGGGTATAAACAGGCCTTGAGTAAGGCTTGGGTAATAAGGCTACAGTAGGGCACTTCACAGTAGACAGGGGCAGTAGGGGGCTTCACAGTAGACAGGGGCAGTAGGGCATGGCACCAACCCCTTCTATGTTTTCTTCAGGATCTTCAAAATTCAGCCCTTACTCAATGGCAGCCTGCAACTGTGGGTGACTGTGCCGTTGAATGCCGTGCTACAAGAGTCATAGTACTCCCTAGTTTGGGGAATGTTAGAGTTCTCCCTTTCCGGTTTCTATCCATCTAAAAGGTGATCTCTGTATTTCCTCATCCAATTAGAGCTGTGATCAATTACACCCGTGGAGCACCATTTTCTTGAAATAGTGATAGTCCCTTCTGCAGTGCTTTCAGGGCATCTACTCCAGACTCCCAGCAGGTGGCGCTGTGAGAATGCATATGTAAGGGCACAGCCGCACTTCCCTAGGAGGATAAGGTCCCATAACCACTGCTTTTTTCCTTCCTTCTTTTCTTCCTTCCTTCTTTCCTTCCTTCCTTCCTTCCTTCCTTCCTTCCTTCCTTCCTTCCTTCCTTCCTTCCTCTCTTTCTTCCTCTGCTCCCTCCCTGTATTCTTCTCCTCCTCTTCCTTCTCCTCTTCCTTTGAAAGTTTTAGAAGCCTAGCAAATTAAGTTCCTTCAGCCCTTGTTCAGCTCTAGTGAGAGACAAGTGGGTGTCAGTCTGCAAACCTGTGAGTCCAAAATCCAGGCAACTGGGTTCACTGAAGCCCAGGCTGTGCCAAGTAAGGCTTGCCTGGAAGACCAAGATAATTCAGGAAACACTCAAAATATTTTACTATGCTGGACAACAGCAACAATAAAATAATACAGTCTAAGTCTGTATGGTTAAAAATATTGAGTGACTTTACCTTCTTCCTATAAAACAATCAGTTAAAAACCCATCATCAAGGGTGGAAAGATGGCTTAGCATGTGTGGCACATGGCAGCTCCACACTGCCTGTAATTCGGGAGATCTGACCCCTGCTTCTGGCCTCTGTAGGCTCCTGAATGAACATGGCCCATATAAATGTATACAGATATACACACATACATGTAAATAAAATATATCTTTTAAAAAATGTCAGCATTGCACCTACTGCATCCAGGAAGCTGGAGGCAGACCTGGTGTCTCTGAAACATAAAATCGCAAGACTAAACTCCTGCTGTGGGACAATGATCTTCTACCCTGTACAGATTTGTCACTTGTATTGCTTTAATAAAACACTGACTAGTCAGGCTGGAAGTATAGGCGGGGCAATGAGAACAGGAGAATTCTGGGAAGAGGAAAGGCTGAGTCTGCTGTCATCACCCAGATACAGAGGAAGCAAGATGAGAATGCCTCGCTGATAAAAGGTACCAAGCCATGTGGCTGACACAGACAAGAATTCTGGATTAATGTAGGATTTAAAAGTTAATAAAAAGCCTGAGCTAATAGGCCAACCAGTTTATAATTAATGTAGAACTCTGTGTGTTTCTTTTGGGATTGAATAGCTGTGGGACTGAGTGGGACAGAAACCTCTGTCAACAAACTACCTCACACGTTTGTTCCTGAGAGGTGGCATGGGCCACAAGGTAGGATTCCTCACTTCATAGTGGGCATAGGTTTAGGTTCATGCCACAGAGGTCTAGGGAACACATTAGAACTCTGTTCAAAGTGAACAGTTGCACTTGGACCCAGAGACCCTTCTGAACAAGTGGACTCTGAAATCTTTCCAGGAAAGGTTATGGCCATGCATGCTGACATTGTGGGTATCTGCTCCATAATCCCACACCTGCCAGGCCAGCAGGCCTGCATAGTCCTCCTCGGGGTCTTCTTTGCTGGCCTTTAGGGATCCAAGGACATCTAGCCCCAATAGTTGTGGCTTCCTTTTCCCATTCCATGCATATATTCAAGAGGTGGGGCATGCAGAGCTGGAGTACACACAGCACATGAAAGTGACCGGACTACTCATTCTGAGCAAAGTCCACGCTCCAGCTAGACACACAGGTGAACCTGCTATCCTAATCTCTCAGGTCAGTCCTGTGCATCAGTCAGGCAGAGCTGCAGGTTCCTGCATGGTGTGGCTGCAGCCTGTCAGTAGCCAGCATGTTAGTTACAGGACTGGAAGGTGGCTCGTTCCAGAAGGTTCTTGCCACATGAGCCTGAAAACCTAAGTTCTATCCCCAGATCCATGAGAAAAGCCAAATGTGATAATACACATGCTGGGGGGTGGGGGGTTAGGACAGCTAAGTAGGTAGGTTGCTGGGGCTTGCCAGCTAGCCGGTGTCACCTAATCTGTGAATCCCAGGTCATGCTGAGAGTTCTGTCTCTAAAAAGAATGTGTTGAGGAGCAACACCTTAAGCTGACCTCTGGCCTCCACATGCACACACACTCATGTGCATGTGTACCTGCATGATTACACACATACACCCAAACATGCATTCACACATGTACACACACACACACACACACACAGCTCACAAGATTGTAATTTGCTGTGTTACGCTCTTACTGAGACTAAAGCAGTTCTTGCAAGGAGCAGAGTGAGGCCATTTTATAACCAATTGATTGATCCAGGGAGAGTAAATGCATTGGGTGATGAATCCCATCTCACCCATTATCCACTCCCCTCCTCCCCAGTCTTTGCTGGCAGCTGGCCTGGTCCAGCCTTCTGCACATGCCAGAGGTGGATGCCATAAAAGAAGGGGCTGCGCTCTCCACATTGATCTGCCGCATTGTTTCCTTGATGCTCTTAAAGCCTGCTCGACAGGAGGAACACATTAGGGGTTGTCTTGTGCGGTAATTAATCTGAGTCTTGTCCCATTAGTGCTGCTAATTGGCTACATGGGAGGAAAAAGCCCGGCAGCCTTGGAAAGGGGAGATCACCCTAAGATTGGTTCAGCAGTTGGGATCGTTAGCTGTTTGCTTTTTATTTGTTTCTTTCTCAAACCAGCCAAACAGTCTTGTTGTAGATGTTTTGTGTGAATTAGCTTTAGACTGGGACCTCAGAGCAAACCACTGCCCCTCAGTAACAGTCCAGAAAGTTCTGAAGGCCTCTCTAATTAGGAAACTCCATGAATTTTGTGGTCTGTGAATTTTTCCTCCCCATTGGCTTCTATCCTGCACAAATCACTAAGGCAAACAGAAACATAATGTCACAACTCTGTCTTCAGGAGGGAAGTGGGTGCGGGAGTCTCAGCTGTGGCTCTTTGGCTGTTCCTACAGCACAGAGGTAGCTGAGCTCACAAGTTCCACGCTCTTGTTCCTGACACACAGTCAGACAGAGCGCAATCTCATTGGTTTTCCTTTGAATCCTCTTCTTGGCCTCTGTCCTTGCCCCTCTCAGAACCCTTCATGAGGCAGCAAAGGGTGTGTTAGGTGGACTTGAATCTCTCCGGGG
The DNA here is from genome assembly GCA_028555095.1 of Dicrostonyx torquatus. Taxonomy (NCBI): domain Eukaryota; kingdom Metazoa; phylum Chordata; class Mammalia; order Rodentia; family Cricetidae; genus Dicrostonyx; species Dicrostonyx torquatus. The sequence goes on along the minus strand of JAQHUG010000020.1, from coordinate 276,983 downwards.
ACATGCTTGCCTTCCAGGACAGGAAAAATGAAATCCTGTCCTTTCTAAGGCAGTGCATAGAACTAGAGATTATCATGCTAAGCCCAGAAGCCCGGCTTAGAGGCCCCGAGATTGTATGCTCTCTCTCATATGCAGATGCTAGATTAAAAAAATAGTCATGTAAGGTAATCCTGTGGAGGAGGGGGTCATGTGGGAGAGGAAGGGGTTTAAACAGAATGATGGATGTTCAAGGAAGGGCAACAGGATGGGCGTGTGTGTGTGTGTGTGTGTGTGTGTGTGTGTGTGTGTGTGTGTGTGTGTATAGAAAGAAGGGACCCTCTCAAGGAGAGCGTGGAGGCCATCAAGGAGCTTCAAGAGAGAGGAGCAAGATGCAGTGTTATGTGTGTGTGAAAATTTCACAATGACATTTATTATTTTTTTATCCTTACTGAAAACATTACTAAAAATTTAGATTAAATAAAAGACAAAAATGGATCAAAGCACAGAGAGAGGAAATTATGGAAGTATTATACATTAAAAAAAAATCAAAGGAGGAATAAAAAAATGAAGTGTAAAGATGTAAGAAAAAGAGGAGGGGCACGCCTAAAAGGAGGCTGTTAAAATGACAAAGTCCTTAAAATATCACAGATCTCACAGAGGATCAGGAGGTCCTGTTCTTCAAAACAGATAAAATAAAATGTAACGTGGTAAACCCAATGAAAAAGAAAAAAAGAAACAGAGATGATAACATCAAAACAAGTTTGGACAGAGTAGCAGATACTAAAATTCAGGAATATACATAATACTGTGTTAATTGCGCAGAGCATTAGATAAAATTCTTTATTTTATAAATGTCAGATAAAGTACAAATCTTTACAATAATGTCAAAGTTATTAAGTAGAAAGTTCTGCCACAAGTGATTTAAGACTGAGGAGGTCTAAATAATCTTATTAAAGGAATGAAGTTCGTGGTTTAAAAGATTCCCAGGGGAACTTCCCAGCCCCAGATAATTTTACAGGCGAGTGCTACCACACTTAGATAATTTTACGGATGACTTCCATCCAGCCTTCAAAGAGAAGCCCAAACTTCCCCAAACAGAGAGGCAGAAAAAGGGGTGGGGGACATCTTCCTCTTCTAAGTCACCAAGCTGGAGTGATGTGGATGCCAAAGCTGCTGGAAGCAAAATGCCAGGACACTAGCACGACTCAGAAGTCTTAGCAGAAAGGAGTCAATATTGAACCAAGACATGGACTTTACAGGTTCGTTTTTGTTTCCTCATGGAGAGAGAGGCCGTCAGGAGGAAAAGCATTAGATGTTACTGAAGTCACTGCCAGATTTAAAATGGGAAAAGACTCGTCGTGGTGGTGGGTCCGGCCCTTTATAAAATGCGGTATGCATTCATCGGTTGAGAAGAACTTCTAGCACTAAGGGTTCCCTTCACTCAGAAAAGCTAACTGGAGAGAGCTGACAATAAAACTGCTTACTACGGGACAGAAGCATGTCTGTCCACTCAGACCCCTCCTAGCGTGGTACCTGGCTCCCTGGAAACCTTCCAAACCAGCCAAATGTGATCAGAAGAAGCTAAAATTTATATCACATAGGACTTAAACATAAAGCTAACAGTACATGTCCAAACTTCACAGCAACATGGCAGACACTATTGAAAAGCACTGAAGGACAGTGTAGTCAGGGGGAGTCTGGGCACAAATGTGGTGAATTCCTAACACTACAGGGCTCTCAGAATTTTCAAGCTATATTTTTTTATTACTATTTGATGTTATGGTTAACACATGGTCTAATGGGTCTCTCCTCACAAAGGTTTAAACGCTGGTAACTTGGTCCTTAGAGTGGTCCTATTGGGAGTTGGTGAGGGCTTTAAGAGGCAGAGGCAAGTTTAAGTTCCTTAGATTCACCGAGGGACCTGGTACCCCTCTGCCTTCTCATTATGATCTCTTTCTCAGCTCTGTCCTCACTGCTATCTACACCAAAGTGATGAAGCTGAAGAGGTCCTTCTGGTTTAGACTTTCAGTGTACGAGGCTATGAACTGAATAGACCTGTTTTCTTAAAAGGCATACAGCCCCAGGTGTTACATAATAGTAAAAAAAATGGAATAAAACCTGTAAGTGGCTTCTAAAATATACACATTATAAAAGTCTGACGGTCATCCAAGCAATATTGGCGAATAGGCATAAAATAGAGGGGACTATATAATCTGCCACTGAGAGTTCAGGAACATGCTCAGGTAGCAGAGAGCCCTGAAGTGCCACTGAGATGGCACAGATGGCCCCTGCCATTCTCCATGTGATGGGAAGATGGAGGTTCACACCCCTCCCCAAGGCACAGCCAAGACCTGGTGATGGGGGTTCAAGACATAAAATAACAAAGACTACACTTTAAAACACATTGTCAAAGCAAGACAGAACAGATATACCAAGGTAAAAAAAGAATACTCTAATGTAGACAGGTATAAAATGGTTTTATTTGTCACCTGTATAGTAAAAATAGTTATCTCTTGAAAAGCTGTCATGAATAAATAAGGAAAAGTTGAACAACCAGCATAAACATTGGTGAAGACAGGCTAGTGAAACCTGAAACCCAGTGGCCAATCTGTGTATTCAGTGTTCACCTGCACCGTGAGTGGAGAGAACAGAACCTGGGCCCTGTCTAATGCTCTAATACAGGAGGCTCTGCAACTTGCTCCTGCATGAGGACATGAGTTTGATCACAGTACCCATGTGAAAAGAAAGGTGGGCATGCTGGCTCTCTTTTACAAACCTAGCTCTGGGGAGATGGAGACAGGCTGATCCCTCAGGCTCTCACTGGCCACCAGCCTATCCTATTCGGTGAGTTCCAAGTCAGTGAGATACTCTGCCTCAAAATGAGACTGGTATGTAGCATCTAAGGAACAACAACTGAGACTGACTTCTGGCTTCCGCATGTACAGGTGGGCACCTGTATGCACATGAAGATGCCCAAATGCAAATAAATACTTTTTTATAGGTAGGCTACAGAAAATTGATTTCTGGTGATTTGCTATGTTTCATGGGGTTGGGTCAAGAGAAAAACATACACATGATGAATGGGAGGGGAGCAGTATGCAGGATATCATATGACACACATTGTAAAATACAAGCACAATTCTAGTGTCCTATAGGAAGAATATATATAGGAACAAGAAAGGCAAGATACTCCTCATCCAACAACTATTAGCATCATGTATGGCTAAATATTAAAACGTAAATAAACGTTAGAAAAATGATATTGAATAAGCAAAGTCTAGAATCCCATTATTTAAAACACAATTAAATTTTAAAGTATGTATGTGTGTGTGTGTGTGTGT
>JAQHUG010000020.1:254966-266224 GCA_028555095.1 Dicrostonyx torquatus | reverse complement strand
TTTTTATTCCATGAAGACATAACTTTCAGGGTGCTATCCTGTGACTGGGTTGCCACTGGGTAACAAAATTGACTGTAACTTAACCTTGGGTGTACAATCATCAGAAAGGAGGGAAATAAAAGTTTATTGTTTATTACTCACTCAGTATCAGACAATTTTTTATTAATGACACGAAGAAAATAGAGATCGAAGGGAAGTTGAAACTAAGTGGCTTCCACGGGAGGCTGGAGGTTTGCAGCAGGCCAGGCTAGGAAGGAAATAGATGTCACAGCGTTGGTAGCTTTGCTTTTAATTTGGTGCATATTTTGTTTTTTTAAGACTATGGACGCATGTAAAACATGTTTTTTTTACATATCAAAAACCACATAATAAAATCGAGGCATGTCGATAGCCTAGGTTTTTCTTCACCAATTCTCCTCTGAATGTTACCTTTGTAATTTTGTTTAGGTTTTGAAATATTTTGTTATATGCTTTTTTTATCACTTATATTTTCCCTTTCTGTTAAGCTCATAATTCAGAAAAAAATGACTCATGAACTCTTGGATTCCCAGTGTGACCCTGTGCCTAGAAAGTAGCCAGCATTTTCTAGGATGGGAATGTAGACACTGCTCCAAAATTCATGTGTTGAAATGTAATCACCAAGTGGCAGTGTGAGAAGCTGGTGGCTTCGGGAGGCCACGAATCATGGGGCTGCACCCTAGTGAATGGAAGCCCCTTTGCAAACAGGATCCCAGGCTGCCAGTCTTAGACTAATCCATTTGCCCACAAGCTGCCATGTTGGATGCAGAGAATAGACCCCAGCTTACACTGATTCTGCCAACACCTTGGTGTTGGCCCTTTCAGTCTCCAATCAATGAGAAACAACGTCTTTATCCTTAAGAACCATGCAGTGTGCGATTCTGTGGAACAGCCACAGAATGGATGAAGGTACCGTTCAGACAGTTTAGCTGGATGAGTCAGCTAGATTATCTTCAAAGTGTTTTTATCCATACAATCCTATCATTGTTTTAGGGGATTTCTTTTAAACTTTTATACAGATTTACAGGCAAATATTATAATCCATATTTATGCTATACATTTAAGTGTTCCTTTTCTGATTTTCAAGCAAACAGGAGCTACACCTACAGATTTTCTTTACAACATACAATACACTCTGCAGGCTCCCGCTGAGCTTATGATTCATAACTGATTATGGACCAGGTACTAGAGAGTCTGCTCCATGTAACAAAGAAACACTGGACAAATCCAATCCCTGGCTCTGTAGATTTTGGTTAGTGTTTATTGATTTTACGGAGAGCCTGGTTTTCTTGGATTAATTAGTACCACTCTTAGAAGAAAGATATCGTATCTAAAGCAATTCATTTCTCTTTCCTTCAAGAAATTGATATCCACCAGAGACTAACAGAAGTCTTCTGAGAGCACTGCCCTACTGGAATCTGTCACCTGCACTATTTCCCACCGCAGGGGGAAGGGGACATTTGGCATTTCATTATAGAGCTGACCTGGATAGGGATCTGTTGTCTGCTTGGAGCTTTGGCAGTATTTTTGCTTTGAGATTTTAGGATAGAAATTTTTAGGGTCAAAATTGATTGTTATGAGAAAAAAAATTAAGCCCTGGACAGTATGTTTTGTTTTAGAGAAGAGAAAATAATCCTGCACACCATACCCCCGAATAAGTCGTCTGTTTAGCATTTAGAGACCTAGAGACGTAATGTGCAGGGTTTGGACGTCAGATTTCCATTTTGGATACGATGGAGCTACCAATCACAACACAGCCAGAAACTTGATCTGAAATATAATTTTTCTTCTCATTTGAAAGTAATAAGGACATGCTTGTCACCAGATTTATACATGGGATAGAGCCAGTGAAAAAGACCCAGCAATTGTACCCACCTGAGAAGAAGTTTAAAGGTAATTAGGCCAGCAGCTCCTTCGAGCACACTGCGCTGGAGGCTCTGCTATGGATTCTAGTCACTTTTGTATTCATTAACCTTTATTTGAAAACTTGCTGTCAATTGTGATGACAGTTGTATGAGTTATTATGGGGAATGTGTTATAACTAGGCTGCATTCAATCTGGAACTGCTGTAACTCAGATGTGAGGAAACCCTAAGCGCGCACTGAAACACCATCTATAACCCAACAGCCACCGCTGCTCTAGTAAATGAAGGGATGTTAAAAACTTGGTCTGTTTCCCAACTTCCTGTGGCAGAGACACACCTGCTAACTCAGTAGCACTGTGATGTATGTGTCCCGATGAATCGTATCAGTTCAGTGAGGAGGAAAAACATCTGGAAATGCAGCAGCTGTTAGAGTCAGTAATTGTATCATTCACTGAATTCCACAAGGATATGTTCATCTCCACCGTTGGCTGATGTGTGTGGAACAGGATGACAGGAAACGCATCTCTGCATAAGGGTCATCACTGATGGGAGCAATGACCTCTTGTCCCATGGTTGTATCGTCTTGCTTTCAGGTCACGATATTTAGAAAAAAAGGGTGACTTAGTAGCATTCGATTGATGCTCTCCAAATTAAGAGCAGGTGTTGTGGGATAACCTGTATGCTATGAATTTATGTTGCTCTCATTGGTTGATAATAAAAACTACTTTAGCCTATAGCAAGACATAATATAGCTAAGTGGGAAAGCCAAACTAAAAATACAGGCAGAAGAAGGGCGGGGGAGAGAGATGTGAGCAGTTTGCCCAAGAAATAAGATGCCAGCAGACTGGTAAAAGCCACAGCCACATGGCAATACATAGCTGAATAGAAATGGGTTTATTTAAATATAAGATCTAGTTAGTAATAAGCCTGAGCTATAGGTCAGAAAGTTTGTAATTGATATAAGTTTCTGGGTGATTATTTGGAACCATGTGGTCGGGAAGTAAAAGTTCTGCCTCTGGTTACAAACAGGTTATTAAGGGCCCATTGTGTTTCTACCCATTGCTGCTTGTCTGCCCTGGAACTGGAAAGGTGTTGCAAGATATTCCCAGTAATATGGACTTAGAACACACTCCCTCTGGTCCCCTGAGTAGTTAAGATACTGCTATGGTCCGTGGGCCAGTATGACATTCTGGGTTGCCACCTACTCCATTAATTCTGTGTTAATGCTAATGATGACTTCATGAGCATCCGGGTGCTCAGGTCTACCCTCATGACTGGCAATGGTCACCTTTGGGAGGTTTGTAGACTTGACCTGGCCTGCTGTCACAGAACATCGCCAAGCATGCCAACTTTCCCTTAATCTGAGGCTCCTGAAGGTTATTGCAGCTCTGTAGAGACGATTTGGGAAAGCAACACCCAGAGATTCTCCTCTGGGTGATGACTCTGGGTGATCATGGGAGGTCAGAGGGTCTGGATCCCACCCTGACCCAGAAACATCTAGTTGGGCAACTTCCCAGGGACTAGGAAGAATTTCTTTGTGAGGACTCCACGGATGAGCCTACGTTCCAGGATGCTGGTGCTGCAAAATACCTGGGAGCAGATGCACTGAAGAGCGTGTGGAGTCTGTGCACCTCACACGTGCACCTGTCGCACAGGGTGGCACAGCCTGAGTCCTATCATGAGCCAAAGGAGAGAAGTGAGTACCTGACTTCTCCGGCTTTGAAGAATGCTGAACACAAGATCCACATCTGTCCCGGGGATCAACATGACTGGGCTATTTGAGGGCACTTTCATCCCTTACCTGTCCAGTTACTGTCAGCTTTGCTCTCCGTGGCCTCCCTCTACTTTCTGATACTTGAAAATACCTGCCATGATGGCTATGAAGCTTCTGGTCCATGGTGTATGTGTGTGTGTGTATGTGTGTGCATTTCTATATGTGGTGTGTATGTATGTATTTGTGTGTGTGTATGTGTGCATGTGTGTGTGTTTATGCATGCATGTGTATGGATGCTGTTTGTGTTCCAATGAATTTGTGCTGCAGTGTTCCCTCATTTACACATTTGCGCACAAGAAGCGTCTTTGGAAATCTGACCGTGTTGCTAGCATCCTCCTCCCCCTTCTTGTTCCCCTCAGCCCCCCCACTATGTCCCAAGGTTCTTACCCTAATTCCCAACTTCTTGTTTTATATTATTGTATATATGTTTACCTGGTCTTTATTCAAATAAACAAACAAACAAACAAAAACTCCAGCCTTGTGTCAGGCCAGAGAAGTAGCCCTGAAAAATCTGCTTCCTAGCCTCAAGGAGGTTAAGAGCCAGCCTACACAGTGACACCTAGGGTGGGCATTGTGTTTGACTTGGTGGACCGGGGATAAAGATTGATATGGGGAAAATGGGACACTGTGAAGTCGGTGAAGAGTAATTATCTCCTATGAGTCGTAGAGTAAGCCAGACAGGGTGAGGCAGACTCCAGAGGGGCCAAAGGAAGCAGGAACTCAAAGTTAGTTATGAACAAAACGTGTCTCGGGCACAGGCGAGTACTAGCAATCAAGCTTCCCATGCTGTGCAGTAAAGGGCAGTAACAAAAGTAGAGATGCCAGGGGATTGGTTTTTGAGGAACAAGAGTTAAGCTTGGCCTCATGTCAGGGAGACCACCTTGGAAACTGATGTACAGACCCAGGGAACCATCTTGGATATCAAGCTCTAATCTTTTAAGAACATTCTGGAAACCTACTCCTGATGACTCTGTGAGCTACGTGATGGCAGAGTTATTGGGAACATAGCGACCTTTGGTGATTGCTCAGGCATACTTTATGGGATAAAGAAAGGTAAGCTAAGAAGACGAGGTCCAGTTTTCCCTGAGGGCGCATGAGCATCTCTGTGATCCTTTTCTGAACACGTTCTTCTTTCCCCCATCAAAGTGGTGAAATGACATGGTCTTTTCTCACCACAGCCAGCAGGTAGCTTCGTTAGCCCCATCAACCTCCTTCCCTTCAAGAAGAGCCAATGCATCTCCTCATAGCTTTTCTGGCATCACCCCTAGTAAGCTGTTTAGTTGTTCAGACGATTGAGGAGATACCTCACCTGTCTGCAGTCTGAGCAAGTTTTCAGGTGTCCTGCTTTCTTTTGGCAAAGATTCACACAAGTCCAGGAAAGCAACTTAGAAAGTTCTACCCTGAAGACTGGGCTGGTCCCCAGGTTTTTCCACACTTGGTTTTCCTTTATCTTTTTCACTTCCTGTTTCCTCCATCTCTTGAGAGCAAACCACTCAAGCTTGCTTCGACCTTGACCCTCCACCCAGTCTCTAGAGTCAGCAGGATAAGAAGCTGTGTCCGCACTTCAGTGGCAAGCTATCTGCTTCTTTTAGCTTTTTTGAAAACAAACAAACCAACAAATATCCCCTGCTAAATGAGAAGACAACAGAGGCTTTCTGCTTGGCTTTCTCCCAGGGAGAGGAACCTGAAATATCCCCCAGTGAACTTTGTTCCCACATACTGCAATCTATATTTCAAGATTAGATCATCACATATGGAACTTTAACAAAAGAGTTTTGTGGAGCTGCCTAGATAGAGCGCCTCTCTCCTTCAGTTACTTGGAAAAGTTTCATGATTTTTCCTCAGTTAAAAATCTCAGGAGGAAACTTTACATCATTTAACCCTAAGGAAATGAATAAATCGATGAAGAATTAGCTGGCGAATTGCCCAAGTGTCTTTAGAAACAGAATACATTTCTTCTCTTAAAAATATTTCATATTACAAATAATTTCTTCTCGGAGACCCGAGACATCAGAGTGCTGCCATCGGCCCACCCCACCCCCAGTGGGCTGGCTGTTTTCCCTTGTAGCAGACCAGAAGATTTCCAGCTTGCTGTGGACGAGGTTCTGTGGGGTCCTCAGCACAAGCCCTTCCGGATAGCCTGGCCTTCACATCTCTCCAGCTCAGAGCCACACCTGAGCATGTCTGAACTTGTAAACTGAGCTGCCAGGTTCCCACACTTGGGAATGCTGTGTCTCCAAAATCCCACCCTGGTCATTTCTTCTCTGACCAAGGTGGAAATGTGGTAGTGTGAGATTCAGAGTGTCTTAGAAGATTTTCTGATGGGAGACAAATGCAGAGAACCAAATGTTCAGTGTCCACATCTGCTCTTCTTAGGGATAGCACAATGCAAGCTCTCTGCCAGCTGAGCCCCATCCCCAACCCTTTGGTTAATTTTGTAAGATCAAACCATTTCCCTATGTTTCCCTGTGCATACACAGGCAGAAATTGGCTCTCATTCAAGAAACACAGTTAGACAGGAAATGCCATATTGTTCTCTTAAATAACGTGTTTCTTCTTGAAGCTTCTCTTTCAAGCTGATTATAATTTTTCTGAGCATATCACTAAGATCAGAGGTGCCACAGTAATCCCAAATCAGTCACTAGATTATGTGGTATTTTCAGAAAGTATGAGTGACAGTGGCCCCCTTTTAAAGTTTAAGTCCTCAGTTATCCTTGTAATCTGTAACTGGAGGTTTCTCTCCCACCTGCCAGTTCCTGAATAACCATTCTGAGGCTTCATATTAATTATAAACTAACTGTTTGGCCTATAAGCTCAGGCTTATTACTAACTAGCTCTTGCAACTTAAGTTAATCCATTTCTCTTATTCTACATTTTACTACGAGGCTCATGGTTTCTTCATATCTTGCTTCTCAGGCAGTGTCTCTCTTGACTGCACCTTCTTTCTCCCTATATTCAGTTTGGCTTTCCTGCCTAGCTCTATTCTGCCCTGCCAAAGGTCAAAGCAGCTTCTTTATTAACCAGTGGTAATAAAACATATTCACCACATACAGAGGGGCATGCCACATCATAATCCCCATAAAGCTTTATAATAAATAGAAAGTAAGACCTTAAGGACTAGATATTCTTTACCTGTGGGCAACTGCTGGAATTAATAAATTGGAAATGGAGAATACTCATCATACAGTGGAGGCTCCCTCCCAGACCCCAGACTAGGCACAAACTATACTCAAACACCTGTTTTCATAGAGAGATCCTTTGATAAGCAGTGAACAAATGTCAAAGAGACTGCTTTCTGATGCTGGCAGAAAAACAATGGCAAATGACCTTGCAGATGTCATTCTTTTTTTTTTTAAAAAAAAATTGTTTATTTTATATCTCAGCCACAGTTTCCATTCCCTCTTCTCCTCCCAGCCCCTCCTCCTAAACCCACTTCTGTTCTTATCCCCCAATCCACTTTTTCTTCCTTTATGTTAAGGAAAGGGCAGGTCTCCCCTGGCTATCAATGAAACGTGACATATCAAGTTGCAGTAAGACTAAGCACCTCCCCACGTATTAAGGCTGGGCAAGGCAACCAAGTATGAGGAGTAGGATCCCAAAAGCCAATAAAAGGGTCAGAGCAGCCCACAGAGGACTAAGCTACACAACTGTAAAATACATGCAGAATGCCTACCTAGCTCAATCCCATGCAGGCTCCCTGATTGTCTGTTCAGTCTCTGTGAGCCCTTGTGATCCCAGGTTAGTTGATTCTGTGAGTTCTCTTGTGGTATCCTCGACAGTTTCTGGCCTCCTATAACCTTTTCTCCCCGTCTTCTGTAGGATTCCTCAAACTCCACCTAATGTGTGGCTGTGGGTCTGCGTCTGTTTCCAGCAGTTGCTGGATGAAGCCTCTCTGTTGACAGTTGGACTAGACACCAGTCTGGTCAGAGGAGATGACCAGTCCAGGCTACACATCCACCCTCTATCTAGGAGTCCTAGATGGGGTCATGCTCGTAGATTTCTGGAAGATTCCCTTGTTCCAGGTTTTACCTGACCCACTTCCAGTAGTCTCCTTCAGTACTCCCTCCCCCATCTTCCGTAACCTGATCATTCAAGTCCCTATTCCCACCTTCCCTCTGTCTCCTCACGAAATCTCTTATTTCCCCTTCCCAGGAAGATCTGGGTGTCTGTCGCATGAGCCTTCCTTGTTGACCAGTCTCTCTGGGTCTGTGGACTGCAGCGGAGCTGTCCTTTATTTTACAGCTCATATTGATTTATGAGTGAGTATATACCATGTTTGTCTTTCTCAGCCAGGGTTACTTCACTGCCTTCAAATTTCCTGGCGTCCTTGTTTTTAACAGCCGAGCTATACTCCATTGTGTGAACATGCCACATTTTCTTTATCCATTTCTCAGTTGAGAGGCATCTAGGTTGTTTCCAGGTTCTGGCTATGACAAATGAAATTGCTGTGAACATAGTCAAGCAAGTATCTTTGCGGTATGATTGTGTGTCCCTTGGGTGTATGCCCAAGAGTGGTATAACTGGGTGTTGTGGTAGATCAGTACCCAGTTTTCTGAGAAATTGTCACATTGACTTCTAAATTGGCTGTGCAAGTTTGCACTCCCACCAGCAATGGAGGAGTGTCCCTCTTGCTCTACATCCTCTTCAGCATGAGCTGTCATGATGTGTTTTTGTTCTTAGTCATTCTGGCAGGTGTAAGATGAAACCTTGGAGTGGTTTTGATTTGCATTTCCCTGATGACAAAGGATGTTGAGCATCTTCTTAGGTATTTTTCTGTCATTTGAGATTCTTCTGTTGAGAATTCTCTATTTAGATATGTACCCCATTTTTTTTTAAATTGGATTGTGTGGTTTGTTGATACCTAGTTTTGTGAATTCCTTATATATTTTGGAAATCAACCCTCTGTCAGATGTGGGATTGGTGAAGATCTTTTTCCATTCCCAGAGAAACTCTCTGTATAGGCAGGTACAGCCTTGCCAAGACAGAAGATTTAAAGGAGACACAGTGAGCACATTCTCAGACTTATTAGTGATGAGATACTCATGAGCCACCCAAGCAGCAAAGCCAGCTGTGTACAGGGGTGACTGTCCCCTTCTAAATATCCCGTGAGTTCAAAGATGTACATCTCCTGATCTTAGCCCTTCCCTCTGAGGACACCTCTTCTCATAGCATTCCAGGATACAGGGGCTCTTCGGATTCTATCCCCGCCCTCTGCCCTTCTCATTCTGTGCTGTTCCTCTAGGTCAGAGGTTCTCAACCTGTGGGTGGCGACCCCTTTGGGGGTAAAATGACCCTTTCATAGGGGTCACCTAAGACCATCAGAAAACACAGCTATTTATATTACGATTCGTAACAGAGGCAAAAGTTTTGTCCTATTGAACTTCTCCGTTTCATGAGGTCCTGTTGTTAATGGTTGATCTTAGTGCTTGTGTTACTGGTGTTCTATTCAGAAAGCTAGCTTGTGCGCTAGGGCTATGTATTAAGGCTATTCCCCACTTCCTTTTCTATCAGGTTCAGTGTATCTGGATTTATGTCGAGGACTTTGATCCTTGAATTTTGTCCAGGGTGATAGGTATGGATTCATTTGCATTTTTCTACATTCCAACATCAAGTTAGACCAGCATCATTTATTGAAGATGCTTTCTTTTTGATATTGTATAATTTTGGCTTCTTTGTCAAAAATAAATTGTCTATAGGTGTATGGATTTATGTCTGGGTCTTTGATTCAATGCCATTGATCCACTGTCTGTTTTTATGCCAATACCATGTGATTTTTATTATGATAGCTATGTAGTAGAGCTTGAAATCAGGGAGGATGATACCTCCTGAAATTCTTTGATTATACAGGATTATTTTAGCTATCCTAAGTTGTACCACCCACACTACAGGACAATATGCAAGCCGGGAACTAGGCTGGCGATATAAACACACAAAGACAAACAGACAGACATGCAAGAACACGGGTCATCCTTGATACAAGAATGCCAACTTCATTGTGCTCCAGGGAAGCTTATTTAGCTTCTGGCCATGCCCCTGCTCTCCGGGTCTTTCAACTGCAGACCCATCAGAAACCATTTCCCTGCCATCAGCGTCTCCTGCTCAGAGCGGCTGTAGGCTGCTCAGAGCAAAGGAAAACAAGTTGTTTACAGGAAATTCAGGGTCTGGTGGTCTGCAGTCCCCAACACTAAGAATATTTGGTTTTCCATATGAAGTTGAGTCCTGTTTTTTAAGGTCTGAAAGGAATTGTGTTGGGATTTTGATGAGGAATGCATTGAATCTGTAGATTGCTTTAGGTAAGATGGTCATTTTTATGTTAATTCTATTGATCTATGAGCATGGGAGACCTTTTCATCTTTTGATATCTTCTTTAATTTCTTCATCAAAGACTTGAAATTCTTGTCACACAGGTCTTTCACTTGCTTGGTTAGAGTTCCGACAAGATATTTTATATTATTTGAGACTATTGTAAAGGATGTTGGCTCCCTGATTTCTTTCTCAGCCCGTTTCTTGTTTGTATACACGGGGGTTACTTCTTCTTTATTCATGAGTTAATCTTGTAGACAGCAGGCATCTGATGTTTTATCTCTGTCACTGTACAGCTTACCCACCTGTGCCCTTCTGAAGTCGCCTCCCAGGAGTCCCTCCCAGACTCCCTCGACATTTAACCTTCCCCTCAGCTCTCCCTCACTTCTTCCTACAGTCCTAATATTTGCCTTGCCAAAGCCTGTGACTGAAAGAGCATCTCTAGCCACCTAATTTTCACTCCTGAGTTTGCAACAAGGTTGAAGTTACAAAAGAAAATTTCCCTCCTCCTGGAATCTATTTCTGAGCATGCAGGATATCTTAGACTACATTTATCCTGCCTCTGTGATGGCTTTTCAACATAATAAAACAGGTGTGCGTTTGCTCCTGGCAGGTGAAGTGCAAAGCCCATGAAACACGTTCTTATCTCCATCATGGGTGCTGGAGGCGTCTCCAGCCAGCTACCTAGCTCCTGTGCCCTTGTTATCTCCATCTGTGTTACTTCAAGTGGCCACCCAGCACCAAAGAGGTCTCACTCTCTGTTTCCCATATGGCTATAGATCAGAATGCCTCTCCTCTCAGTAACTAAGCCCCTTTTCATCAAACCGGCACGCTGCTCCTTTCAGAGTAACGGAGATCTTTGGGTCAGTGAAGTTATGTTTGTGTGAATAAATGCACTCTGAATCCTTTGGTTGAAATTCATACATGACACTTTCAAGAGGAGTGATGCGTAGTGACTCACTCTTTGGCTAGAAGTTGGGAAGAAGGGATCTTTTCCACTCGGGTAACACAGTAGTCCCCAGGCCTGACTATTTTTACTTAGGTTACACACTAGTCCCCAGGCCTGACTGTTTACACTCAGGTTACACACTAGTCCCCAGGCCTGATGATTTACACTTGGGTTACACACTAGTCTCCAGTCCTGACTATTTACACTCGGGTTACACACTAGTCCCCCCCAGGGCCTGATGGTTTACACTCGGGTTACACACTAGTTCCCAGGCCTGATTGTTTATACTCGGGTTACACACTAGTCCCCCAGGCCTGATTGTTTACACTCGGGTTACACACTAGTCCCCA
>JAQHUG010000020.1:233935-246781 GCA_028555095.1 Dicrostonyx torquatus | reverse complement strand
CTCATTACAGATGGTTGTGAGCCACCATGTGGTTGCTGGGAATTGAACTCAGGACCTTTGGAAGAGCAGGCAGTGCTCTTAACCGCTGAGCCATCTCTCCAGCCCCCCCTGCTTTGTACTTCTGAGGGATGCCTGCCACCATGAGCCTTACAATGTGATGGAGAAAATACCAGAAAGGATTAGTAAGCAATCTACAGTAAGCTTTGTCCAGCAAGCATGGAAATGAATGCTATTTCCACTCAATGACTCATCAAGAAGGATCCAGTGTGTTGGGCTTAAACTACACGGTGGAGGCCTTGCTGACTGCTGAGGTGCTCCGGACGGGGACTCTTAAGCAGGCAGCAGCCGGGTCACATGTGTGTGCAGAGGCACGGGGGTTGCTGGGAGCTAAGGTGTACTTAAGGAAGGAAAGGGCCAAGTGATCTATACACACAAGACTGAGGAGAGAGAAGTGAGCATAGGACTCAGGCTGTGAGCATTGAGGGAGGACAGTGCTCC
Organism: Dicrostonyx torquatus; assembly: GCA_028555095.1. Lineage (NCBI taxonomy): Eukaryota > Metazoa > Chordata > Mammalia > Rodentia > Cricetidae > Dicrostonyx > Dicrostonyx torquatus. The sequence goes on along the minus strand of JAQHUG010000020.1, from coordinate 246,283 downwards.
CTGGAGGAGGGCTTAGAAACTACACTCCCATTATCCACAAGTAGGTACAGGATCTTTGGATGGCATGGTGTTGTCACTTAAACTTTATTCTCAGTGTTTCTCTGCTTGCCAACATTTTATCTGTATTTGGCTAAGAATAGCATGTTACTTCGCAGTTTTACTAGTGAGAATTTTCCCACGTTTAGGAAGAGGGCCAGGGTCCCCAGGGTCATCTACAGAGGAGGAGGAGGGTCTGCCTCTGTGAGGTGCCTGGAGACAAACCCCAAATTTTTGCTTTGGTGGTCAGGCTGCACTGTTGCCAATGGGCCTCCCAGGCTTTTGAATCCTACTGGGTCAGCCTTTCACAGTATTTCAATTGCACCCTTGGTTTTTGGACTCCCTGCAGTGCTGACTCCGTCCCTGCAGGGCCAAGCATGTTTCTGTCTGGTTTACCACAGGTGCAGGGGGCAGCCTGTCCTCAATATGTTTCTTGTAGGCAGAGAGAATGCTCCAGGGCCTGAGGCTCCCATGATGCCCAGCCACTGTAGGGTACATATCTTAACACGTGTGAGGAGTCAGCAAGCAAAGTCAGAACGAAAACCAAGACTATGGAAACAGAGGTAGGGTCTGCCTTTCACCTCACATTTGTGCTCCTGTAGTCTAGAAGACCTAAAGGCACACACACTGGGGAACGTCAGAGTCCCCCGTGTCTTAGTCACTTACTTCCTGTGTAACTGTGGACAGCACAGTAATGTGGGTGCGGTAGTCAAGGCAGATGTTTGAACATTTCATCTGAAATTGCCTTCCTTTGTGGATTTACTGTGAGTTCTGATTTTCACTCACTTAATGTATGCTATTTGATTTATAAGCTTGATGATAATGCCATAGTTGCAGCTTCTCAATTATAAGTCAGTCTTCCTCGCCTGCCGTGCTTAGGGGAGGGCGGCCTTTGACATCTTTTGCATTGCAGATGCCCATGTTACTGGGCTGGCTTGTCACATACCCCAGAATTACCTTTCGGCTTGGAAATCAACCCCTGATCGTTTCCTGTTCTATCTGGGGGTGGTTTCCTATATAGTTTCATAAATTGAGAGTTACTGATGAGTTTAATTTGAGATCTACCAAATCATAAATGGTTTTAGAAAGAAAAAAATGTGCTTAAAACATTAGTTCATTACTATTTAAAAAGAGACTTAGTCACAGAAGTTTAAAGTAGTTACTTCAGGAAAAAAATCCTTTGGAAGAGATAGAAGGGGGTTTCATGTTTTTTTTTTAAATCATTAAACTTTCACTTATTAGGCAGGTTTTGTTTACAACATATTAAAAAGGAGATACAGAGAGTCTTCACACACACTGACCTCCACTCCAATTTCCTTGAGCTGTAAATTCTTCATTACTCCAGGTGTGGTGTTCTGAGCCTGTATTCCTAGGGCTGAGGTTCTGAGGCAGAGGGATTGTGTTGATTGCAAGACCAAACTGGATATAGGAGTGTTTACTGTCTATCTCAGACAAACTGGATATGGGAGTGTTTACTGTTTATCTCAGACAAACTGGATATGGGAGTGTTTACTCTCTATCTCAGACCAAACTGGATATGGGAGTGTTTACTGTCTATCTCAGACAACCAGAAAAAGAGGAAAAGTCCAGGGTTGTTTGGGATGTTGTCACAGTTTGTAAGCTAACAGTAAAAGTGGGGTGTGAGTGTTTGTCTGTGTGTGAGTGTGTGTATATGAGTGTGCATATGTCTCTGTGTGTCTGTGTGTGTGTATATGTATGCGAGAGCTGGGGGAGGAGAGAGGGGGAGCGAGAGAGAGAGAGAGAGAGAGAGAGAGAGAGAGAGAGAGAGAGAGAGAGAGAAGACTCTGACCAAAAACAACCAGGGAGGAGCAGGCTTAGTCTTACAGCTCTCAGGTCCCATCTGATCACAGAGGGAATATCTGGGCAGAAACTTGGAGGCCAGAACCTGCAGGCAGAAGCTGATGCAGAGGCCCAGAAGGAGAGCCTCCTTCTCATGACTTGCTCAGCCTGCTTACTTATAGCATCCAGCACCCTGTGCTCCGGGGTCACCCTACCTACAGTGAACTTGGCTCCTCCATATCACCCATGAATCCAGGCAGTGCCCTGTAGACTTCAGGCACTGGGGAGGTGTTTAGTCTCAGTTTTTAATCATTTGGCTCCTTTGTTCTTGAGTGTCGAAGTTCTTTGCAGAGTTTAGTTACTAGTCTTCGTCATTTATGAATGAAATAGATGTGGGAGAGGAGGCCATGGCTGCTCCTAGGTGTGATGGAGGAGAAAGTTGGTTGTAGATAAGAGGGAGACTTAGTCAGAAGCAAGGACAGGGACTCCTGGGAGAGTCCCAAGTGGACATGACCAGGCTGAGCTGGGTCAAGTAGGGACAAAGGAAGGGGAAGGGAGAGAGAGAGAGGGGAACCAGGTACAACAGGGGTGGGTAACTTTAATACCTGGATTATATAGGGAAGAGCCCCTGGGGAAGGGCAGCCCAGGCCAGGCTGGAGAGTTCAGGGCAGCCTTTTGTCCCAGGTTTGAAACTTAGCAATGTATGATTCTTTTTTTTTTTTTTGTCCCTAATCTGTGGCTTCTGTTTTTCTATGAACACTGTCTGTGGCAGAGGAGGAGTTACTCATTTTGATGGTGTCTCATTTTTCATATTTTCTTGTGTGGATCACGCTTTTTATTCTGTATGTAAAAGTCATTGCCAAACTTTAGGTTGCATGACTTTTCTCCTGTGCTGTTGTGTGTGATTTATGTGCCTAATTAAGGGCTCATAAGAACTCATTAAGGAGTTACATAAGTTGTCTTTATTTTCTACATCCGGATTATTTACACATACAAATTTGTATTGCCTCTCTGGAACCCATCCCAGTTGGTTGTGCTGAATTCTCTTTATGCCAGGCTGGGTTTGATGCGTGAGCGTTTGTTGGCCTTTTGTGTGAGTGAGTCTGCTGTTGTCTTCTCTCTCTTTGTTTGACTTTGTTGGAGGGGTCCTGATGTCAGAAGGAAGTGAAGCGTTCCTGACTTCTGTTATCAGGAACACTGTAGAGTTGCCATCATCCATCTTCTTTAAATGTATTGTTTTTGTTTTAGACAGGGTTTCTTTGTAGCTCTGGAGCCTGTCCTGGAACTAGCTCTTGTAGACCACGCTGGCCTCGAACTCACAGAGATCCGCCTGCCTCTGTCTCCTAAATGCTGGGATTAAAGGTGTGTGCCACCACCGCCCGGCTCCTTATATGTATTGTATAGTTTATAGGCAGCCTGCCCTGGCCAGATACTGTCTGATTTTGAGAAGTTACCAAGTCCACTTCTTTTATTTGATAAAGGCCTGCCTGTTTGGGCAATTTACTTTTCTTTATGTGGGTTTCATTAGCAGTATTTTTCCGGGTGTGGTGACACATTCCTTTAATCCCAGCAGAGGTTGAGGCAGAGGCAGGTGGATCTCCGTGAGTTCTAAATCTACCTTCGGAGGAATTTTCCATTCCTTCCTAGTATCCCAATTGTGGGCATTTAGTTATTGCTGTCATAATATTTCTTTATTACCCTCTAAAGCTCTTTATTTCAGCAGGATGGTCCCTCTTTCATCAACACTTGTATCTTTTCTCTTTTCCCTCCTTATTTATGCCTAGGAGACCCTCATTTACTTTACCAATCTTTCGATGACCCAGCACCAGTACCTGCAGGTCTTTACCATAAATATTAAGATTCTTCAGCCATTGGATCCTTGTGTAGGAGGCTGGGGTGGAGCTTACTGCATTAAACTGCAATACACTGTGACAGGACATTTAGGATGAGAAGAAGCTGTGTCACTCAGGAGGTTTTTCCAACCCTCTTTCTGTAGATTCCAGAGCAGAGATGCCTTCAGCCACACCCATCCCGCCCCAGGACGGCAGACAGACACTTAGCACCGGGCCTTGGCACTGGGCCTTGCTCATGGGTGTGGACTGGAGCTGTGGTTAACAGTCCCTGGCAATATAGGGATATTAACTGGTTTGGGGGGGGACAAAAAAAAAGCTCATACATGCATTTGAAGGTAAGCACCTTCCATGGATAAGAAGAGTTCTGAAACACGGAGTAGAGTGGTTTGTACTTTGTTGCAAGAACCGTTTACGTGGAGACTTCTCGGGCATGATCTTAAAACTGGACGTGAGACCTGAGTGTCACTTCCACGTCTCAGAAAGGAAATGTTTTAAGCAGGTGTGATGCTTTTGTATTAGTAACATGTCAGTCACCATGGGCCTTTTCAGCCCAGTTTCAGGCTCCTCACTTCAGAAAATGAACTGTGACTGAGCACCTCCAGCGAGGAGGCCAGGGCGCCATCTTTCAGCATTCTGTCCATGGCATCCTACGGTGCTTGGGATGTACACACGGCACATCGATGGCGCTGGTCAAGTTCCTTTTGCTGAGGAGTTAATGTGACATTTGCATCAGCAGCTTCCAAACACGTGTTTTGACTGTCATTTGAAAATGTGATGGACTGCTTCTATTTTCCTCCATAAATACGAGTCTGTATGTGTAAATAATCCAGATGTAGGGGATAAAGACGATTTATGTAACTCCTTAATGAGTTCTTACAAGCCTCTAATTAAAGCACATAAATCACCAAGAAGCCTTTGGCTCTCATCGCTTCTTGGATCTGCAGTTGATCTGAACAGCAAAGCGGGGCACGAGCCTCCAACTTCTTGACGATGCTGCTCACTCCCCGCGTCCACACCTGCTGAGGAGGGGACTGCGCACAGGGCTCCTGGGCAAAGTCGGGTCTGGGATGTGAGCTGCTCATGAGCTAGGCATAAGTGGGACACTATCTGTACCCTGTCCATGTCATCATGACCCCAAGGGCCTCAAGAGTGGTCAAGAGGCCAACCTGATCCCTAGACAGTAGTAATTGTATCTTCCTGTTTGGTTGTGATTTTCATCAAGCAGCTTCTGTTGATCAAATGGCTCACCATCTCAACACTTCTCTTACAAGTCTCCTCCACATCCTTTGGCCACATTCAGAACTCATTTGATCATTACTCATGCATCTCTTATAATTAACCCTACAACTTTCTGAATTTAGTCTCTGTAGTAGGATTCTCTGAAGGCAACAGAACTTATAGAACATACACACATACACACACATATACATACATGTGTGCATACATATACACACATATATGTATGCATATAATGAATATTCTTATACACCATATATAATGTATATTACATGTACATGAGATCTGTTAGATTGACTTACAGGATGTGGTCTGGGTAATCCAACAATGAATGTATCACAGAGGAAAGGCTGAGAATCTCATAATTGTTCCCTCTATGAGGCTGGATGTCTCTGAAGTTCCAGTCTGGTGCTTGAGTCTAGATGATTCCTGGATGGTTGACGGTTTATAGTTGTTGTTGTAATCCTGAAGAAGACACATTTAATACCATCTTCGGTAGCAGGGAAGATGGACTTGCCAGAGAGAGTGAGGATAAGCAGGCTAAAACCAAAAGCTTCCTCCTTCTATGTCTCTATGTGAGCTGTCAGCAGAAGGTGTGGTCCAGATTCAGGGTGGATCTTCCTGCTTCAGTCTGATTAAGAAAACCCCTCACAGGGGCACCCAGCAGCTTGGGTTTTAGTTGATCCCTATGTACTCAGACAAACTACAAAGTTTAACCATTGGTCCCATACTGCATAGATACTTGCCGTTTTGGTTTTCCTTGCAACATCATGCAACTCGACAGTTCTCGTTCTCTGGGAATCCTTCCTTTGTATTGGAAACATCTGGAAGCACGTTAACTTACACAAGTGGCCCCTCAGTCTGTGAGGGGTAGCTCATACTCTGCTGCTTCTGTTTCGTTGAAGGGGAGCTCAAAACTGGCTTTGTATTCTTAAGACCCTGTTTCCTCTACCTACATAAAAACCAAAGTAGAGGCAATTGTTAAACTGTAAAACCATTGGAAACAGTTAAAGGCAAACTATCTTGGCACATAGGAAAACCTTTGGGGATATATTTTATCTTAAGGGAAAGTAAGGATGCTGTATGTTCAATTTAGGGAAGGTTGTGGTGAGTTGGGGAGCCCTGCCATGTGAACCATCACCTTCTTGTGCCCAGGTCTGGACACAACTCTGTCACTGAACCTTTGCAAAGGTACTGACTGCTCCCACTGCTTTGACCCAGTTCTAGGTCTCTGTGTTTGATATCCAGCACCCTCCTTCCTACCAAAGCTGCTATGCTCTAGTCAGCCCAGACTTCTGTCACGTTTACACTGACCCAAACATTGGCTGTAGGTTGTGCGTTCGCGCACACATGTGTGTGTTCTTACCAGAACTGTGCTAAACTCACAGGAGCTGTTCAGGAAGCCACCATTAAGTTAGAGCCCACCTTGAAATGCTCCTCTTGAGAGAGTTGCTGCTACGGAATCAGTCACTACCAGGAGGTCTGTCCCTACTCCCAAAGTTCCTTGACCACTTTCCTCAAAACTGTCTCCTTCTAGCTATCAGCCAATAGCAGAAAACTCTATCAACTGACATGTGGTGTGTGTGTGCATGCGTGCATGTGCGTGCGTGTGTGTGTGTGTGTGTGTGTGTGTGTGTGTGTGATCTTCTATGTAAAGAAGGTTGAAAGAGACTGCTGCAGACTCCACAGGCAGAGTGCATGGTCTTGCTGCGCCGCAGTGAGAATGGAGATGAAGCCAGTCCTGCAGTTGTAGGAGCAACAGTCTTGTGCTCCCATCCAGCATCTGTGCAGAGATTCTGCTGGAGAAGCTGGGGTGCCATGCAGCAGGAGATGGATGCTGACCACTATACTGTCATCAGCTTGTCAGAGTCCTGTGAGTGAGACCCTGTCCCCTGAGGGGTTCTTAGGCTTCTTACATACCCTCCATGGAGCTAATGCTACCCCAGGCTTCGAACTCTGAGCACCGGAAATTCTTGTCCTCCTTTAGCCTCTTCACCAAGGCTGTGACTGTGTCCTTGCTCCCTGGTGGTGTGAATGACCTCCCTTCCCACTGGTGCAGTCACCATCTCAGAGGGTCAGTGGAGCTCAGTATTCCTGACATCCAGTCTTGAAGATAGGGACAGGAGCCACATCTATGACAATTCCATCCCCATCTTGGGTCCTTGTAGGCTCTGCAACATAAATATTCTTCCGGTATAGGTAAGAGGCAAGACCAGTGACTTCCCCTGCCTCCCTGGCCTGAGGAGCTCACTGTGTTCCCTGGACTTCACCACTGATGGTCTCCTGGCAGGTGCGGGGAAGCGTGCTGACTTGTGTCTCTTTACTGGTGTCATTCACCATCTATTTCCATATCTGTCTCTCGTATCCAGAAAATCTAGATGATAAGTGGATACGTGAGTAAGAAGGCATATTTATTTACCACGATGTGGATTCTATTCCTATTTATCACCTGCGATTGGCTTAAAAGTTCCTCTCAAATTTAGAAGCTGATGTTTTCGTGCCCCCTTCTTCCTGGACACTATCTTCTGACTTTGAGCTGCCCTTTTAGGCGGAGAAAACTTTTTTGAAAGTCATGTTTTCTAATTTGCATTTATTTATTATTTATTGTCTTATAGTAAGGATCTACACTTTCCCTACTGCACACAATTAAGTATCTTCCTTCTTTCATAGTTTTGTCTATAACTCAAGGGTATGAACTGGTCAAAGCGAGCCATGCTTTGCGCCGGTACAGGCTTTCTTAGAATTTTAATTGTGCAGGTTGGTGGCTACGGCAGAGCACTTTATTTTAAGCATTGTGACCCATGACTTTCTTCTACACTGTGGATGCATAATTAAGAAACAATTTCCATGCAACATGGAGGTGGTGCTCTTTTGGGGGGGAATGTATGAGGGCCAGGGGGATTGAGTGCACAGTAAAATGTAAAATAATCTCAATATATTTTACATATGATTATGCTTTAGACACACTGGCTTAGACAAAATATGTTATTAATTCTGTCTGCTTCTGTCTACTTTCTTGATGTGTCACCTGGACCATTGTTAACTAAAAACCTTTCTCTGCCCCCATTTCCACTGCGGGTGCTGTTCTGGACTTTGTAACCAGTTGAGAGATTCATTTCATTCTCTGGAGTTCTAACTGTGATGGGCTGGCATAGAAGGGTTTGGAGCAGAGGAAGTTATGTGGTGACATCTGCTCTGGTTGCTAGAGCAAAAGGTCCCTAGAGTAGACTTCTGACATGGTTGGAGAGAAGTGGCTAGTACATGTAACATAGTCACGTGACTTAAGAGAGCTTGCGTGTGTGTATGTGTGTGTGGATGTCTGTCTGTGTGTGTATGAATGTGTGTGTGTGTATGAATGTGTTTGTGTATATATATATATGTGTGTGTGTATGAGTGTGTGTGTGTATGAGTGTGTTTGTGTGTATATATATATGTGTGTGTGTATTACACAATTATCTGTGTGTATCCATATGAGTGTGTGTATATACATAGATGTATGTGTGAATCTGTGCATATGAGTGTTTGTCTATGTCTCTGTGTGTGTACACTTGCTTTCTGTATGTAAAGGCCTCTAGGTTCTATGTGGCCAGGGGTTTATCTGCCTCTGCTCACCATGTCCCCTTTTGCTCTCATGGGGTTCCTTATCAAACTGATGATCATCAGGCAATTGTGTGAACAAGTGATAAAGGAACTATGAAGTCACCCCTACTCTAGACACCCCATTCCAATCGTTACCACCGAACGAAGGGCATGGGAGCGTATATTTTACACCAGGACTTAATCCTCCCAGGGTCCGCCCTTTCTTAACCAGCTCCTCTTTCTCCAGGAGAGTGCTTCTGATTGTGATAGATCTTACTCGTGGTAGCGCTGGGATGAGCGCTTAGGGTCTGACATCTCTCTCAGCATGGCGCCTCTGATTTGATGCCGGTGCAGACAGCTCCATCCTCGACAGAAAGCTCAAGAGTGAGCTTTGAGCCTGCTCAGACTATGGCTCACGGGGTTGCTACCGTTGTGGAATCTGTGCTGTGATCCTCTGCCGTTTAGCTCTCTGTGGTTCCTGCCCTCTGAATTATACCAGCAGGTAGGACACTCAGTGAGGCAGAAAAAAAATCACCACCTACTTCCCTTTTCTTTTTCTTTCTTTCTTTCTTTCTTTTTTTTTTTGGGTTTTTCGAGACAGGGTTTCTCTGTGGCTTTGGAGCCTGTCCTGGAACTAGCTCTTGTAGACAGGCTGGTCTTGAACTCACAGAGATCCACCTACTTCCCTTTTCTAGACATGTCATGGCTAGGCAAAAAGTCCCTGGCTAGAGACACAGGCCCTGGGGACACACAAGGGTCCCCTGCCCACACAGCGGCCTGGAGCCATTTAGATCCATGGCATCCTGCACATCATTGTCCTCCGCTATGCTGCAGCTGCAGGGGCAGCTTCTTCTTTCTCTCCGTTCCGGGATGACAAGAGCATCGTGAAGCCGGGGGAGCACACTGCCAGGCTTAGTGCTTGGTTCTTTTGAGTGGCTCATCTCTGTGAGCTCAGCAGGCTTTCAAGGCATGACAGATGCAGGCAGTTGGGGGGCTGCCCCTGGCACAGTGACAGAGGGGTCTCTTGCTACTGTGAGCACCAAACAACTTTCAAAGATTTGAACTAAAAATGCACAAGACATTCCACTCCACTCACACTGCATTATGTCTGCAGCAAACCTCATCTCCTGACCTCATAGTTGAGGTCTGTAGATGCTGAAAACAAACTCCTCTGAGTGGTTTGGGTTGATGGTAGCCTCGAACATTTTTGTTTAGAAAGAACCAAACCTAACCAGCATCTCATCTAGAGGAGTTGAGGATAGATTTAGGTTTTTGATGTTTCCCATCTATCAAGAGAAGGAGCAGTGTGCTCCCCTCCTGCTACCCTGTAGCTGGCTGGCTCTCCAGTCTACAGGAATATGTGAAGTATTATTTTTTCAAAATTTTCTTCTCTACAGGGAAAGTACTAACATTTTAAAAAGTATATACAACGACTTAGTTCTCATTTTCGTTACTGTCTGTCAATCTGGGGCCACTCAGACATACCCCATAGTGTTCCTCACTCTATTGTTTGGAACTCAGGGTTCAAAGGAAGAGTCCAAAGCAGATCTCATTACATCTATCCACATGGGGGTTGGCAGAGAAATGCAGGCCACTAGAATTCAGGTTGTTGTCTATGTAATTAATGATGTAATTACCCAAGCCAGCTATCTTTAGAATATATATATTTTAATAGATGAAAAAATATAACCAAACTCACAATACCAGATTCAGGATCCCACGCTTTCCGAGGGAGAGCACCGGGCCGAGAGCAAGAGAGAGAGAGAGTGAGCACACATGGCCCGTCCCTTTTATCCATCGGGGGACCTGATGGTCCCACCCAAATAATTAGATAATAGCGGGCGTGGCTATTAACTTGATTGGCTAAAACTTTTTCCCATCAGATTGTGTGTAGGAGGAGGCTGCTTGTTTGTCCCGGCCGCCCAGAACAGAGATAACCACACAGAAACTATATTTTTTTTCAATAAAATACTAAGTTTATTCAAATATATTGTTACACTTAACCCAGAATTTCCAAGTGTGTTTTTTAAATTGTACAATCTCAGCCTCATGGTAAAGCTATAAGACAGTGTGTATAGTAACTTACCAGAAAACAGGGTTGCGCACTAAAAATCGTCAAGCCTTTAAGGTGATTCTCGGCATGTGGTTGTTTAGGTCGGAACGTAAGTGTCGGGTAATGACACCAATCCTGGCCTGCTCTGGTTTCTAACGCATGGTAAACACTGGTGAGAATGTTCTCCCACCTAACCTGGCACTGCCTTACTTTGGCTTGTTGCTCATCTGTACAAAGACATTAGTAGCCCCTTGGAAAATGTCTTAGCTAACATTCTTTGCTAATATTTACATTTAAAAATAGCATTCAGTGTGATCTATGTGTCTGTTAAAATCTGAACACTTTATTCCCTCACCTCCATTACATCGTCCGAATGGCCTCGGTAGGTAATAATTACGCTAGATAAAATCTGATCTGTTAAGTGGACCTAATGATTTAATCTTAGTGATAAACTTTTATTTTATTTATTTTTTTTATTTCTTTTTTTAGCATCTTTTTTTTTTGCATACAGTATCCTGCTGGCATGTATGCCTACATGCCAGAAGAGGGCACCAGATCTCATATATGGTCGTGAATCACACCATGTCGTTGCTGGGAATTGAACTCAGAACCTCTGGAAGAGCAGCCAGTGCTTTCTCTGAGCCATCTCTCCTAAAGGATAAACTTCTAACGATAAACTTCTAAGCGTTTTAACCTTGACTTTAACACAGCTCTCTAATGAATCTAGGACCAAAAGTGTTTTGTAATCTGACCTTTGAAATAAGATCTCCAGAGCTAGGGATTTAAGAATAGCCCATTGGGTGTTTTAATGACAGTGACCCCAAGTTATAGTGCAAACACCATGCTCGTCCTTGTTAAGGGAATTAAAGGTTCCTCAGTGAGTTCTTTTAAGATTTTCTAATCATGGCGGCTCATACTTATAATTCCCAGTCCTTGGGCTGTAGAGTGAGACCATTTTAAGATACACTTTACATGAATTCTGTTAAATGAATTACATCAACATGATTGTCATAATATACATTTTCATATAGTTTTTATGTAAGGACGATTAAAACACTACAATAGCAAAATATATACTTGTTTTGCTTTCCGGTGCTGCAGACAAGGCAAGGGCTCCGCCTGTTTGCCTTTTTGTTTAGTTTCTAGGACTGTCAGTGTAATATCCAGACTGACCCTGACTTAAATTCTCTAGCCACTGAACTCAGGTCCCAAGCACAAAGTTTATGTAAGGTAAGTACTAGACACTTGCTTTATCCAAAAGCTCTATTTGGAATGAACGTTCTTGATTTATGTTTGACCAAAAAGATGTTTAAGCAATGCTAGCCTGCACTTTAAAACTTCTATCCACTGAAAAGCTTCGAATCACATCGACATAGTTATGTGGATCAAGAATCTTGTCATATTTTTCTAATCTAATATCCACATGTACAAAGACCTGCAAAGCTACTGTAGCATGTTATAGTAAAGAAAAGGAAATGCTTGTTAGAAAGATTATTTAAAACTTTGACTATCAGGCCAATAAAATATTCAAATCAAAAATTACAATTTTCTAATTTGATTGGAATCATCTTTCAGGTAATGTATCATGTCTGGCACCATTTCTGTCCAGCCATGGGAGGTTTACCATATTTCTATGTACGTTTGCTACTTATGCTACCCAACTTCCATCTGGCAATGGCCAGCGTCTGCTAAACAGGAGAAGCCCACTTAAAACTGTTCATTTGGGTTTTCAGCGAGAAACTATTTTCCACATGATTTCCTTTAGCAAATATGAAGTGTAGCATCCCATAT
>JAQHUG010000020.1:186882-232738 GCA_028555095.1 Dicrostonyx torquatus | reverse complement strand
TCTTTTGTTATTCATAGAGGCTTGGAGTCTACAGCAGCCTGGGAGGGGAGGAGCCTAGCGGCAAGGGCCTCCAAGCAGCTTTCTACCTCGTCCACCTCAGTCAATGAGAGGGCGCCGCGGAGGAGCTGGGCTGGGTGAAGCAAGCCTAGGGGTGCCGCATGGTCATGGCTAGGAGGGGAGGGCCCCGGAGGCTGGGATGATGCCAGGACCGGAGGGTGGGGCGAGCGGACAGTGGCTTCTGGATGCAGCTTGCCCGACTGCTTATTCCTGGCAACAACACCCGCTGGCCCTAGAGCTGGCCATGGAGCCTTTCATTGTTACCTCACAGGTTCCTGGTTCTTGCAGGCTGGTGAACTCACCTCTTGGAGGGCATGGCCTCCCGGCAGGACCGGCCCCTGCTCCCCTGCCCTCAGAAACTGTATTATTTAAAATTGCTTGGCCCATTAGCTCTCACTTCTTATTGGCTAATTCTTACATCTTAATTTAACCCATTTCTAGTAATCTGTGTATTGCCACGTGGCTGTGGTTTACTGGCAAGATTCCACCGGGCATCTGTCTCTGATGGGGCTACATGACTTCTCTCTCATTCTGCCCTTCTTTCTCCCAGCATTCAGTTTAGTTCCCCACCCAGCCACCAGCTCTCTTCCCCTATAACTTGCTATAGACCCAAAGCAGTTCCTTTATTAACCAATGATATTCACAACACACAGAGGGAAATCCCACATCAGTTGTGTAACATGTAAAAGAAGAAGAGTATTAAGGCAAGCTAGACAAAGGGCAGGAGCTTGGGATTCTGGGCAAAGCTGTGGATGGGGCGAACAAGAGTTTGCACACACAAAGTTGGAGCCATCTCAAATACAAGGCTACTCTGTGTTTGGTAGGGGAAGGAAGATTACCTTCATGGCTGGGGTTTGCCTTGGTAAATGTTCAATCTCTTTGCTAAAGGGAAATCTATGATCTATGGTCTCCTAAACCTTCTTCCTTACATAGTACGTAGCTATGTGCCAGATGGTAGATTTGTGGTGGCTTTTCTGATCCCATGAGGGGCTTATACTCATGGCTCCTGTAGGAACTTTAGAGAGCTAAGATTAGACAGACAGTCCCCCGTATTATTTTGTTTCCTGGGCCTTAGCTTTTTAGGGATTCCATCTGAGTCCTTGTAGTCATTGTCATCGGGTTTCTATTGCTGTCATGAAGCACCGTTAGCAAAAAACAAGTTAGGGAGGAAGGGGTTTATTTCAGCTCACACTTTCATATTGCTGTTCTTAGGACAGGAACTCAAGTAGGGCAGGATCCTGGAAGCAGGAGCTGATGCAAAGGCCATGTAGGAGTGCTGCTTACTGGCTTGCTCCCCATGGCTTGCTCTGCCTGTTTTCTTATAGAACCCAGGACTACCAACCCAGAGATAGTAGCTCCCACATTGGGCTAGGCCCTTCCCCATTAATTATTAATTAAGAAAATGCCATACAGCTAGATCTTATGGGGACATCTCAATCGAGTTTCCCTCCTTTCAGATAGCTTCAGCTTGTGTCAAGTTGACAAAAGACTGGCCAGCAGTCTTCATAACTCATTTTAAGTCAGACTCCTGCTAACTCCCTGCAGCTCCTGGGATCACATGGATTCGCTGTGCTTGGGAACTGTGCAGCCTTTGGATGCCCAATGGCCCTCTCTGTGAGCTTGCTTCATTGTCTACTCTCCCATTGGGCCTGGGTCATGTGGTTTGCAGTGATCCATCTCATTGCCGTGGTCTCCTCTCTGGACCTCCTCTTCTGGATTCCTCATCTCCCCAGTCCTGATCTTTGTTGAAAGAATTCTGATGGCATGCATAGCAAACAGGTAGAAATCAGGGCGGAGGAGGGAGGAGCACTCACAAGGGGTAAGAGTGAAGAGCAGCCAAAGGGAGCAGAGCAGAGCAGAGCAGAACTCTCCGAAAGAGACACACAGTGGGATGAGATGGTCACACCAGTCTACATGTTAGGCAGGTTTTATACCATGTCTAAATTCTCTAGAACAGACAGCGTCCCCTGAAGGGAGTGTCCTGTCCGGGCGTTTGATAGGCCTGTTGGCATTGGGAAGGTGCTGCTGTGGGACAATGGTCTGTACCCTATCAATTGCATTTTAATAAAATGCTTGTTGGCCAGTAGCCAGGCAGGAAGTATAGGAGGGGCAACCAGGCAGGAAGTAGAGGCAGGGCAATGAGAACAGGAGAATTCTGGGAGATGAAAGGGTCAGTCTTCAGTAGTCACCCCAGACACAGAGGAAGCCAGACACAGAGCAAGCAAGATGTGACTGCCTTGCCGAGAAAGGTACCAAGCCACGTGGCTACATAGACAAGTATTATGGGCTTATATAAGTTATAAGAGTTAATAAGAAGCCTGAGCTACTAGGCCAACAAGTTTATGATTAATATAGACCTCTGTGTGTTTCTTTGGGACTAAAATGGCTGTGGGACCTGGTGGGATGGAAGCCCCAGTCAACAAGATACAATGGGAAACACTTGTTCTAAAGCAGAGTCTCTGGCTGGCTAGTTACTAATCTTATGATCTTCTAGGAAGCTCAGAGTATCCTGTCTCCACTCAGAGATGCGATTCATATCCCATTCCTTTGAGTAACACTCATAGTCCTTCCTGCCGACTGTGAGCCCTTGCTGTGCCAGCATCGAGCCAACTACCTAACAAACTAAGCTTCAAAGTAATGGAGTTTCCCTCTAGAGATGGAGGCTTCTGAGATGACTTTGATGGAAGTTTCTCCAAGTTATTATGTGTACTCCATAGGTCCCTGAAGCAAAAACTTGTCTGTGTTTATTTTCTCCTAGTCCCTTAGGTGTGGTAGTGGCTCTTATATGGAGCCTAGGAACTCGGAACACAGTGAATGGGACCCAGTGCAGCTTTGTGGAGTGCTCAGTCTGTCTTCAGATTGGCCAGGGGGAAGAAATAGTTTTTCTCTGGTTCCCTGTGGCTGAGGAAAATATAAATGCATAAAGCTATGTGAAAAATAGAGATTTTTGCTTTGATTATTTAGAACTGAATTAAGAAGAACATTGCAAATTTGGTGAATTGTTACTGCAAGATAAATCAGTCAATGTCTAATATTAAGTTACATTAAAACAAATTGTATTTTTTACTGACAGCCGTTTACAGAAGAGCCATGTAAATTCTTTAATCTAGAAGAGAGGACCTTTGAATAGAGTGGATGCTTAAGTCAATTTGCTGCTAGACTATATCTGTCCTAAAACCTTACCTTTGCCCCATAGTTAGACAGGTCCTAGTTATGAAAACTTCTAAGCCAATTCCCAGTGAAACATTAGGTTAAACCGCCAAGTTCCTCAATGCATAGATTCGGACAGCAAACATCTTGTTAGCTTAACTGGAACTTTTAGAAACACATTTTTTCTGGCTCCACCTGAAGGCCTGTTGGGATATCCTTGATTGACATTACTCCAGGTTTTGATTTTCCTTGACAAGGTAGGAAGGTAACGTGTACGCCACTCTGGAATGCAAGGTGACAATTGTTCCGCTATCCCTCTCAAGTCAGCAGTTCCCTTCGATAGCAGTGGGCATTCAAGTCCAGTTTAAAAGTGTGGAGGAATATGTATCTCCAAGAGGAACTGGATGGTGTGGTACCCAACTGGAAGAGGAACTGGATGATGCAGTACCCAACTGCAAGAGGAACTGGATGATGCAGTACCCTACTGTAAGAGGAACTGGATGATGTGATACCCGACTGTAAGAGGAACTGGATGATGAGATATCCACCTGCAAATAGATGTGGATAGACTGGAATGACGAGACTTGAGTTAACAGCAGATTCTTAGCAGCACTGGGTAGGTGAGGGCACTGAAGAGTAGACCGGAAGGCTTAGTTTTACCCATCATATGTTTAAGAATGTTATAGATACTTTTGACCTCACAGAGCCCCAGACATTGTAACAACCTAAAGACACCAAGTGAAAATGTATTTATAGAAAATACACTGAGGAGAAATATACATTCATGAAGATAAATTCATATATATATGATATCAGGCGTGTTTGTAGGGATATGAATTATGGCAGTTTTGGATATTCTGAAAATGCTCCTTATCTTAGTTCCATTGAAGAACCATACACAAAGGTTTATTAAAGTCTACACTCAAGGCTTTGAGCCTGAACAATGCTAGTCATACTTAGACTAAGAACCAGGAGAAGGTTGGGAATGGAGCTCAAACAGAGAGCAGTTGCCTAGCATTCATGAGGTCTTGGATTTCATCTCTAACACTGCGGATGGGGTAAAAAGAAACACATGAAAGAATTTTCACTCAGCTCGAGGAGCCAAGGCACTCACTTTTAGTAATAACGCCAGCGGAGGCAGCTTGTACTGACCATTGCCTGCTGAAGAACACACCAACTTCCCTTGTTCCCCACAAAGTCTTGGTCACGGCGCTAAGTCCTAGCGGTATTGGCCCCTCTGTGAGTGCCTGGGTCAGCAGGATGCTGCCCACAGACCCAGTCAGCTGCGATGCCACTTTCTTAGTCTTTATAAGGATGCTTGTTTCTATGAAAGAAAAAAAAACCCAGATTTTTCAAATGAAAACCATTCTTCCTTTAAATTGGCTTTGGCTTACAGTGCTAGCATTGAAGGTAACTTGCTTAGACGGAACGGAGCGAGCGGGTGTGCCATCTGTTTGCTAAGGAAGAAGGGCACCTCAGGGACTTTTTTCAGCTTCCATAGTTTGAGACTTCCAAGGCTGAGGGCCTCAGGAAGGTCAGAGATTCCTCACCCAACACTCCTACTTTGACTTTTTTGAGTAAGATAATGAGTTTAGTTCCACCAAACACTAGTCGGATCTACTCCTTGACATGTGAAGACAAAAATCACAAAACCAAAAACAAAGCAAACAAAAAACTCTTACACTCCCACCCTATGTTGAATGGAATCAAGCTAAGTAGTTTTGTCAAGTATTGTATAATGGGGGCCCTTTGCAGTTTTTATGTCTCAATCCTGTTTTTATAAAACTTACACCGGGGACCAATGAAAGATCTTTGCAATGAAACCTAAATATATTAAAATCTGTTGTGTGCTTTCCAAGTTACAAGCAGAAGAACGTTGGGAATTAGAACAAAGCTTGGGCCGCGTTTTCTTTTCTTTCTTAAGAATGAGACGGGGAATTGCTTTCGCCTTTATCTGGGAAGTTTTGGAACTTACCCAGGTGGTTAACTCCCTGTTTTCAGAACATAACTGTACTGTTTCTGCTTCATCTCTCATTTTCTATGAAGTTCTTAAGGTTCTTGTTGTTCTCATCTGTTGCTGAGTTTTAGCTGTCCTCTGAGGCTCAGGGAAAAGCGATTGAGGGTTTGTTCCAGCAGACAGAAAGCCCAATGAACAACCCAGTATTTGAATTTCAAATAGGAGTGATTTTTTAAAAAAAATAAATAGAACAATAGCCATGAGATTTTAAAATTCTTTAATCTTAAGTAGTTTGTATTCTAAGTTTGCAAAGACAGTTTTGTGGTGGGCAAAACTTTTTACATTTGAAAACTCACATTGGGTTGTAGATGGGTCACTGCTGAATGTTCTCCATAAAACAATGAGCACGGGGCAACAGATCAGCTTAAGTAGATGCAACTGAGCTGAATGTGGTGGCGCACGCGTTTCATCCCAGCACTGGGGAGGCAGGTGGATCTCTGTGAGTTCGAGGCCGCCCTGGTCTACAGAGCAAGTTCTAGGACAGGCTCCAAAGCTACAGAGGAGCCCTGTCTTGAAAAGAAAATCAAATGAAGAAACAACAACAATGACAAAAATTAGATGCAACTTAGACAGATAGTAGATATTAAAGCGGAAGTTTAGGCGTTTGAGTATGGAGTTGTGTAGCTGAATCACGAGAGATAAGTTTAAAAATCCAGTTGACAGTCTAGGAAAGAGAAAGGATGTCCTGTAGCCAACGACTTTGAGACCATTGGCTAATAGATGTGTTAAACCTGCCTTGGTTGAGGTCACAAGGAACAGTAATGATATTTTAACAAGGACCATTTTGAGCTTCTCTATGGGAACTACAGTAACTCCTCCCACTTTCCAATGGCCCCAGAAATTAAATACAGTAGCATGAGGTCAAGTTCTCCAGCTGCTGACTTCATCTAAGGATGAAGTCTGTGAAGCCCGTGTTCTCAGGGGCGAGCCACTGCAATGTTCACAGCTGTATCTGACATACAGTCTTCCCTAGTTTCACCTCTCAGAGAACTTACCGCTCACTGAGTCTATATTCCAGGTTCTTGATGTTCAACTCTTTGTGTGGCTGTTTAAATTTCAAACAAGTCATAGAACCACACACCCCATTTGGCTTGCTTGGTGGATACTACTGGCAAGAGGCTTTGTTCTCTGAGTCCTTTTCACCAAAGGAAAGTGGTGAACAGGTCCTCAGTGCCATTTCCTTCTTTGCCACCTGCCTGTCAAGTGTGTGGGTCCCCGTGTTTGCCTTTATCTCCAGGCTGTTGTGTGGATCATGGTTAAGCTCTGTTGGAAATGACACCTACAAAGAGGCCCTGCATCTCCTAGTCTCCCGGGTGAGGGAAGTCTGTTACACTGATGTCAAAGCTCTGATCTTCCAGGCGTATCTGACGTGATGACAGGAGAAACTAAAAGGCCATACTGGTCATCTTTCTTGTGTCTAAAATGAAATACCTGGCAAAACCAATGCAAGGAAGAAAGGATTATGGTTTGAGGTGGTAATAGTCCATCGTGGTGGAAAGTCATGTGGTAGGAGTATAGATCGTCTTGTTCTTGTGTCCTTGGGCAGAAAGCAGAGGTAGATGAATGAGGATGTTCAGGTGACTTTCTTTTTTCTCCCCAATTTTATTAAGTCTGGGATGCTTGTCCTGTTGTTCATGTTGGCACCACCAACATTCATGTGTTACTTTTGTTTTAAGTCTTCGGGGGTCCCACCACCCAGCTCCTAAATAAATACACAGAGACTTATTCTTACATATGAATACCCAGTCTTGCCTTGACTTGTTTTTAGCCAGCGTTTCTAACTTAAATTATCCCATTTCTCTTTAATTACATTTTTCCTCAGAGCTTCTGACCTTTCTTTATCCTATATGTCTTTCTTCCTGTCTTACTCTGTGTGACTGGGTGGCTTGTTCCTGGCATCTTCCTCTCCTCCTTTTCTTGCTCCCAGCTCTTCTCTTGAGCCTAGATTTTTTTTTTCCTATTTATTTATTCTCTCTGCCTGGCAGTTCCACTTATTTCTCTCCCCTGGTTAGCTATTGGTTATTCAACTCTTTGTTAGACCAAGATGTTTTAGGCAGGCAAAGAAACACAGTTTTACAGAGTTTTATTTGCAACATAACAGAATGGCGCACATCTTCACATTGTTAAACAAATATTCGAAAGCACAAATGAGTGTAACACATCCTAAGTTAATATTGCACAACGTTCATGGTTTGCCTTCCTTAAACTGCTCTGGAATCGCCTTGATGGGCAAACCCAGAAGCGTGTCTCCTAGGTGATTCCAAGCCCAGTTGACTTGACAAGTCATCTGAGAGATCTTCTTTAACTCATAGATACTGTCTACTTGGCCATAAGGATGACTTAACGTTTTCTACACATAATTACAGACCATACTGGGAAAGCGTGACAAGACAGAAACTCAGTTATTTAAAGGGAGGTTGTGGCTAAAGTTGCCTGGAAGCCAGACTAACTTTTACAATAACAATTAATCAGAACCTGGAGAGCTGTCACTGGGGCTTCTAACAATAGCCGATCCCATTAACCTCAACAGGACTTTAATTACTCTTGCTGTGACGAAAGGGGGGCCGGAAAATCTTCGTGGCACTTTTTGAATGAAAATCCCTTTACTTTTCTGCTGTCTGCGACTTGCACGGTCCTCCCAAATTCTCACGAAATCTGGCCCTGGAATATACAAGGTGCCCAGTCGTTTTTATAAGAAAAGCCTCGCAGGACAGGCAGAGAGGCTTGCAGCAGTGAGCAGTATTGTTGGCGTAGCATCTCTGGGGCAGTGTGCCTGTGCCTGTGCTCCACAGATGGCAGGCAGTGGTCCCGGGTATGGAAGGAGGCCTAGGAGAGGAGGAGTCAGTGTGGATGGCCATGCGGGTGAAATAGAGGGTGTGAGGAGAACCTCTCAGAAATAGGGAAGTGGGGCTGAGAAGAACACCACATTCAGGGGGATGACAGTGAGGCTTTCTCTGTGACACATGACAGATATCAACACTTCCCCTTAGAGAGTTAAACTCTCTTAACCCGAAGGTGCCTTGACCTAGGGGCTGGAAACCTTCCAACGGGGTTAAACGATCTGAACGTGTATATCTCCCAGAGACAAAGGCCCTCCCTAAACATTTCTGTTCATTGGAAACATGACCCGGTGAATTTGATGAATCTGAGAATCAAAGTTGGAATTCATATGGAGATATTTTCTCGATTTCAGAAGTCTTCTGGTCAGTAAGGCTTTGGGGAGAGTGGTTGGTAAGCTTCCATTCACTCCACATTTTTAAGTTGCGGGATGCTTATTTTAACTCGTGTCAGGGAATGAAGAAATTTAGGAAGAACATGCATTACTGACCTCCTCGGACAATTGGAATGTCACCATGAATAGAAAGAAATACGGAATATCTTAGGTTCAGGTTCTGTCTGATTGAAAGCCCCTGGCTCCTCCATCCATCCAACAGTCAGCATTCCTTTCTTAAGTGGCAAAGATTTACAGAGGATTACAGAGGAAACACAGACACAGGGTGAACTGGCAAGAGGTTCTAAGGCATGTAAGTACCCAGAGACACACCAAGACGGACAGCTGTGGCTTAACATGACATGGCACCTTCCGACACACGGAGCTAAGCCCATCGGAGATAAGCTGAAGCCCATCGCTTGCACTCTAGAGCAGGCAAGCTATTGGA
This sequence comes from Dicrostonyx torquatus, assembly GCA_028555095.1. NCBI lineage: Eukaryota > Metazoa > Chordata > Mammalia > Rodentia > Cricetidae > Dicrostonyx > Dicrostonyx torquatus. Next base: position 223,855 of record JAQHUG010000020.1, on the reverse strand, counting down.
GCCTCTCAGCCAGGCCGCCACTAGCTCTGCGATCTGTATTGTTCAGACATACTATATTATATATGATGCATTTCTCATTATTTCTGTGAGCATGATTTATTTTGAACTTAAAATTGTATGCATGAGCCGTTATGTAATATTACTTTAAGGACTGTTACATTCTTTTACGCTGTGGAACATTTGTTTAATGATGTAAAGATGTGTTGCATTCTTTTATGTTGCATTTGCTTAACTCTGTGAATCTATGTTACTTTGCCTGCTTAAAACACTTGATTGGTCCAGTAAAGAGCTGAATGGCCAATAGCTAGGCAAGATAGAGATAGGTGGGTCTGTCAGGCAGAGACAATAAATAGGAGAACTCTAGACTCAAGAGAAGAACAAAAGAAGGAGAGGAGGACGCCAGGGGCCAGCCATACAGCCACACAGCCAGTCACAGAGTAAGAAGGAAAGAAACATATAGAATAAAGGAAGGTAAAAAAAATCCAGAGGCAAAATGTAGTTAAAGAGAAATGTGACAATTTGAGTTAGAAAAGCTGGCTATAAACAAGTCAAGCCAAGGCGGGCGTTCATAAGTAAGAATAAATAACTGTGTATTTGTTTGGGAGGTGGGTGGTTAGACCCTCAAAGAAGAAAAAAATAAAACCGACTACAATGAGTCCACTATAGTTAATGTATGTCTACGCAGCCTTGCATAACGTATTGTTTTCAGTGACACTGGGTGCTCTATTTGTGTTCATGGGGCTTTGTTGCTATAGTTCCATTCTAAGTTGTAGCTTTGATAATACAAATCTGGTGTTCTTATTTAGTTTTGCTTTTAAATATTTTATTTATTTACTTATTTTTAACTTTATTTTTTTGAGAATTTATATATAATATGTAAAGCATAATATATACTAATTTATAATATAGTGTATATTATTAATATATAATACAGTATAACTAATATATGATAATTTATATATGTATAATAAAGTGCAGTCACTAAATCTTTTAAGTCTGAATTCTTAGTAGAATTGCAAAAACCCTTTATTTCTTTCAGTTAACTTGCATATTTGCTTGTACTTCATTTAATTTTACAAATCTTTGTAAGTTAAGTTCGTCTCCTAACTATAATTTTATCATACTCTATTTTTAATCTTAATATGGATGGTAACCTCACACATATTTGTTGAGACATATTTTAAGAGTCTCCAAATGTAGATTTGTTTGTTTGGATCACTTTCATGTTTTGTATTACAATTATTGTCAGCATTTAAAAGTTCATTATATGTTTCTTTAATGTGTTAATCCCTGACTATCTTTTTAGAATGTATTCTGGTATTTTGGAGAATTATGTTTTTGTCCAAGTAGTCAATTCAGGTTTATCCGATTTTAATATTCATGCTGTTCTATTCCCTTACCTAATTACTGTCTAGTATCCGTTTTAATTAAGTTCCCCTCACTTCTGTAAATTTTGAACACAGTAGTTGATGAGCTTTTATGTCTTGACCGTTTTCATTCCCACTTATCTCCTGAATTTAGCGGCAGGACTCTCACTTAGAGCACATGCCACCATCAACACAGGCTTGTCCTGCTTCTCATTTCACCCTAGGCCCATGGTCCCAGGCTCTGTGAAGCTGCTGGGAAACGAATATGTTAAGTTGGGAGCATAGGCCCCAGCCCCTCGCATCTATCCCAGCCCCCAGGCCTGAGAGTCCTATTGGTCTGGACTCCATATCCCAGCAGGCCAGGTCCTGACCACGCCCACAGAGTATTTAAATGAATTCCTAAAAGAGGAACATGTGGTCCCTCTTCCTCCTGGTGGTCGTGTTAGCAGCCGAGAGCGCAGGAATCCCATTAAACCTGGATATTTCTTTAATGTGGCTTGTTTTGATTTGGCTCGATTGGGATTTTGCGTCGGCTGAGAGCTCGCGTTAGGAAATATTCCTAACAGAAAGCCTTCCAGGTCTACCCCCACCCCTTCCTTAAAAAGGCCGTAAGCGCAGTCGAGGAAGGGAAAGACCAGCTGAGGTGCCAGGCTGTGCAGTGTGCTCCGGCGGCCAGCTTTCCATGCCGGGGTCACCTTGGTAATGCAGCTGCTGCCATGGAGCCACGTCCGTTCCCATAGGAAACCTCTCACCTTGTTAGCAGTGCTGATAAAAACTCACTGGTTCACCAAGGTGGGTTTTGATGGTGACTGGTGCGTAGTTGCTTGCAGACTTCCCAGGAACCGGGTCACGTGCGAGAATAGAGAACAAGCAGCCCCTGTTCCCTGCAGACACGTTTGCTTCAGTACCAATTAGACTTGAGCCCCTTCCCCCGAAGTCCTGTGCCTGGTCTTTTGAAAGCCCGTATATTACCATACCGTCTCACCAAATTTCCCAGGCTTTTCCTGGCCACCCTCAGTTTCTTTCTCGTCCTGTCTTTTCAATCCAGACTTGGTTGAATCTGTAGGTGTGAAACTCTACCTGCGGAGGGCTGCCGGTATCCATTGTTACAATCCTCTAAACTAAAAATTTCCCATGGCAGTAAATCAAAATTACAGAGTGAGCCCTTTCGTTTCTGAAGTTGGTAGCCGGGGCCTCCTCCGGGAAGATTCTCTGACATTCCTTCTCTTAGTGGGGGATTGTGTTCTGCGGGGGATGGAGGGACATTTGTATGCGCAACACCTGCAGTGGGGCTTAAGCGGCTTAATAAGAAATAACCAAGGGCTTTTGTGCTGAGGAGTCAGACTGGCAAATGAAGGCACATGAAAGTTTCCTCTGAACTTTAGGAGGAAAAAGAAAGTGATTTCTGCAGAATACTCTCAGGTGTTTTGCTGTCTGGACACAGAACGCTGAACAATGGAGGCTACCTGTCTGTCTCAGACGTAGCACCGAATGGGACCAACAAGGTTGGCCCGTGTCCCATAATCTTATGTTAAAGAAGGAGCTGGGGAAGGTTCCACAGCAGAGGGCTCCAGTATGATTTATGAAAACATGACTTTTTTTCTTAAAAAAAAAATCACTATTTGCAAAACATGCTCCTTAACTTTTAAGCTCTGGTCTTTTCGGACAGCAGAAACCGAATGGGCCATGTTAGTCATGTCCATTTCATCTGTGAAAATTAAGCACTTCTACTTTTGCATCTTAAAATTTGATGGAATGATAATTTTCCTGGGTTTTAGTAGCTCTAAATCAAAATTGGTCCAATCAATTTAAGAGTAATTTAGTGAACTAAAGCGTTTCCCTGTGGTCTGGCAGCTTCCGTGAATAATGCATCTCTAATAGCTGCCAATTAAGGTAGTTCCTGGAGACTTATGATGGAGGTGGCGATGTCTCTAGGGGTGATTCATGGCACCAACTCGACCGTTCTCTGGACAAAGTGACTCTGACGGCATACAAATGACTTCCCGTGACTCTGCTGTAGCCTACTTCCTTTTATTCCATTCTTCCAGCTAGCAATCCCAGAACTGGGACCACAGAACCCTGGGACCCAAAGGAACCTGTTGCGTGATCAGTCTAACCCCCTTTCACACCAAATGCAACGACCTCAGAACCTGAGTGTGCACCAGCCCCTCCAAGAACATGCAGAAGAGATCAGATTTCCCAGTGATCTCACACCTCCCGTGTTGACATAGCAACCAACACTGTTCCAGTGGACAGAATATGACCTCATCTCCACATGCCAGAGTGCAAGCTATGATCTTTGTATTCAACATTTCAGTATACATTCCCATTCTGTGTATGAATCTTTGTGTTAAGTCATCGTGCCGATGATTCAATTAACATATTCTAGTTAATTAGGGACAGCACTAGGGGTTATGGCTCCCATTTTGACAAGAAGGCCATCAGAAGTTCGGTGAGGACTCCATTCTGGAATGTGGGAGCACTGACATGCAGAGTGGAGTCCTCCATAAACACAGCAGACCCACAGCATGTAGTAAGGCAATGAGCTCCCAGAAGCTACAAAATTTTTGGTGTATACCAGTTGCGCAAAGAAATGTAACATTTTTGGAAGAACCAATAATCATCTACCATAAAACTCAATGATTCAGCACAAAGACCCTAACTCACATGGAGATAGTTCTGGAGTCTGGAGTCTCTTTGAGTACACAGAGCAGGCAGCCCCATGGTCCTTGTAGCAGGGTGACTCAGTTTACCTCCTCGAGGTCAAAGGTCCCTCTTGTTCACCACAGAGCTTGGAAATTCCCACCTTACATCTTTGGAGTAAGAGCAGCGACACCTCACCGTCACAGAAACCAAAAGGGGTATGTCCTGACAACACATTTCCTTGGGCAGCAGTTGCTTGTATGGCTACAAGTTTCCCATGGGGACATGGAGGATCACTGACTCTCTGAGGTGCACCCTGTACTTGAACGCCCTCTACCCATCTACTGTTGCACCTCAGTCTACAGAGGCGGGCCCACACGTCAGGCTTGAGACAAGAGACAGCCACATTCTGGAACAGACAAAAGTCCCAGCTGGGCCTGCTATAAAACTCTCACGGCAGTGAGGAGGGTTCACCTAATCTGCCTTAAAGCTGAATAAGGCTTCAGTGGGGGCAGAAACACCGGGTACAATGACCGAGAGAGAAGGGATAAGAGAAATCGGTGTGGATGGTGGGTGCTGAAGCAGACAGAACCCTGTGCGTCAGAGACCGTGTTCTGAAGCTGTGTGAGATGCATGGAGGAAGCAAGCATGGGGGGGGGCAGGGGAGGGAGCGAGGCTGAGGAGGGACCATGCGAAACAGCGGTATCGAGGTCCTGATGTCACCATGCTCACTGTGGTGGTTAATACTGTCAACTCGTCACAGTCACGGAGCACACAAAGATGAATGCTGGCACACAGATGCCAGTCTGGTCCGCAGCTGGGACCTCCCAGGCTCTGATCACGTGGGCAGAGGAGACCGACTGCTATTCTTAACTTTATAGCATCTTCAGACACTTCTACTCCCCTTCCAGAAAGGGGCAAGTCTGTGTCAGTGAGGTTAATAGAAAGGACCCATCAAGAGCCCTGAGTGTCAGAATGACTTTCCAGGCTGGCTGTAAGAGTTTCTGACAGCAGCCTTATGGGGTTTGTGGCTGAGTTGTTTCTAATCCAATTGAAGTGGCAGGGTGAGTCACACTTCAAAACCACGGTAGAAATGTTTGATACGGTAAAATAATTGTGGGTTTTGTGTGTGTTCATTGTGCATAGTGACCGACTTCATCAGGCTGTTTTTACACCTGTAAAAACATGTACTTTAACCGGATCTACCCATCCTCCCTTTCTCCAGTCTGAATGTACTTTTGCTTCTGCTTTTCATAAAAAAAAAAATGGGTCTATAAAGGAAGGAAATACATATCTGCATGTCGCTTACCTCATTTTGATAATCTTCAGTTACTTCTAGTTTTCCACAATTGATATCATTTTGTTCATTTTGATGTTTGAATAAAACGTCATTGTGTATGCATATGTGTGTGTGTGTGTGTAATGTTTTCTACCATCTATTCATCATTTGAGAGACATTTAGGCTAAGAACAATACTTAACTATTGTGAACAGTACTGTAGTATGATGTGGGATTCCCGTCTGTATGCTATGAATATGTCTTATTAACATTGGTTATTAAAGAAACCGTTTTGACCAATGGTTTAGTAGAATAAAACCAAGTAGGAAATCTGAACAGAGATATACAGAGAGTAGGCGGAGTCAAGGAGATGCCATGTAGCTGCTGAAGGGGTAACACGCCAGCACTGGTGAGCCCAGCCCAGTGGCAATACACAGATTAATAGAAATGGGTTAATTTAAGATGTAAGAGCTAGCTAGAAATCTGCTTAAGCTATTGGCCAAACAGTTATCATTATTCGGGTCTGGGCACCGGGAAACAAACAAGCAGTGTCTGTTTATAGTAGCACGCATGTATCTGCTGGTGTCTCTGTGGTGTGTCGACTCACTTAGAGTCCTTTGGTAAATTCTTAGAAGTGGTTTAGCTGGGTCGTATGATAGTTCTTAGTTTTTAAGGAACTACCATCGTGATTTCCACAGTGGCTGGCTGTATCAGTTTGTGCTCCCACTAGCAACACAGAAGGACTCTTCCCCAAATCCTCCTCAGCATTTGTTAGTTTTCTTGATGGTTCCGATGTGGTGGGGGAGACTTGGAACCTGGATGTGTTTGCATTTCACTGGGGTCAAAGCCTGTAGAACATTTTTCATGTACTCATTGGCCATTTGCACTTCATCTTCTGGGCTTTATTTTTTTATGATCTCATTTATTGATTACATCGTTTGATTCATTTCAAACCAAAGGTCTAGTCAACTGCAGTTAAGAAAATAATTGCAAGTAAAAGTCTGTAAAATCTTTGAGAGAACCTCTGGGTGGATTTGGGCTGTTTCCTGGGTTAAGTTCAGTTCCCACTTGGGCACTTTTCTAAACAGGTAGGAAGAGTGCAGTTTTCCAGGCACTCATCAGGTTATAGAGATGATGTGGTATTCCCCTCTATATGCTCTGAATATGTTTTATTACCATTAGTTAATAAAAGAAGCTGCTTGGGCCTATGGAAAGACAGAATAGAGCTAGGCAGGAAAACTAAACTGAATGCTGGGGGAAAGTAGGCAGAGTCAGAGAGATGCCATATAGCCACCGAAGGAGAAAGATGCCCATGGGAACTCACGAGAACCTTACCAGTAGACCACGACCTCGTGGTAATGCACAGATCAATAGAGATGGGCTAATCTAAGATATAGGAGCTAGCCAGCAAATACGCCTAAGTGATTGGCCAAGCAGTTTTTAATTAATACAGTTTCTGTGTGATTATTTCGGGTCTGTGCTGCCAGGAAATGAATGAGCAGTCTCTGCTTCCATAGAGGGTACTCTCACATCAAAAGAAAAGGCTCAGTGGCTAATGGTGACCAGGCCATCTGTAGACCGTCAAGAAGAACGGGTGAGCAGAGCCTGCTGGGTACCTCCATGGCTCACTTGGTTACATCTGTCACTCTTCTTTCACACTCCATGTTTGTGTTGTCCTCTTGTCTCTCACTCCTCCCCTCCTTGTTAGAGTTTTAGATTGCAGCTATGTCTATTACACATGCACCTAACATTTACTTATGAGGTTCACTAGTGGCAAACCTCTGTGCCTTTGAGGCTAACATGTCCTGAGGTACCTGTTGTAGTGTAGACTCTAAATCTGAGCACTGGGTGTGTTAATAATACAGCAAAGGGCACCCCAGGACTCAGAGAACTCACGGTGGCATTATTTTCTTGTAAAGACTCAGGTTAGGAGCCGTGCCTTGCACTAGACACGCAAGAGGTCAGTGTTCCATTCCTGGATGTCCCTTAGTGTCCCACTGGTAAGGGTGGGTCCGTAGCTCGGTGATACGGTTGTGTGTGACCATCCTCTCTTGAGCATGAGCTGCTGTGACCTCAGAACTGGGTGTAGGAGCCCTTCACACGCCCACACTTCAAAGGTTGCATACTGATACACTTTGTGTGCTTAATATTTTATATGCGGTGTTATTCAACCAGTGATGATCAAATCCACCTGTTAGTTATGTGTCTCCTGCCACTGGCTTGTTAGATTGAACTTTATGCAAACCGTAGCACATAAGAGGTAGCTTGGCAGCCTTCTCTCCATACAGGATGCTCTTGGTTCCTGTGGTGTGCAGGGATTCTTTCTCTCCATAGTAGGATGCTCTTGGTTCCTGTTGTGTGCAGGGATTCTTTATCACCATAGCAGGATGCTCTTGGTTCCTGTGGTGTGCAGGGATTCTTTCTCTCCATAGCAGGATGCTCTTGGTTCCTGTGGTGTGCAGGAATGCTTGTGCTAAGGGAAGACGTGATCTGTCCTAGGTATGGCGTGTTCATGTCTGGAAACTGCATACCCTCGGCATGTGGGAAGCAACTGTGGTCAGCGTGAGTTGGAGCTGGTCTCAGGCTTCAATGCAGCTGCACATGGGTGATGCACCCTGGCTTTTGGCGCTATTGAGGGTCTTCATGGATGGGGCAGGTGTGGCTTCTTTTCGGGGACCTACCAGCTGAGGTGTTGACAAACTGACAGAAACCAAGGGTGCTGAGACTCTAGGAAGCCACGTTGTCATGGTAACCAGTGCAGGTGTGATGCTGCAGGAGGAAGGAGCTTTTTGCTCTACCCACATTCTTAGGGTAGGTGCCACGATGGTGGCCAATTTACATGATTTCTCTAGAGAGATGGTACTACACAGAGATGTAGCTTGTGTTCTTCCCAATCCGGAGATCATCCATGAGTGTGTATGTGTGTTGTGTTATGGAGAAATTCTACATACTGTATTTTGCTCTTTTCTAGAGGGGGGGGGAGGATGGAGAGAGAGAAAGCATGCTGGCCTTTTGTTATACAGAGAGCTGAGAAAATGACTGACATGCATGTCATGTGTTACTATAGTATAGCAGACCCTGGGACCTCAGAAGGTGACCACAGGAAGCTAAACAGTGAAGTTATATGTGGGCAGGTCATCCGGCTACAAGGAAGCCAGAATTAAAAACCCACAAATGCATTTATCCATTCATGTGCTAAGATTTTCCCTTCCTTCCTTTTTCTCCCATCCTTTCCCCTTCTCTCTTGTTTCTTCCTTCTGTTTTGAGACAGGCTATCATAACGTGCCCCAGTTGTCCTGAAGTTGGATCCTCCCACTTCAACCTCCAAGCGCTGGGATTGCAGGCATTTACCACCGTGCCTTGCTCAAGATAGCATTGCATCGCATGCAGTCCTGCGCCAGGCACGGTTATCATGGTGGGAATTTAGCTACAGACACAATAGAAATTCCTTTTATCGTTGACGCTATGTTCCAGCAGGAGAGATCTGCAGTGCATACAAATAAAAGATGGCACTTCCTCCCCTCCCCCTTCCCTCCTTAGCCTCTATTCAGTCCAGGTCTCCTTTCTTTGTTACCCTTCCCCTCTCCTCCCTTCCCTCCTCCCCTTCCTTTCCAGTTCCTCTCCTTTCTCTCTTCTTCTCCCTTCTTCTTCTCTTCTTTCCTCTTCCTTTCCTCCATTCCTTCCCATTCTCCCCTCCCCGCATCCCTTATGCTTCCATGATGTCTCCTTTGATTCATTTTCCAAGATGGAGGCCTAGTTGGAAGCAGCTTCACCTATCTTTGGTACATATTCAGAGTGAGGCAGATGAAGAAATCCGGTATGAATGGTGGACTAGCTAGACCCTCGAAGGGGAGACAGACAGCTGTGCAGAGATTTCATCCTCCTCTCACGGTTCTTTGGTTGGGGATCTCTCTGTTAGTCAGTCTCCTCCCAGCTCCTGGACCTGATGACCCCCATCTTCATCTTTAACCTCCTAAAGGAAAGGTCAAAGATGCCTACCTTACTCCTGCTAGATGGTGGGGAGGGAGAATTTCCTTTGAGTTTTCAATTCAGTGTTCATCTCTTTGGCGGTTCTCTAATTTCTTCAGAGAGATCTACGTTGAGCAAGTGACCCCAAATAACTATAGACAATGAAGGGGTGACTGCTGGCTATTCTGGAGCCTGGATGATGAACGGGAGAGAATGGGGTATCAGAATTCCACAAGGGCTAATGAAGGGATTAAAAAGGGGGTCCAGAGGTTGGAGAAAGAGGGTTGTTGTGGTTTTTGGTTATGGGGTCCCCGGTAACGGGTCGCCAGGGTCGAGACCACATGGTCAGGTCTCCAATGGCCGCAGCCGGTCCCCAGCTTGCGCTGGCGGTGGCAGCAGTAGCAACAGCAGCGTGAGACCAGATGGACCAGACAACAGACGGATATTAAAGTGAAGCATTTATTAGATGGATTATAGAGGGAAAGAAACAGAAGAGGAGAGAGAAGGAGAAAGAGAAAGAAAGAAGGGGAGGGAGAAAGGGAAGGGGTAGCAGGAGAAGCCCCCCTGCCTCTCCCGAGAGTGGTGGGTATAGAGAGAAAGAATCTGCAGGCTTGCCCACCAAACCGGGAGTGGGCGTGGCTTGCCCTTAAAGGGACAGAATCCATTACAAGGGGACCTAAGAGCTGCACTTAGAGCAGAATTAGCAGAAGGCAACCCCCAGCCCTGGCCCCTGCATTTTGAGCAGGGTTAACAGGAGGCAAAAAATTCAATGAACAGCACTGACATCGGGGAAGCAAAGACTGCTCTGGTTTGGCAGTCCGGAGCAGGGATAGTAGCCGATTTGACAGAATATTGAAAGAAGACGTGCTAACGTATGTGAGATGAAGGATCTGATATTTGATCATCTTTAGTAGATAGAGTGGAGATTTTAATGCACATCCTTGACGTTTCAAGCCATGTGCTCTTTTCTTGTACTTTCCATTGCGGAAGATTTATTTTTTTAAGGTCGGTGTGTGGGAAGGGCACCTGTGCAGCCAGAGGAGCGAGTTAGTTCCTTTGGAGCTGGGATTTCAACTGGTTGTGAAGGTGCCTGAGTTAGATGCTAGGAACCAAACTCAGGTTCTCTACAAGAGCAGCAAGCACTGTTAACCACCGAGACATCTCTCCAGCCCTTCGTCTGTTAACCACCGAGACAACTCTCCAGCCCTTCATCTGTTAACCACCGAGACATCTCTCCAGCCCTTCGTCTGTTAACCACCGAGACATCTCTCCAGCCCTTCGTCTGCCATACTTGTTACAGGGCTTATCTTCACAGTGCGCGTCCAATCAAACCGTTCTTTGTGAAACAACCTCCTAGCACTTAAACTTTAAAATTAAAAGGCTATATGCTCACATACTCATCCATGTATATACATATATTCCTTTCCAGTCTGATAGGACTGGTCAACCATAAGCTCCACTAAGACAGTCAGGGTTACTGCTGTCCAGTCCAGTGCTTCTCAACTGTCCTAATGCTGCAGCGCCCAACACAGTTCCTCATGGTGGGGTGACCCCCAACCGTAAAATTATCTCATGGCTACTTTAAAACTGTAATTTTGCTACTGTTATGAATTGGGATGTAAATGTTTGATACGCAAGATGGCTGATATGTTACCCCCAGGGAGGTCATGGCCCACAAGTTTAGGACTGCTGATCTAATCCCATAGCATGCTACCAGGGCCCAAGTGCTTGTCATGAAGGCTAGAAGAAGCCATTGTCAATAAGACTTTTAAGGAGAAAAAAAAATTAAAATTTCTTGCTTGTATCCTAGATTTACCTCTTGGCCTACTTTTATAGCATTTTGTGTTTACATGAATTAGCTTGAATTCAATCTATTTTTCAATTATCTCAAAGAATTATGCCCATTCTTTTAATTGTATGTTTTGCCTTGTTATCAAAATTAATTGTCCTTGCAGATTCCCATGGTCTGAAACTCCAGGGAGGTGGCTGTCCAGTTTTCCCAGGGTAAGGCTAGGAAAAAAAAAACCTCACCTGGTTTACCAGATGCCTGGTTTACCATCTTTTCCAGGTCTGTGAGGGGGCTGTGACTTCAGCCTCATAGCTTGGCATCCTCCCTTAGCCATAAAACGTGGTAGCCTTATGTCTTAGTCAGGGTTCCCATTGCCGTGAAGAGACATCACGACCATGGCTACTGCAATGAAAGAAAACATTTAATGGGGTGTTTACGCTTTCAGAGATTCAGTCCATTATCATCGTGACGGGGCAGACACGGCGCTAGAGAAGGAGCTGGGATCTTGACCTGGACAACAGCAAGGGGTTTGTGTCACTTGGGTGTAGCTTGAGCATAGGCTACTTCAAAGGCCACACCCCCAGTGACACATTTCCTCCAACAAGGCCACACCTCCTAATAGTGCCACTGGCTATGAGGGCCATTTTCTTGTCTTGAGTTCTCCACACTAAATGTCATCCAGCTCTTTTGTCAGTGACCAAACAAAACTCAGGTCACTTCTGTCCACTACCTCTCTTACAGAAGATTGGTTTGCGACAGTTTTATATTGGTATTTATCAGAATTTGAATTGTTTTTTGAAAGCGTGTTCCTCACTGTTAGGCTTCTTTCAACTCTGAGCTTGGTATTTGAGAAACTGTGGCTCAGGCCTACAGTGAACGCATGAACTGTGAAACCTGCCAAGGTGGCATCTCCATCTCTTGGTGCAGTTCTGCGTGAGGAGAGAGTAGAAGGGCCACCCGGAAGACAGATCCTGGCTTCTTCAAGACCCTCTCAGCCAATCAGAAGCGCTTGACTTTGTGACTAGATTGTGGCCATCCCTATTCCTCTGCTGTGCAAAATGACACAGCAAGTGCAGAATCAGGGACGGAAATTTTGATCAGAGGTAAACTTATGCTCTGGAGACTAGGCTGGTGTCTCAGACGTTGCTTTGCTCTTCACTGTGTGGATTCGTCCTCATGGTTCGGCTCCGGTAGACTCTGGTAGAAACATATCAGGACGGTATCGGTATCTAGGCCTGCTTTCTGTGGTTATAAGAGAAGACCTAGGTCGGAGTAACTTAATTCTTTCAAAATTACATATGATTTATTTTGTGTGCATGCCCCCCCTTCTTTGTGTGTACAGGGCACATGTGTGACCATGCCATAACTCCCATGTGGAAGTCAAAGGACAACTTGGAGCAGTCAGTTCTTTCCTTTTCCCACATGGATCCTAGGGATAAAACTCAGGTTACTGGACTTGTGGTAGGAGTCATCTCACTGCCCCCAGGCTGGGTGATTTGCAATAAAAGTAAATGTGTTTGTTTTGGAGTTTGAGAGTTCTAAGAGCTTGGTGCATTTAGCTGCCAGGGACTTATCGCCACATTAGGATATGGCAGAGAGTGAACTGCCATGATGTTCCTTGTCCTCCTTAGAAAGCCAGGAATGCCATTGTGGGCCTCACCCCACTGCCCCATCTAATCCTAACTACTTCTCAGAGACCCTACTCTGAGGATTATCACCTAGAATCTGGAACTCATATTCCCAGACACTTGGACCACAGCAGCAACTCAGTTTCTGTTCCTTGTGGCGGTAGCCACTCTTCCAGGTTGGGTCCACATGCACCTCATCATGGGGGAACTGTCAGGAAACGGGGTCTGTGCCATTTGGTCCTGGCACACGTGACCTTGGCAGAGCTCTTTCAGCTGAGGGTGGCTGTGCTTGGACCATGTCCTGGGTACCAGCCTTGGGTCCCAGAATCATCAAGGCTGAATAAAGCATCCTTTCTCTCATTCTCTTCCCTATTCTGCTCCTGCATCTGATTCTGGATAACAAGTGCATCAATGTAACATGGGCATTTCTTTTCATGCACTCCCATTTGCTCTCTTGAATTGAAATATTATTCCAGGAAACTGCTTTTTTTTCAGTGAAATTTATTATAGAGGGAAAGGAGATGCTGGTATTTTCTAGAGAATTTCAACAAAGAATCAAACCTTAGAAAGGGGGAGTTGGGAAAGTTCTGGGCGGGCTTTACCCATTTGTGAGGTTAGTAACTATGTCTGGCATACTCTTATGTTATTTGTAATGAAAGTTGTGCCCCTCACTCCTGTTGTTAATGCTTCTGTTTTGTGTGGTATTGTATTGTAAAGGGATAGTTTGTTTTGATATCAAAAAATAGAAACAGGGGGGCTGGAGAGATGGCTCAGTGGTTAAGAGCATTGACTGTTCTTCCAGAAGACCTGAGTTCAATTCCCAGCAACCACATGGTGGCTCACAACCATCTGTAATGAGATCTGGCGCCCTCTTCTGGCCTGCAGGCATGCATGGAGGCATAATGTTGTATACAATATAAATAAATAAATCTTTAAATTAAAAAAAAATGGAAAGAATGGCCTGTGGGAACAAACCGAGAGTGGCCAGATTGCCCTGCCTGCTCGCAGATCTTTATGGATAGCACCAGTGTGCACTGTGTCCCCAACAGAAAGAGTGACTTCCTTCTGCACTACAGTGACAGCAACAGCAACCTTCCCTTTCTCAATTCTTGTTAAGAACGCGAAAGTCCAGCAGATCTCAACTGCTCTTCTTTCCTTTTCTTAAAAACCGAGATTTGCTTATTAGATTTGGACCTGAAAAACTTGCAAAACTCATTTCTTATATCCATGTGAAGGAGAAAAATAAGTAAAGGATGAATTGCGTTCTTTCTACAAGCTCCCTGGGGGAGGCGAACACCCAGACACGCAGCACTTCCGGTTTTCATTCGGGTATCTGTATGAAGCAGTGTACCACAGTTGTGTTTAACGTCTCTCCCACGAATCCTAGGAAATACGAGCGTCTTATAAGTCACTGGGCTTCTGAAAGGTCTTTCCCTCTAAAGCCTACTGTTTGTAGGGCACTTTTAATTGTACGGAATTCCTAAGGAGAAAAATCTAGTTATCACTAGGTTTACTCCGCACTGCTCAGAAGAACGAAAGACCCTGACTCGTCATGTTCTTTGGCGTCAATTACATTTTCCTTTCTCTCCTGTCCGCTGTTACCCCCAGCGAGCTCACTCTCTGCAGAAACTTCAGAGTTTTCCTCTCACCTGTCAGCACAGTGGCTTCATCAGGGAGTGAGGTCTCTGTATAGAGAACTGTAGCCTTCAGTGCAGATCTGTGCACCATCAAATCTCCCTTTACTACCAAAAATACAGTGGCTGCTTCTTGAGGTCCCTCTGGTGCTGGCTACATCCTTCATTCATAAGACATGGTTCTTCATCTTTTTTATGCCCCGGCAATGCTGAAGCATGCATGGGCAGCCCATATACGATGCTTCTGTTGAACTTGCCCATATTGGATTTCATGGTCTAAGTTGGTGAGGATGACTGACCAGGTCTCTTCCTCAAGAGGGCACCAGATCTCGTTACAGATGGTGGTGAGGCACCATGTGGTTGCTGGGAATTGAACTCAGAACCTTTGGAAGAGCAGGCAGTCCTCTTAACCTGCTGAGCCATTTCTTCACTTTTAGTTCTTCATCTACTTTCTTAAAAGTCACAGCTAACTTCCCAAGGCATGGTGGTGTCTCCTCCCACACTGACCCCAAAGTGTTGTTAGGGTTTTCTGTCCCACCCAGTCTTTCTGCTGCCTGGTTCCCGCAATCGTTAAGTCCCCAAAAAATCACACAGAGGTCTATGTTAGTTATAAATTGATTGGCCCATTAGCTCAGGCTTCTTTTTAACTCTTATAACTTATATTAGCCCATTATTCTTATCTGTGTTAGCCACATGGCTCAGTACCTTTTTCGACGAGGCAGTCACATCTTCCTTCTTCTGTGGCTAGGAAATGACTGGAGAGGAATAGGCTTCCTTCTTCCCAGAATTCTCCTGTTCTCGTTGACCTGCCTCTACTTCCTGTCTGGTTGTCCTGCCTATACTTTCTGCCTGGCTACTGGCCAATCAGTGTTTATTTAAAATACAATTGACAGAATACAGACCATTCTCCCCCACCACCAAAGCTTCCTTCACTGCTTGCTTATCATGAAAGTATCTTCTGAGATCAGTCTTCCACCTCCTAATTGGTAACTGGATTCTGAGATGCAAAAGCGGTTACCCTAGAATTATGACAATGTAAGAGATGAGCCCATTGTGTCTCTGGTGTGCTATCGAGTCCACAAGGGAAATGAATTTACCAAAGAAACTAAGAGAACAACTTCTTCTATTTTATGTTTTTTTCTTTCCCACTGGGGGAAAATGAAGTTTTCTCATCCAAGTGAGACAGTTAGGCAAGGAACTAGTGCGCAATGAAGGTATTCACAACAGTTTGAGTCTCCCAAAGGGACAATTATAACAATGACTGTGAGTCAGTGTAGGATGGAATAGGAACCAATAACAATTTCTGACAATATTGTGTTTTTGATGGCACCTCAATGATGAGGCTGATCTAGTCATGTGATAAATTAATTTAGAGACACCAGGGGGGAACAGAGAGAGATTGGGAGATGCAGATGGAGTTGGGGGTGGAAACCTGAGGGGTTGTGGTTACAGCAGGGTCAATGAAAACCCATGGTACCTTGCGTAAAGCAGAGCTTCTACCTCGTGGCTGGAAGTTGAAAGGACCTGCCCATGTGAATGAATCCTGTGGAGAGGATGCTGAGATGGGCATTTAGAGATAGGGAGGTGGCTGGGTCCTGTCAGCTTGAATCAAGAGCAGAGGAGTAGATGGTCTGCGATATGTCTGGGAATCTTGCTGTTTGCAAGACTGATCCCACAGGCCAGGGATAGTGAGCACACATAGGATATGTCTGGGGGACCCCAGATTTCAATGTAGGGTCATCGGACTGTGCACACGGCCTGGGAACATGAGTGTGAAATCAAGAGGTGGAATTGGAACACTTGCCTTTGAACATGTAGCTGGTACAATCTGCTCAGCTGAAGAGGCAGCTGATTGTAGCATCCCAAGCTAGAACTTCAGATGCTGTAGGTGCTGCATGCTTCTAAGATTAGAATTCTGACCCAGGACTGAATTCAGATGGGATCTCAAATCCTTGCATTCCATAGCTTCCATTTTCCCAAATAAAAAATTATTCACACTGGCAAGAAATGAGGAGAGTCCCAGCCAATGACTCCCAGTGTCCAGAGCTGACAGGTTCCAAACTGGATCCACCTTTATCCCTCTTCGAACTTCCTATTTTCCTCTCTTTCCTATGGCCTTGTGTAGAACGCAGGCACACAGGAGAGATTCGGTGAGCTCTCTGACATCTGATTTCTGTCCTTTGCCCAGTGTCACCTCTGCAGGGCTTTGGGCCACCTTTTACCCTCCACATACTCTGTTCTGAAGATCTCATAACTCCACACTCACCTGCATGTCCACAATGTTTGACCTCTGGTGGAACATCTGTGACGAGATTCCCAGCCAGAATCTCGTACAGGTAACCAGCCAATGACTCCTGCTCTTTGTGGGAAAAGAAAGCTCTTTGCACTCTGGCATTCAATGATTTTATTCCCATCTATAGCTAGTAGGGGCTTCAGAATTTTGGGAGAAACCCACAATTTCCTTCCCAGGCAACCCAGAGTGAGGATCTCTACAGTTTTCTGCTTCTGCAGTCATGTGTCTCAAGACCCTGGTTCAAGTGTAAAAAAATAAAAATTAAAAAAACCTCATACATGAATGCAACGCCTTTTTATAATATTCACCACGATTTTGCTAGTCACTATTCCTCTAATCTGAGTGGCTTTGTAGCAGACTGGGCTGTGCATGTTTATCCCTCAGAGCACAATCTGCTGTGGAATGTTTGCTACAGACTCTTTGTAAATGAATAACTCTGTAACAAGAAAATATGAAGCAATTTGGCTGGCTTAGGAGCTGCTGTGTGACAGAAAGGAATCCTTAGTACAGATTTACTAGATAAATGCATCAAGCAGTGTTGCCTAAGAATTGAGTTAAAAAAGACGAGGGCATGAATTGATTAACTTACTTGCTAACGAAGGCATAACAAGTTCATGAATGACTGTGCTTCTGTGTACCAATGCTGGGTGAGCCCCAGCCAGCTCAGCGGGCTGGGGAAAGTGCACTGAACATCAGTAAGCTGCTTCCGCTTTCATACACATGCCCCGGGCTGTTTTTTCTTCCATCCAGATCTAGGTTTTTTTGTGCCCATGGAGTTATAGTCACAATTTTCTGTAATTAGTTCTCTAGAGACGGTAGTTTTCGACAGTGTCACAAACAAAGCATAAGATGTTAACCTAAGTGTGGTTTATCCACCCTACAATGTCCCAGCTAATCACCGTGAATCCAACTTGTGCAAACAACGCTGTGCAAACCTGGCCCTTCCTTCCCGGCACCTGCAGCAGAGCCCACGGACTCCGAGCTTTGTTTTCTAGATAAAGGTATAAATATATAATTCCCCCCCCCAATCGCTCCTTGATTGTGTGTTCTTGCAATATAAACAAGTGATGTCACCCAGAAGACATACAAAGCCATCAGGACCTGGGAGCATGTTAGACAGTGACACACCCAAATATGTAAGAGACGGAGGAAAGAATACATATTACTGACCTGGCAAGAGCTGCACGGTCCCCTTGCGTTGCCTGGTCAGGGTGGGTACAGAAGAAGGGATTGTGTGGGCTGGGTAGTGCAGTCCTTGTGGTGGCTTGGATATGGTGCGAAACAGGTCCTGCTGCTTCTGAAGATTAGCGGGAAGGACTGGCTACTTTAAGGATGCAGGAGGTGTTGGGGGCATCTACAGGTCTCCGCCTTAGCGTGGAAGCTGAATGCTTGGTGAGCTTCACAAGTCAGCATCATAGAAGGTGCCGAGTTCATGTCTCCTGTCAGCAAGGGAAACTGGTGGGTGTAGACTCAGGCCTGGGAAGCTCTCCCAACACCTGCTGTCCTCTTGGTCCTTCGACGGCCAGTGTTACCATCAAAAACCTCAGTTAAAGATAACTTTAAAGAAAACATACAAGAATGGTCTTAGTTGAATAAACAAATCAAGCCATTCTTTGATTGTCTTATTGTAGAGCATTTAGGAGACACAGAGGGGCCATCTGAACACAAAGAAGTATTCACCATCTCGACATAGAGAAACACAGCCTGCTGAAATTCCCCTGAAGATCCTTTCAGAGCTCAGCTCATGCACACAAACACAGCTCCTAGAGACCACAGGGCCAGCATACGTTTCTTTCCTCCCTCCCTGCTCCTTCCCCAATTCCTTCTTTTTTTGTCTTCTTTTTGATCCTCCATAAAAGGAAAACTTCTATTTTGATGACAAAATTTAAAACACATGACTAGCAAAGTCTATCTGAAAACATTAGAAGCTCAAAACAATGCAGGGATCTTTGTTTGCAAAATTCACCACCATTAAACTAATCTTTTTTTTTATTTTAGACAAAGAGGGTAAATGTAGTGGCATTTCAATTGCATTTTAATAAATTAAGCTTTCCCGAAGATCTGAAAGTAAAACAGCTCCATGTTGGGTGCCAAATGAAGCATGATTCATAAAAACTCAGAGAGAGAAATTGGGGTTCAACCTGAAGATTGGAAAAGCAAAGCAGCCACCACTGACTCTAACCTCGACCTCATTCTGAAAATGACCATCCTGCCTCCATATTAAGAACCCCAGGCCCTCAGAGCCATCGAAATGGCAGAGCCTTTCCTTGGCACAAAGGTGAATGATTCCAAATGATCGTTCAGTGTACGCAGAATCTGGTGACCACAGTTTCTTCCTTCCAGATGTTTCCAGCCTGAGACTGTTCCCCTTCACAAACCCCTCTCCCCTCTGAGAAGAGCTGACTCTTCCTTCTAGTGCTCTACATGGTAAATGCCATGAGCTTCTGGGTTGCTCAGTTGCCATCAGAACAAGCGCAAACACCCAATCCCAGCTTTTCTGTATGCATGTGTGTCTGCCTGTTGTTTCTCCATTCCCGAGTTGCCTGCTCAGGTTTCTAGAACCAAGCCTTGCAGAACACAGCACTTGACTTATTCTCTTCTTGGGAGATGAGGAAGCTTTGGCAGCGGGGGTTGCTCTCCATGTCTCTCATGCCATCTATCCCCACATACTTGTTCAATGCTTCCACACAAGAGTAGACCTGCTCCCTGTCTGGTGGGAAATCCTCCACTGCTTTTCTGCAGGCCGTATTGCTCACAAGGTTCAGACAATAATTTTAATTCCAGTTGACTCCCACTTTCAAGCTGTGACTTTTCAGGTTCAGAGATACCGGTTCAGTTTGAGACTTTCCATCTGACCTGCAGCTCTGGGCTCATTTGATTTTTTTTCTCAAACACGTATAGAATATTTTCTATAAAAAAATGCCTTATTTTTTCTTCTTAAATGCCTTACAAAATAATGAATGTTTTCCAGAGAAGACTTAGGCAAACAGAAAAGAGGGGGGGAAGTGTGGTGTTTTTATATACCCCTTCACTCTCCTTCTTCTCTGTTAGCATCTTGTGTTGATTCGGGAGATGATTAGCTGGGCAAGACAAGATCGTTCACCAAGCCTCACACTTTATATTGGGGTTTTCTCTGTGTGTCTGTGTGTTTTCCCAGGTGCATTATGCCATGCATAGCACCCTAAGAACCCTTTGCCATCCACCTTCCCATTGGTCCATCCAAAGTCCCCTGGAAACACCCATCTATTCATTCACATCTCCTCAGCTTTGCCTTTTCCAGATGTCTTGTATGTGGACTCAAGTGGCTGGAACCCTTTTAAGTGTTTCCTTTCAGATATAAATGTTAGTTTGAGGTTTCCCCCATCCCATATCTTCCTCCTGCTGAATGTATGCCTCAGAGTTTCATTCGTTCCTCCCTGAAGGACACCTTGACTGTTTTTATGTTTTCTCTGTGATGAACAAATCTTTCTACAAATTTGCTGTAGGTTTTTTTTAAATGTACATGTATATATCATATGCAGAAATACAAGAAGCTCAGCACAGTACCTCGGTAATGTGGTTAAGACTGCCATGGTCTTTGTAGAAACCTCCCACGTAGCATTTGAAAGGCATTGGCCCTCAGCCTTACAGCACCCTGTGTTATTAGTAGGTCGTCATGTAGTGTCTGCTCATTTTGTTTTGCAGTTCCTGATATGTACCACTGAGTGGATTTGTTTTATTTACTTTTCTTAATGCTGTGTCAAAACACTTAATGAAAACGCCAGTAGGAAGTGGTCTGGGGGCCCTGTGTGGGGAGATTGTGGAACACATCGGGGATGGAGCCTGGCTGGAGGATCCTCTGGGGTTCATTTCCTGTTCCTTCTCTACCTCCTGCGTGCTGATGAGATGTGTCACTTTGTTTCCCGACTGCCAGGTGGGCAGCATGCTCTTACTGCACTGCCTCCCCCATGGTGATGGACTCTACCCCCGCTGGCATTAGGAGTCCCCGTAAACCCTTTCTTCATAAAATCAAGGTTGCTTTTGGTCAGGGAATCTATCACAGCAACAGAAAAGTCAATACCCCAGGAAGGGTCCTGCCCACTTCTCTTTAACCCCGTCTAGACAACCCCTCCCATACACAGAGGTTTGTTTCCATGGTGATTCCAGATCCCAGCAAGTGGACAATCAAGGCTAACCCCTGCCTTTCTTGCATGCTCATTTCTGACCTGACTAGCGTTGGCGCAGAGTCTGCCAAGTCTCCTGTCCTATCGTAGTGGGGAGATGCCGAGTAGTGTGCTCTGGATACGCCACGTGTGTGCTCTGGATACGCCACGTGTGTGGTGCAGGAACACTTTCTCTAAGTCTGTCAACATGTTGTCACTCACTCATCCGTGTCCTTTACAGAATGGATGTTTAATTCAATAAAGCCGAGTGTCGATGTTCTTGCTGTAGCTTACACTGTAGTTAATACTCACTACTACGCATGAGCTGACCTACATTTTTCCCCATGTTGTATTTTAGTGTCAATGTTCTTGCTGTAGATTACACTGTAGTTAATACTCACTACTAAGTATGAGCTGACCTACATTTTCCCCCCCATGTTGTATTTTAGATCACTCTGCATTTTGCATTTAGGTTTATCATATAGTTTGAGTCATTTTTGGAAAGCCGTAGGATCCATATCCCGACCCTCCTTCCTCTCCTTTCTGGGATGTGATTGTCCTATTGCCCTTGCTCTGTTGGTTGGCGATGCTGTGCTTCTCCACAGATGTGCGGCTGCTGTGATGAAAGATCTGCTGACCGTATGTGGGGATATTTCTATGTTCTTTATTCTGCTCCGCTTATCTGTCTTTTAGGGCCACGGTTTGCTTGTGACTCTCAATGAACCTGAAGCCTCAGATATTCTGGGTCTGCTTTCTGTTCTTCTTCTGGCATCCTTAGGCTATGCATGGTTTAGGTAAAAGCAGTGTGACCCCAAAAGGTTCGGCTACAGCCTGATGCTCACTGATCCTGACTCTTTGCGGCATTGTCCGCACACTGGGTGGCTTAAAAGCAGAGATGCATTTCTCATAGTTATGGAGGATGAAAGCCCAAGATGAAACTCTGGGTAGGACTCTTTTCTCATCAGGTCTCTGTCCTATTTTTGTCTTGTGCAATCTTAGTTCTTAACGGTCAGATTCATTTTTATTCTTATTAATGCATCAGATTTATTAGCACCTGCTTGTGTAAGATGTTTCCTGGGGAGACACTACACACACATGCGTGCGTACACACACACACACACACACACACACACACACACACACACACACACTCACCTTAGACAGAGAGCCTATAACAGACCAATGTGACCATTATACCAAAGGTCATCCAATAAGTTTATCAGAATTACTTGCAGGAATGTGGGGAAGGAGTGACTGAAAGAATCAGGGCTGAATATCAAGGGCAGCTGCACTATGAAAAAGCCAGCAGAGGTGACATAAGGACCAAGAAGTGAAGAAACAAAACCCAGCGTCTGTGAGTTAGGACACTGGAACAAGGTGAGAGGACGCTTCTGAGAATGCAGGTCAAGCTTTCCCAGAGACCGATGCCATCGGATGTCAATCAGTCCAAGAGTTGCCTGAGGGTCCAGGTGAGATAGATTAGAACTCCAGGTAGAAGCTGCTTTTCCAGAAGACAGCTCAAGTGCAGAACCTGCACCTGCTCTGCACCCCTCAGCGCCCAATGTGCCAAACAGCAGCTGAGCCTGATGGCGTGGCAAGGCTAGAGCAGGGCGCAGGGCCCGGGGAAGGGTCTTACTTTCAAGATGCCAGGGTCTAGAGGAAGTGGAAAATCCAGTGTAGAGGTTTCAGTGAACTTCGAATGGTATCCGTCCCAAATTTATTTGTAAAGTTTTGTCATGATATCAAAAAAAAAAAAAAGAAAAAAAAGCGAAATGAATTCTTGCACCTTCTTTAAATTAAAATTGTAAGTTAGCACACAGAGAAATGGGATTCACTGTGTCCTTTTCAGATATATGTGCAGCCATACCCTGCTCTTTTACACCTCCCCCTCACCCCTGCTTCCACTGTCCAACCACCACCCCTCCTTATCTGTTTCCCTTCAGACAGCGCCCCCTCCTGCATCCTTTCTATGCAGATTCTGTTACCCTCCCTTCCTCAAGATCCCTTAGTTTTACTCTTAATCTTTTTCTACTGTCTCTGAATTTTAGGTTCTTTCTGCTGTATGTAACTTCCCATGTCAATGGTGTTTTAGTCTATGTTTCTCTCTCCTTGATGTTTTATTTCTCGTAGAATTACTTTTCCTTTGACAGGGTAAGTCCCATTACAGAGTTGTTCCTGCACTAGTGATGAGAATGCAAGCTGGTATAGCTGTTGTATGAAGACTTCAAAAGTTTAAAAGTTAAATTACTGTGTGGTCCAGCCATCCTGCTGTTGGATATATAGCCAACAATATCTGAAAGCTGGACCTCAAAGAAATATTTGCATGTTGTGTTCAGAATACATACAACTTGTTCACATACAACTTGGTAGAAAGCTAGTGTCTATCAATGAACGACTGTGGGAACAAACATGGTTGAGCGTTCACTGGAAGCATCGCTAATTAATCCTGAAAGGGGACCGTGTCCTATTCTGCTGCTAAGCAACCCTTTCGGGCATATTGCTCCGGGAAGCATTCCAGTCTCAACAAGACCAGAGAGTAAGTCTTGTCACTTACATGAAGTCTCTGGAGAGGTCAGATTCACAGACACAGAAAGTAGACACAGACATGATGGTACCAAAGCAACAAGAGAGGGAAATGGGGAACTTCGTTGGATTATTGCAAAGCTTCAATTTTGTAATATCAAAATGGGAAAACACTGCATTTTGTTGGACTGTCATTTAAGATATATATGTATATTAAATTATATATATGATATTTATCACATGTTTAAAAGCATATTAAATACCCTGACAAAAATAGAAGGTAGCTGTAGCTGAGGCTTCCCCAGCATCCTCTGGCATATTGAGTGGTAGTGGAAGATAACGTGCAAGCAAGAAGCCCGTCTCTTGCTGTGACACCCTGTCATCTGCCGTCCCTCTTGTCTGGATCCCATCACTAAAGTAGGGTGAGAGTCCTTGGCTGCAAGTCCCATAATGCCGCATAAAGATCAAAGAGGACTCTAATCACCTAGATAAAAGCCCTAAGTCCTTCACAAATATGGCCACTGTGAGCGTGTGCTCTCTCTTTGGAAATAGTTTCCGCCCACAGTAATAGATCTTGCAAGCATCTGGGCTCACTTCATGACCGTTTTGAGGTCCTTATCTCAGAGAATTGGTTGTAATCTCATAATTTCTTTGTCCAATTGAAATAATGAACTGCCGGCTCCTTTTGTGTCTTGCTTTCCCAGTGCGGTTCTCCGCAGACACCTATTCAATATTTTAATTACTGGGGCTTTGGCTTCTCTCACACGGGCACTGCGAAGATTAATGTCTATTTGGCAATTTCAGTTTGTGATATGATTTGGGCTCCTCCGAGGAAAAGTTTTATATAAACATCTTATAATGATGAGAATGATAAGAAAGAGACCAGGAGGTAATAAAGAAATAGTAAAATGATACAAGGAAAGCTATTCCTTCTCTAAAACTCAAGGAGAATAAACAAACTAGGCAGTCCTCAGTCAAAGCGGAGTTTTCTACCCGGGTCTTTAAAATGCTGCAAGGATCCACACAGTTCCTTCAAGTATTAGGACTGTGTATTGAATTTTTGTTGAAGGATTAAAAGGACAGCTTCTGAAGGATGCAGGCAGTCTGTTCCTGTTTTGAATGTCATGTGGGACAAAAGTTCACTGGGACCTGATTGACAACTCAGAAAAATTCAAAAGTTTTGATTCTAAGCACTGTGGGCTACACTGAGGCTATTTGGTACCTAAACTTTAGCCACACTCAGAATCCTGTGTCTCTCACTGACCTCTGGAGGTTGACACTGGGTGCTCCCTCAGGCACAATTAGGAAGTCGAACCCTCAGATCCAGTATGGAACCAGGTCATGGATTCCTTTCTGGGTAGTTTCCATGGAGACTTGGCTTGCTCAGCCATTGAATGGACAGACAGCAGCAAGAGAAAAGATGCCAAGTTTTGCAATGCAAACTAGTATAGGAGCTTCTTCTGTTCATGTGTTGCTTTCATTAGTCAATGAATGAAGAAACTGCTTTGGGCCTGATAGGGCAGAACTTAGGTAGGTGGAGAAAACAGAACTAATGCTGGGAGGAAGAAGGGCAGAGGAGAGAAGCCATGGATCCTCTGCCTGAGATGGACACTGGTTAGCATCTCCAGTGAGCCACTGCCACGTGGCGATACACAGATTAATGGAGATGGGTTAAACTAATATATAAGAGTTAGCCAATAAGAAGTTAGAGCTAATTGCCAAGCTGTGTTTTAATTAATACAGTTTCTGTGTGATTATTCCAGGTATAAGCTAGCTGGGTGGCCGGGACAAACAAGAGGCCCTCTCCCTACAACACCAAGCTAGGGGCACAGAAGGAGTATTAGCACTACAAACCAGGTGGTGAGGGATGGCCGAGACTACACAAGACACAAAATGGAACATTGTGTCATACAAAGTGAATGAGCGCCGGTAAGTGTGTTGTTGTCTTCCATGTCTGTATCCAACACAGGACAGTCATAGTCTAGCCTTTTAATCCTTTTGTCCCATTGAAGGACCCAGCCTATGGGATGATGCTGACCACATTTAGGGTCTATTCTATGAGGCAGTGCTGTCTGGATACTTCCTTCCAGCTACACTAGGCAGTATGCTGTAGTAGTGTAAATGTTCTAGGTCGTTCTCCACCCAATCAAGTTGACAGCCAATGTTAACTATTATACCAGCATTTGTAAAATTAGACCAAGGAAAGGAGACTGAAAGGGACGTCTACGACATCTGTGCCAGCTATCTGCAGACTTGAGACCTCTTGAGTGGTAGGAAGTCCTGGAATGTACCAGGATTGTGAGGTTCTGGTCTGAGAAAAGTACCTGCCGACCCCGCAGGATCTACAGCCTGGTTGGGAGCACTCTGGACCCAGAAAACAGGTTCGTGGGTTAATTAATAATGACTATTAGCTCCAAGTAACCCAAACTCTAACCCAACCCAAGTGCCCACAGTTCAGAGACACAGATGCCCATATTTGGAAATAAGCTTTATCTGATTTGATGCTGTTGAGACCCAGGTCTACCTTTTTCTGGGTTTCGTTTCCTCACGGGAATTATTTACTTGTACATGTGCTCATGCTTTTCTGTGTTGCTGACATGCTGACTTAAATGTTACTGTAAATAAGTTGACAGTAAATTTTGTAAGTAATTATATATATATACATACTTACACATACACATATATACACATACATGCATATACACAATACATATACATACACATGCATACATATATAATACATATATAATATATTCATTGGTGTTTCACAAAATCTTAGGTCACATTTCTTTAAGAATTAAAAAAAAATGTATTTGGATGTGTGATCGCCTAAATTTATGTAGGATCACCATGGGTGTGCCTGATGTCTGCAGAGGCCATAGGAGAGCATCAAATCCCCTGAAACTGGAGTTACAGGCCGGAGGTGGGCCCTCTGAACCTAGCCCAGGCCCTTCATAAGAGTAGCGCTCTTAACCACAAGGACATCTTTCAACCCCACGGATTTCTTAATGCAACAGTCCTTTGTTAAATATCAGCCGCTGCGGGCTCCTTTCTTGCTCTGATGCTGTCACTCTGACAAACACATCACTTCCTGAACTAATGCCAGAAACTTCCATGCTCCTGGACCCCAAAGAAGAGGCCTGGAATGGAAGCCAAGGGCAGGCGCCTACTCATTTCTCAAGGTTTAGGAGTTCATTCAGTACTTGTTTACATTATGCCATTTGATTAATTTATGTCCCCTCAATTTATTTATAGTAACACACCGAGGCTATTGTTTCTAATATTTATGGTAAACTAAAGAGACATCAGAAGATGGCTGTGCCTGGGAGAAGGGAGTCAGGAAGGAGAGACTTGATCGGTGAGGGATGCTGAATTGGTTGAACACTGGTAACTTAGTGCTGAAACAGCGGGGTGCTGGGGTGTTCTGCCAGGAGGAGCAGAGTCTTCCGAGAAAATGCTATGTCAGCCCGTCTTCCACTGCAGAAATGGTTACACGTGGGGCTTACACCCTTCCTGGTAGGGCCAAAGGTGACTTTAACAGCCTGTTCTGGAAGGGTCCTCCTCAGGCCTTTGGTGTGTAAGGAACTGGTATTTGTGAGGTCTCCTGGAGAGGACATGGGCAGTAACAATGACCGGGAACATCGGGTCCCAGAAATAGTCAGCTATCCATGGGAACTGGAAGCACCTTGGGATCCTGACTCAATAGCTTTTGTTATGGTAGCTGAGGTGTTGGAAGTTCAGTTCTGTACCACAAAGGCTGGGTCTTCGGATCTTGGGACTTCACAGAAATATTAACGCATTTGGCCATGACCTGTAGGCAGCAGGAGATTTCTTCCTGTAGACACCTGGCAAGGCAGGGGAGGACGATTCTGGCTACCCCTCCAGGGATGTTACAGGGATGTCACGCCCACCTAAGCAGCAAGAGGAAGATGATGGATGCAGGAGAAAGTCACCCCTCACTCCTGCTGCATCTCTGAATCCCACAGCACAGTCATCAGTGAGACAGAGATTTGCCTGGCATTCCCTAAGCTGACCGTGGTGTGGTGACCTTGAGACTAGTTGGATTTGCGAACACTAAGCAAGGGTGGCAGCCCTCGCTCTGTTCTTCAGTTCCGGCTCTCTGCTCACCTGTGTAGCATCATAGTACCCATACCTGCTTCATCTTAGTCTCTGTGTTTTGAAAGCTGCTCCTTAGAGATTGTCTTTGAATTTTTAATGAACATTGCTGAAACCAATAAAGAGTAAGAATCAATATTTAAACCCTAGAGATTAGATGCAACAAGAATTCTTTTTTAGTATTCAACAATTTCAACTTTTTATGAAAACAAAAGTGATGTCTAAGGCTGTTCTTGGTGCAAGGAAATAAACAGAGGCAACTGACTACAACAGTCTCTCCCCCTCTCTTCTCTTCCCTCCCCCCTCCTCTTCTACCCTCTCCCTTCCCCCCTCCTCCCCTCCCACCCTTCCTCCTCGCTCCTCCCCTTTCTTTTCCTCTCCTTTCTTCCCCTCCCCTCTCCTCTCTTTTCTGTAACAATCACATAGTGACCCCTTCATGCAGCTTCTCACATCCGTATCTCGGATTTTTCTCTCATTCCCCAAATAGAAGTTCAGCAAGAAACTTCTGGGCTGAGGTATTTATACCCTGGTTGACCAGCAAGCTCTGGGGAGTCACCTCTCTCCACCTCCAATGCTGGGGCTGCAAGCATGCACAGTCACAGTCCTGCCTGACATTTTATGTGGCCGTTGCAGATTCCAAGGCTGCAGAGCGAGCTCTGTGCCTCGCTGAGCCATCTCTTCCACTGGGCACTGAGAGGTTTGCTGTGCCTTTACTCATATGAGGAGGCCGTTCAGCCTAAGATAAAATGAGCAGGCACAAGAGATGACAGAAGTAACTAGAGCAATATTCAAATGTCGTACATGAAGCCATCTTTAGAGTTCTCACTTTGACCCTAAGCTGGCAACCAGACCTTGTGTAATGAGGCCTGGGCTCAGCTGTCATGGTCCTTCCTTGTCTGGCTGGTGTGTCACTATTTGGGCTGGGATATTTTTGGAACCATGACTCAATCGTAAGCATGATACATGACCTATTTGTGAAGTGGGAGAAGATAGGTCCAAGAAGCCAAATTTAGCGAAATTATAACTATATGACATTATTTTGCTGAAAAATATGCCATGGACTCTGAGCAGTCAGTGGCCGTGGTGTCTTAGTCTCGGTTTAGTCCTAAGTTACAGCTTCCAGGGTGCACAGAGTCAGAAGGGATGGCTATACAACAGCGTGGGCTGGGAACACGTTGTTGGCTGAGGCTGAACCACCAGGGGTTAACGTCCATAACTGACCATGAGTGCATGCAACTCCATAGCGGGAGTTCTGGTCAATAGTCTTAAGGTACAGTCCATCCTAGGAGTGGGATGGGAGCAGGGGAGGTCAAGGAGAGCAATGCACACTTGTGCTCACGCTAGCTCTCTTTACACAGCCTAAGATCCCAGCCCAGAGAATGGTACTGCCCACAGTGAGTGCACTTTCAAGTCTCAGTTAACCTAATGAAGGCAATCTCTCACAGGTGTGCTCAGAGGATCGCCCCCCCCTTCCCTGCCCCGCTCCGGTGAGTCTGTATGTCACCAAGTTGACAGTTTAGGTGAACCACCACAATACATGGTTCCCGAACAACACAAACAGCCGGCGGATATACACCTCAGAGTCACTGTAGATACCCTCACATCAGCCAAGAGGGAGTCCACGGCGAAAATGAAACATCATGGGGCGAGGGGGGTCAAACACTCAAAGAGGAGCCCCGCGTGCCCTTGGAGGTAGTATAATTTTGTGTGGTCCTTATGGAGACAGCATCTAAATTTCTAGATAAATTAGAAACAGAATCACCATGGGACTTAGCTTTTCTGCAGGAAATGACATCTCTGATCTCTAACAGATAGTTCAGTCTTATGTTTAATGTGCTACTATTTACAACAGTAAAGATGGGGAAGTGAATAGCAAGTGAATGATGAATGAATGGAGAAAACATGATACGTAACATGATCCATAACAAATGAACACCAGTCAGCCTTCCAAAGAGAATCTTCTGTCTTTTACAGCCACATGGTCCAGCCTCAGGAACATTTTGCTGCTTGAGACTAGGCAGGAGCCAGAGGTCACATCACGAGTGACTACCCTGCCTCTGTGTGGAATTGGACCTGCGAGAAATAAAGTCAGATACACAGAGGTACAGAAAGAAGCAGTGGTTTCCAGGGGTGCGCTGGGAAGAGCAATTGAAGTGTGGCTCAGCGGGTGGGGCGTGGCATTCGGGTAGGGATGAATGGGATAGACAGGGTGTGTACGACATGAGAGGCATAGTTACTAAATGGTGTTATTAATAAGTTCATACAGTCTAACTGTGCTTCCCACAAAATTAAAAAAAAATACATAAAGTGAAATGAAGGATATGTTAACTTGCTTCACTGGATTGAGTAGTTTTATTATTCTGTGTATTATGCTATGTGCCTTGAATGTACATCATAAAATGTAATTTAAGAGACTCACAAGGAATAGGAACCTATAAAAATTCCAGTTTCAGGTCTGGCCACAATCATAGGTGCCAGAATTTAGAAACTGTTATGTGTTGGGGGTGGTTGCCATTCAGGCACTACAATGAGTTGTTTAATTTCTGTAATGAATATGTCACCTAGTCATTGAGGGAACTAGCAAGTTACATGGCTTGATCATGTTTCAGCTCAAATGCTGCATCGCAATAATAAATGTATTGAGTCCCAAAGATTTAAAAGTGACTTGAAGAGTTATAGTTTTTGAAGAAGCAGCTCAGTATTTCTGACAGCTGAGTCAGAGCATGAAGGGTCACAATCCCATGGAGAAGGCGAAGACAGAAGGCGTTTAAATTCATGTCTCAGAACCCTTCCTGCCGCTCGAGCCTGAACTCGGCAGCAGAGACAAAGACAGGAACCTCAACAAAATAAAATACAATGTGCTATTTTTCTAAGAAATAAGCATTATTAATGGCGGTGAAATCTGAAATGCAACTG
This sequence comes from Dicrostonyx torquatus, assembly GCA_028555095.1. NCBI lineage: Eukaryota > Metazoa > Chordata > Mammalia > Rodentia > Cricetidae > Dicrostonyx > Dicrostonyx torquatus. The sequence continues at coordinate 193,557 of JAQHUG010000020.1, read as the reverse complement.
TTACATAAATGCTCATATAGATGACTCAAAGAAATTGTTCACGAATGCAGAAGTATTGGTTCAGAGATGGATCCTTAGAACACAGGGATGACTCCCTCCCGGGGTAATGACGTCCATGGGGACCCTAGTCTGTCCTTGTTCACTACTGTAGATCTTTGTGCTCCTACTACCTGGGATGTCAATCCTACCAACAACTAAAAGAACAGGAAATCTTAAGGCATAGGATGTTTTAAAGAAAAATAAATAAATGAAAAGAAAAAAATTAGAAATCTTGCAAAGAAGCAGAAGAAACCTTTCCATGTTCCTGGTGGATCTGCGCAAACTTAGGAGAGAAGTACAAGCTGGTCTCAGCCTACACCACCTAAGAGGACAGGAAGGGTATGGGTTGCTGGTGGTGGGCGCTCCGCTGACCTGGCTGAGCATGAGGGCAGCATATGGAGGTGACTCAGCTGCCGCTTTGCCTGGAAAGGTCTTCCCATGCTGAAATCATTTTTCATCCCATTGAGCTTCTCCTGAGATACTCTCTTTATTCATAGCCTTAGACCCCAGGCTTTGCCCTGAAGGGCAGGTGTCTACAAAAAGGGTCTCTGTTGTCTGGGTGTCCATGGAAGTTATGAACGTTGCATGACATTTATCCAACCGGAATGAATGGCTTGTTCATTTCCATATTTATTTCTGCAGCTAGACCAGGTGATGTATAATGGTGCACCCGTGAATTATTACTTTTTCACTGTGCTCTCAGAGACGGGTACAAATATTGGCACAACGTGCCCAACACATAACTTTTTAGTGACTGAGTCTCGGCTACTACATGTGAACCAGCCTGCTTACCATGTTTTATATCTCTAGGCCAAATGCACATCATGTATGTTTCTGAGTCGCTTTCAACTCTGATTCTACTTTCAAGTAAAGTACATTTGACTGTAGCCTGGGTGACATCCTTAATGGCATTGGTGGGATGGTCACATCTATAGCTGCAGCAGGCATGATTGCGTGTTTGGTATTGTTTTTGTGTCTCATCTGGTAGTACTAGAGATAGAACCCAGAATGCTGAGCAGGCTAGACAAGTGCTCTCCCACAGAGATCTGTCCATCTTTTTCTTTAAAACTACGTTTCTTAAAATAGTCTCATTTAGTTTGCCCAGAATGGCCTTAATCTTCTCTGTGTCTTCAGTAGAACCTGGGCTTAAGATCTTCCTTCCCCAGCCTTTCATAGCTGGGTTGACAGCCTGCACCTGAAACCCAGCTGGCCACACACTCCAGAGTTAAGGGTACCCTGGCTTGAATATCTGCCACCAGGGAAGACTTGGATTTAACATGACTCTGAAGATATCAGGGTTCCTCGGGGCTGTATTTTGCGCCTGTCTGCACTTGGGTCTTCAGAACTGAGAGTCAGCATTTCCATTAAGACTTTACAAAAATGGGCCTGGAAGGATGACACAGCTGCTGGGAGCACTGGGTGCTCTTCCAAAGGACCCAGCTTCAATTCCTAGCACCCACATGGCAGCTCACAACTGTCTGTAATCCAGTGCCAAGTGATTTGATAGCTCCATATAGGCATAAGTATAGGCAAAATACCAATGTCCATAAAATAAAAATAAATAAATCATTAAAAAAAGAAGTTATGAACCTGCTGTGGGATGAAATAGTCTGTATCCTCTGAGGAGTTATAAACTCTGCCCTGGGGAGAAATAGCCTATATCTAAATTTAAAAATTTACTTTTTTGTTCATAAATCCAGATCTTTTCCATACACTTAAATTCATTCTAAATGAGGTCATCTCTTCTAACATCTGCGTTATGCAACTGTCTGATTTAATATGCTTTATGTTTGCAAATTAAATATTTTATATTATTTTATTGCCAACCTTTCTCTTGGCGGAAACATCAAGATTTTTTTTTCAGCTAGATGAAAATTTTGTCTATTTATGTGTGCACAGTGTTAAAATCAAGTAAAATGAGACTGTCTTCTACCAGAGTGATTTATTTTATTTAAACTTACTTATGTTCATCAATTAACTTTATCTCTCCTTTTAAAGTCTGTCGTGTGTGTGGATTTTTATTTTCTCTTTGAACTGGGTGCACATAGTGTGCACACTCTGTCTTGCTTGGTATTTGATTGTAACACTGACGGAATTCCACGAACTCCTTCCTGCCCGCCAGGCTTTTCTTGTAGATCCTGTTTTGTATCCCTTTCCATATCCATGTCTCATTATTTTTAGTGTTTGTGTGGCTTGATCAGTGTAAATTAAGATGACCCTGTTCGCATCCTTAAAACGTCACTGTGTTTGTCCTCCTTCTGATTGGCTCTGGAGGTGCTTGCTCTCTGGTCTCTAACTAGTCCAGCTTCAAAAAGTGAGATGTACCAGTGGTGAGCTTCATTACCTGTAAATGTGAACTCTTTCCCTGTCCACATGAATTCCAGGAGGGCAGTGATGCTGTGTCTAATCTCAGGGGAGCAGAGCTCACCTCTACACTGGTCTGGATCACAGAATCCCTGGATCCCTGATGCACTGGTGTCAGCCTTTGCATTTTCCATTTTGGGAACTAGCTCAGCGTCTAGGGAAAATCAGGTACAAATGCTGATCTCACAATGCCTGTCTCCAACCTTCCCAAGGCTCTTCATCTACCTAAAGGTTTTCCATCCTCCCAAGGCATCCTCCCCAAGGCTCTCCATCCTATTCAAGGCTCTCTATCCTCCCTAAGGCTCCCCATCCTCCCCAGGGCTCTCCATTCCCTCCAGGACTCTATCCTTCCCAATGCTCTCTATCCTCCACAAGGATCTTCATCTTTTCCAAAGGTTCCCTTCCTCCACACTATTCTCCACCTTCTCCAGGATTTTCCATCCCCACCCCAAGTCTCTCCATCCTCTCAAGGATTCTGAGTTTCTAACCCTTCCTTGGGCTGTCAGTTCTGGTAAGTTTTATGTTTGCAAGAATACCTTAGACAGTTCTTGTTTTTCTCCCCAGGGCTAAAGGGGTGAACAAACAGCCTTACAATTATGAGACCTGAGAATCTTCAACCTTACATCAGAGCTACACCCTCCTCTCATGAATCCATCTCGGGTCCATCTTGCTTGCCTTTGATGTAAAGGACAGTTTTGCACAGGACAATTTCATTGTATATTTATTGAGGTGAATAAATCCTTTCAAATATAAAAGAACCAAAGAGAAATATGTGACTCAGTGAATTACAGCTTTCACCTTAATCTCACTTCATGACTTTTAAATTAATCCACGTTAAACCTAGATAGTCATAAAATAGACCAAGGACATAAAAACTGATTTTTGAAACATCCATAAAATACTCTCTGGTGAACAATAACAATAATAAGATAAAATACTTTATTATGTTCTGAAAAAAACTTAATGTCAAATTGTAAAGAAAAAATTTAATATGATAAAGAACAGCCATGGATTAAAACCCAACCTTACACTGTGATCTAGTTCAAGTGGCTTGCTTAATGGCTTTATAAACGGGGTTTTTTTTCTAGTATTTGGGATGTGTCCTGCAGTTGGGTAAGGATTCCTTTATACTTATCACCTTGCTTGTGTGCTCACCAATAAGCTTGATGAGTGAGGGGACAACTGTGACACGGTAGCATTGTTGAACAGAAAACAAAGATTCAGAGAGCCAAACTGAAGCTGCCAACGTGCTGGCGTGTATGCAAGTAACACCAGCACCATGTGTCAATAGAGCATTTACGGATCAAACAGTTGCCGTTGACAAAGAATGCGAGGCAAATTTCCACAGATGCTGTCTTTCTTCAGCCCCTGCACGGCTTCATGGCTGCTTCTCTTACTTTGGAACGTGGAAGGACATTATTACATCTTGGACTGAGAAGTCATGCCATATCCCTAAAATTGGTCCCCAAACATCCTTACACTTTGACCACTGGAAGGTAAAATGCTCAGTGGTGGTCCAGGTTTTAGGAGGATTCTCAAAAGATCATCAGTTGAATGGAAAGGACATTCAGAAATATACACTACTCCCCTAGGGCCTTCACTCTCTCTCAAGTTGTGGAATTGGTGGGATAGTGGCAAGGCAGTCCTGTCGGATTCATTTATGGGACAGTGTGCACAAATATTATGTTCCCATTAATCAGGTAGTATATGTAAAATCATCACACGGGTTTTTGGTCCCTTCTGGGTGGTCTGTATATATTTGTGACACAAATGAATGTGATACTCTCACTTGATTTTACCTAAAAGGGGCAAAAAGTAATTAAGTAAAATCTCAAATGTTCACAATTTGAATGACACTGGTATAGAAGATGTTTAAACGTGAAACTGTGGTTCCGACTCCAATAGATCTAAATAAATGGTCAAGGACATGGTATTAGTTGCTTTTTTTGTTACTGTAATAAAACACCATGGCTACGACAACTTATGAAAGAGTTTATTTGGACTTATGGTTCCAGAGAAGTAAGATTCCATCATGGCAGGAAGCATGGCAGCAAGCGGCAGGCACGGTGGCAGGAGCAGAAAGCGGAGGGCTTGCCTCTTTGACAGAAATCACAGCACAAAGCACGAGAGAGTGCGTGGGAAGTGAGGTGAGACTGTGAACACTCAAAACCCACACACAGTGACGTTCTTTCTCCAGCAAGCCCACACCTCTGCAACCTCTCCAGATAGCACCTCTAATGGGGAACCAAGTCTCCAAAGATCTGACCCTGTGGAGGACATTTCATTGAAACCCCCCAAAACATGGATTATTATTACATAGGGCTAACATGAACTCATATATACACATATGTGTGCATACACACACACACACACACACATACACACACATACACACATATAATACATTTTAAGTGGAGGAGGCATATATCTGTAGTAAAAATGACCTGAAGTTGTGAGTAGGTTCAGAAAAGGTGAAACCAAAGTCAGGGCCAAGAATGACTGCTCCTGTCATCCTCAGATCTCAAGCTGTCACCCGAGTGGCACGTGACAGCACACTTTGAAGCCCTGGAAAAGAGGGATGTGATCTTAATTGTGGTAAGTTTTTTTGTTTTGTTTTTTTTTTTTTGGTTTTTCGAGACAGGGTTTCTCTGTAGCTTTGGAGCCTGTCCTGGAACTAGCTCTTGTATGCCAAGCTGGCCTCGAACTCACAGAGATCTGCCTGCCTCTGCCTCTCGTGTGCTGGGATTAAAGGCATGCGCCACCACCGCCTGGCTTTGTGCTAAGTTTTTATGGTTTGAAGGAAGCGTGTGACTCTGATTCAAGCCCTGCATTCTCCCATGTATCCCTGAAGAAGGTGAGCCGCCATGTTTCTACCAAATGCCTGCTCCACACCAGGAACAGCTATGCCCCTCCCTCTTAGAGATCTTTATAGAGGTGAGAAAGAAAAGTCTTTGAATTGTGATGGAAAGGGGAGGATATAAATAACTCTCTACGCATCCCACCAGCCTATCTATGGTTTTGCACATCGATTTATCATACTGTATAAAAAGCGTGTTGGAGAGCTGCATCTCAGTGGCCGACCAATGGGTCTGGAGGAGACCCTTGGGTTGTAGGACAGGAGTAGTCCAGGGGAGGAGGCAGTATGGTGTCAGAGGGAAGAAGAGCAGCCAGTGTGTTCACAGCAGTGTGAACAGTGGAGAATTCCAAGCAGTGTTTTTTTATTTTCATTGAGAGATAAAATGGTTTGAAATATGAGTCCTGATATTCACAGAAACTAACATAAAACTTTAAATGCATGAATTATTCAGATCATGGCAGGGAGGAGGATATTTCAAATCATCTGTTGATTTTACGTAGCGCGGTAAATATGGAATATTGTGGAACAAATCTCGTTTTAAGTCCCTCGGCTTATTACTTTTGTGTTTTCCATATTTGGTTTCCAAGTAAGTCTATAGAGGGTGCGTACTTAGCATTCACAGAAAAATAGATTTTGTTATTACTGAAATTCTACCTACAGATTATTGAATTGCTCCCAACTCGTTTCCTGTGTCATTGCATAATGACCTTCACTGGCCGAATTCAGCTACAGAACTCCTTGTAGCTGATCCATGCAGAATCACGGCATTCTCCTCCAACTCTCCCGCTCTCTCCCTAAAACGGACTCCTCCCCACTTCCCTGGGCCCGGGGCTTCAGTCATCCGTCAAGGGAGCAGGGTCAATAGTGCATTAGTGCATGGCCACTCGCTCACCTTAAGGCAAAGTAAGTTTTCCTTCACGAAACATCGATAGGCATGGCCTGAAGTTTCTCTTAGCCATTTAGCGCATGGTGTAGGACAGGGACGGAGACCAGGAGGAGAGCTAAGGTGTTGCAGAAAAGAAATCCCTTGTTTAAAAACTTGAAGCCGAGCAGTGTGTAGAAACACTGTGACTCTTGTTGAGCGCGGAGCCTGGCAGGAGGACTCAGTAAAGTGTCCACCTCATGAGCATGAGGACCTGCATTTGATTCACAGATCTCTACATAAAAAGGCTGAGTGTGGTGTTTTTTGTGTGTAATCCCAGTGCTGAGGAGGTAGACAGCCAGGTCCCTAGGACTCGTAGACCAGCTAGTCTAGACTATCCACCGTAGACCAGCTAGTCTAGACTTTCCACCGTAGACTAGCTAGTCTAGACTCTCCAGCGTAGACCAGCTAGTCTAGACTCTCCACCGTAGACCAGCTAGTCTAGACTATCCACCGTAGACCAGCTAGTCTAGACTCTCCGGCGTAAACCAGC
>JAQHUG010000020.1:167180-186162 GCA_028555095.1 Dicrostonyx torquatus | reverse complement strand
TAGACCAGCTAGTCTAGACTCTCCACCGTAGACCAGCTAGTCTAGACTCTCCGGCGTAGACCAGCTAGTCTAGACTCTCCACCGTAGACCAGCTAGTCTAGACTCTCTGGCGTAGACCAGCTAGTCTAGACTATCCGGCGTAGACCAGCTAGTCTAGACTCTCCAGCGTAGACCAGCTAGTCTAGACTCTCCACTGTAGACCAGCTAGTCTAGACTCTCTGGCGTAGACCAGGTAGTCTAGACTCTCCACCATAGACCAGCTAGTCTAGACTCTCCGGTGTAGACCAGGTAGTCTAGACTCTCCACCGTAGACCAGCTAGTCTAGACTCTCCACCATAGACCAGCTAGTCTAGACTCTCCAGCTAGCTCTAGGCCAGGGAGAGGCCCTGCTAAAAGCATTGAAAGTAGAACACGCCGAAGGAAGGATGCCTGGTATTGACATTTGGCCTCTATGTGCAGACATACACACGTGCAACTGCACATACCCCATGGCACACACACGTGAACACACACATAGAAGAACTGGAAAGTTCACCGAGGTGGATGCCAATGCAATTTTTTTTAATATTAATTTGTATATCTCTTAATATATACTACAGACACAATATGAGAAGTCAAAAAGACAGAAAGACCAGACTGCATTTTGCAGTAAATTATGCTAATGGCTTGAGGTTACACTGACATTCTTTCAGGGACATTTCCATGATCTCTGTTTTTAACATGATCTCTGTGTGTTTAGGTAGTAGCACGTTCAGAGGTTTTGTGGCTCAGGCCTTGGCTGCTCTGCTCAGCCCTCTACTCTAATGATGCCCTGTTTTTACATCTGTCCTGTCTACTCCAGTGCCCGCAGTGATGCCCAGATCAAGCTACTACCTTAGACACCAAGGTGACAGTGCTGAACGTCATTGGGTCCCCATGTTCTTCACACCATAGAGTCGTCCTGCAAACGAACACAGCAGACTAGGCATGCAACTTAGAAACGCCTTTCCCGAGGACTCTCTCTAGTGATCTGCAGGGAAATGAGAACTACGTAGAGGGTTTCACTGATTTGTAACAAGATGCATCACCGAGAAGAGCTCTGTGTGAACCAGGGATCAGCAAACCAGGCCGGTGACTGCTGGGAAGATTATTCTCACTCACAAGGGTGAAAGGTAGGTTTCTGTCGTTCAGATAGAGTGTCGGAGTGTTGAGAGAGGCTCTGCTTTTACACGGGATGAAATCGTCCCTTTGTTTAAATGACTCAATGAGTCATAAGGAGATTCGTAGTTTCTGGAAAGGATGGATAGTGTATGAGCTGCGAGCCATGAGTTGCACACTGTATTTAACAAGCCACTCCGTTTAGGCGAAATTCGTTCAGACCTATGGACGGAGACAAATGGTCTCAGCTCGTGGGTATCAGCTCTCCACGGCTGTTCATTTGTCTGCCTTGATCACGGGTTGCCACATCTGCACACAGGTCAGCTAATGAAACGAGTAGCCAGTTGAAAAGAGTATATTCCTAGACAGGAAATAGGAAAACAGATTTGACAGACGTCTTTCAAAATGCAATTCTAAATGTGCGCTGGACGAGACTGGCAATGGCGGGGAGGCGAGCACAGTGCCAGGCTCCTTTGCCACACTGAGTCCCTTCTTTATCCATGCGTTCTTTCAAAACCCAGCTCAGGGAACTGAGCCAAAGTACACATGGCTTGTTGTGGGGTTTTACAGAATGACTACGACCAAGAGAAACAACTTTCTTTATTACAGAAATGATAGCATTTAAGAATTAAAATGTAGGAGTAATTATGCTTTCGTTGATAGAAATTTATTTTGTGTTGGATAAAAGTGATGGCATCTCTCATAAAATGTAGGTCAGATGTAAACGTTACATGTTCTGTACATAATCGTCAGGCCCCTTCTCTGTCCTCAAATCAGCTCTCAAAGTGTCATCCATGTTATCTTATTAAATAGATAAATATCCTATCCTTATCTCGATTAGTATTTAAAATAATAGCTTGGAATAGAGGTCTGTTAAATTCCATTTACTCATTTTTTTTCATGCAATGAAAATGGACCATTGAAGTTATCATTAATCTGTCTTCATCATTTAAGCGGGAGTCTTGATCTTCCCACTGTTGTGCAATAAGACTTCATTTTAAGATGAAAGGAACGTAGAAGAGAATTCTGCCTGTTATACCATCTGATAATTGCATCAGTCCGAGACAGAGCTCTGCTCTGTGGTTAGGGAGACAAATAAATCTATTCTCGTCAAGCAATAAACAGTAGAAGGGGTTCCATATGCCATCTGAAGTAATTTTTAAAAATGTCACTTGGCGAACATTTGAAAATGAAGCCATAATTACTATGACATTGTCAAGGAGAGGCCCCAGAGTTTTCAGGGTAAGGCAGTGGGAGGTGTTATTTTGGCTGACGGCAGCTTGGCCGTGTTATGTCCCAGCGTTACCTCTCATGTTTCATAGTGAGATGAGGTATGTCACAGACTAAAGACATCAGTGGATCCGTGGACCTAGCCTGGGCCTGGGTGCAGCATTTTTTCTAAGGGGAGTTTATGAGCTTCATTGGTGATGTTTCGTATTTACTATATTTTGAGTCTTTGGTCAGTAGTTTCTATACCACTGGACTATGACAGCTGTCATCAGGGGAGCTTGGAGCTCTAAGCAAACTCAGGGAAGTAAATAAAAGCATCACTTTTAACTTTTATTGAAGTGTAATTACATCACAGCCCCCATTCCCTCTCCTTTCTCCAGCCATCCCCAAGTTCCTTCCTTCTAATCTCTCCCCTCCCCTTCCCACTCCTCCTCAAATTGATAGCCTCTTTTTCTTTGCTTATCATTGTTGCAAATATATGTATAAATCTATAAATGCAATCTATTAAATCTGTTGCGCGTGTGTCTCTGATTATGGAGCTGACCGTTTTACATTGGGTAACCAGCTAGAGGGTTTATTCCTGGGAGAAGAGTAATTCTCTCTCCCCCAGCAGTCCTTAGCTGCCTATGCTTGTCTGTCCAGAGGTGGGTCCCTTCTGAGAGTCCCTCTTTCTACATTAGCAGATCTCTTGATTTTGACCTTGTTCAAGTCTTATTTAGACAGTCATATTTTTGAGGCACCAAGGATGTAGCATTGCTGTCATTTCTAGGAGGCACAATATCACAGGACTTCCTAGTCCTCTGGCTTTAGCTATCTTTCTGTGCCCGCTCCCGTGATATTCTGAGCTTTAGGTGCTGGGGCTATCATATGGATTTATCCTTTGGACTACACACCCAATAATCAGTTGATCTCTGCATTAAAACTAGTTGCTGTTTCCTGTGATGGTCTCTGCTGTAAAAATAAGCTTCTCTGATGTGGGGTGAGAGCTAGGCATATCTGTAAGCACAAAAATATATTTGAGACTGCAGCTAGGAATTATGGGATATAGTAAGGAGGCAGTGGTAGGTTCTCTTCCAAGATCCATGTCTTCACCTGCCCCTGGTAGTTGGCTCTGTCTCTGGGACCAGACATGATTTCTCTCCCATTGAGTGTTAAATCCAATTAGAGGACTGTTGGTCACCGCTAAGATATGAGAGCCGCTATCGTACCTTTAGAGATGTCTTCACATCCCTTGGCAGCTTGCATAGAACTTTCTGGTACTTTGAAAGCCAGACTGCAGGAAAGGCTTCCAGGTTAGATGGAACATGAATCTTCTGCGTCCTGTGTCTGAAATATGCAAAGTCTTAAGCAACAGGAGCTTACTTTCAACCTCTAAGAGGTAACTACGGGCAATAACATTGCCTATATCGCCGTGGGAGCCACTTGGATGACCTTGACCACTAACTGGTACTGGGGATTTGTTAATTATTTCATGCTGCTGTGGGGAGCATTGCCAGCCCAAGAGGCATGACTTTATTCAACCTGTACATGTATGTGCATACACAGTTGTATGCAGTCTATAGAATTTATAACTATAAAATACTATGATGCTTCGAGGCTTTATCATGATCCCTATTATTTTTTCCCTCCTCCCTACATCTCCTCTCTACTGACCACCATCTTCCCTCTTTAATCAAAGATGATCTTCATTTTCTCTTCCTATCACCTGTGTCCTTTATCTCATTCTTCAGCTGCCCTACCCAGTCCCTTCTTACTTTCCTGGTTTCTGTAGCTACTCCAGGTCATATACTCATCCCTGAAGATCTGCGGTTAGCAGCCTCAGATGAGAGAGAGCGCTCAGTATTTCTCTTTCTGAGTCTGTGTGGCCTTCTGATTAGGCACAGGCACAGAGGAATTCCCATCTTTACTAACACCTTCACTCACAGAGATGCAAGAGTCAAGACCCAAGTTGATATCAGTGAGGAGACGCAATCATCAGATGCTGACTGCAGTTAGGGGGAGAAAAGGGAGCAGGAGCTTCAGGAATGGGGAGAGTGTGAGTACCCGTGAGTGTCCTGTGGCCGCAGGTTGTATTTAGACCACAAAGCCTTCAACTGCCAAAAGAACTGAGGATTAAGCAATCATCTCCAGTCACTCAACGTGGCAATTTAACCCACTTGGTCAAGATGATAGCTTTCGTGAAATAGCTTTTGAAATATATTACTTATTTTGTAGCACATGCATGTAATCAGTTTGAGGCTGAAACAAGAGGGTTTCTAGGAGTTCAAGACCAGACCAGACTTCATAGTGAGTTTTAGGTCAGTCTGGACTACAGAGTGAGATCCTGTCTCAAGCCTACCAGCTGACTATTTATCCACTCATCTGTCTATCAATCATCTATCTGTCTCCGTCTGTCTTTCTGTTTGTCTGTCTGTCTGTCTGTATCTATCTATCTATCTATCTATCATCTATATATCATCTAATTTTATATGCAGAGAGCATACAACACACACACACACACACACACACACACACACACACACACACACGGTGACTGAAAGATAGAGCACCTCAGCACAGGATTCACATCATTCTGGTGATGAAACAATCATTCAAAGTAGGATTGGTTTTCGGTTTTGGACACAGGACACATGAAATTTGGCTGTGGCATGGGATGTGCACATGTTCTTCTAGCTTGGTTTCCTAGGAATAGTTTGCAATAACCTTCATGGTCACTGCTTTGACCATAAAATGTGAATGGACCATTGGCTCTCTGACTGACTTCATGTGAGACACTTAAGTGTGTGGGTTCCCTGTCTGCGCCTTCAAGCAGTATCCAACAGTTTCTTGTCTCCACTGATGCTGCTGTGGTGGTTCAACGGGGAATAAGCTTTGCTTGGTCCTGCATTACACGGCCCTTGAAGAGCAGCTGAGATTGTTCTGTGTGGCTGACCTGACTTGAGTGCTCTAGACCAGGGGAAGAAGGATGCCTGGGTTCTGGGAACAAATGCCTGTATACGTGGTCAATATAGTCGGCAAATGTATCTCTCCAGGTCCACAAAGACAGAGCACTCAGTTGCTGAACCTTCAACTCTAGTGAACATGGTTGTCAAGGACCAAGGCTTAGTTTGTGCATCTCTTTTTAATCTATCTTGGCAAGTGCTTGCAATAAAGATGTTAGTGCATTAGTAAACTGGTCTTCAAAATTAAAAAAAAATATATACACATGGCTTAAAAATAGAAGGGTAAAGGGATAAAATTTCTTTTGGAGTGGAGAAGGAAAGGAAGGTGGCTCCTGTGAGAATCTCAGGTTTCTCTATCTGATGTAGACAGGAATCTATGGGTGGATGGAGGAGGACAGGTTAGGAGAGCGTGCCAAGAAATATCAAGATTGACATAACTAAAATGTCATCATACACATCCGTTTCTATTGTCTTACCAACTGGGTATTCTATCTTTTGTAACTGTGTTGTCATTTCTCATCTTGGAATGTTACTATTTTTTCTTAAAGATCCTGTATACATACATACGTCCATTGAAGGCAATCTGATTATGTCAGAGCCCAGTGTTAGCCTCTGAAGCCATTATGTTTCTGTCTTCCAGGTTCAGACTTCCTGTGACATTCACAAAGTGGTCTCTATCGCGTTGGTGACAAAGTTGTTACACTGTGAAGGGGAACCGGCCTTCTGTAGATTGGAAGGGAAGAGACAGCGCTAAGACAGAACTTTTGCTTCTTTCTTTTTTCTGAGAAGTAGGGTGGGGTGCAGGATGGGAAAGGCTGCTGGCTCTAATTGTGGTGCTGTTGGCAGCCAGACGCAGCCCTGCTGGATGCCTTCTCTCAGACTGTCCCTTCATCAGCAAAGTGAGGTTAATGGTTCTTCAGAGACCAAGGGAGCCAAGGAGAGGATTAAATTAGATTGTGCTTGGATTTAGAAAGCAACCCTTATGTATTAGCTTCTTTTCCCACTTCTCTGACCTAAATTATGTTCAAAGTCATGTAATAAGATACTTCTTTCTGATAAATTTTTTTCATAATTCAAAGGAAAAATACCAAAGTGGATTTGAAATCCCTGATTTTTTTTCTTTCCCAGTTAATGTAGGCTAGGTCTGATGAATACCCTATATATATTCCAACATGGGAGCTTTCCACAGTGTCTTTTGAGACCCACGACTGTAATGCATATTTTAACTGAGAAGGATTAGCTCTGTTATGGGAATAAAATCTTGAAGTTTTAAAAAATGAATTATACATATAAAAATATGTAGGGATTTGTTTGAGAGGCAGCAAGACTGCACTTTGTTGAAAATTAGAAAAAAAATACAAATAACTAAATTATCATGGACATAGGAAATATTTCCCTGAATAAAGAGTGGGTGCCCATCCCCCAAAGCACTGAACAGGGTTGAGTGCCCTGGTGAAGTCAGCCCCTTGGTAATACGCGTACCTATACCTGTGACCCAGGATCAGGACTCTCGAGGCTGCTGAGGTTGCAATCACTGATCAATACGTATGCATGACTATGATTATGATTTTGAGGACTGTCACTCAGGCTGGTCTCAGGCTCACTTTGTAACTGGTCTGTTGCGTTGGGATTACAAGTGTGCACCGCCATGCCTGGTTATAGTGCTGCCGTATGCACAATAGGCCAGGTAAGTGCTCTATCGCCCGAACCATGTGCCCCAACCTAGTAGTTTAATCTTTGTAGATATTGAAATACTAGGTCCAAGTCTAAACTTGAGCACTGGAAGTCATACACGAGAGTGTCGGGAGGAAGGTATGTTCTGAACTTCATTAGAAACTTGAAAACCAAGAGATGATAAATATTTAGCATTCTTTCTGAGCAAAAGCAAAAAAAAAAAATGGGAGCTGGGTCCTACACCGTTATCCGTAACTGTTCCTCTCTGGTGAGGTGGGTTCAGTGAGTCTAAGGAAACCAAGCAAGACACCAGAGAGGAGAGATGGTCCTGTAGGGCCTGACCTCTAATCAGGACTCTCTGGGAAGATAAGGCTGGTGCCACAGAGATGAATACAGAGATAGAGGAAGACATGGAGATAGGATAGAGACACACATCTCATGACAGATATGGAAACATACAGTTGTGGATGTTCCTACATCAGTTTCTCTAGCTTCCTCTGTTCTTGCTCTGTGAAGAACAAAACACAATCTCCACCTTGTTTTCTTGATGTCTTCTATTGAATCACGTGGACACGGGAGAACATGGCTAGATGTTCAATATGGGGATGGTTTGCCGTCTCTGGGCCCCTCTTGGGATAGCAGGCTAAGCTGTTTATTACCTGGACAGATTCAGCGTGGGAAGGGGCTTGCTGTCTCATGCCAGAACCTCATACCATCAGGTCCTGGGCACCAGGCGTCCACAAGTGAAGCTGGTATTATGAACCGGAGAATGTGGCCACGGGTCAGACCAGGAGGCTGTGGGTACCAGCTGTTGTCTTCATGGGGGTCAGAGCCTTGGTTTCCTCAGCTAAAGCTGGAGCTGTACGCATGACACTGTGACTCTACAGGTCATGGGGTTCTTCCTCTTAGCCCCTGTTTCATTTTCTGCCCTGGGGATGATCAGGAGAGTGTTTATTCTAGAAGCAGACAGTGGGTGCTGACTGCGTGATTCATGTGAGCTCAAGGAACAAGGGTGATGGATTGGCAAAGGCAAGGAGATACAGAATCCAACAGCTGAGGTAGATACAAGCCTCTGGGGACCGGAGATCTGTGCTCGAGAGGGAGGTGGGGAGGCAAGCTCCGCGGTGCAGCTCCAAGATGATTGGCAGGGCCTGGCAGGACACCGAGTAGAGGAAACTTTATAAACACTCAGAAAACTTTAGGAAGGATTCGAAGATGGGAAGAAAGGAATGGGGTGCGGTGGGGTTGCAGTTTTGATACCAGGAAAGCGTTGTAGGCATTTCTGAAATCCACCCATCTCTTCTGCAATGGTAAGTGTTAACATCACAGTTGGGACACATACCGTCTCTTGCAAAATAACCCTACGGTCAGTGAGTCGGTTGACTATCGTCCCCTTGTGGGGAGATCCTTGAATATCTCATCATTTGCTTGATCCGGTCTTTATTGGAATCAGCCCCAAGTTCCCTACAATCCACCCACCCAGTTAGAATTATTTCCCCAAAGCATGATTAGGAGAATGTAAAAGCTAAAAAGCTCACACATGTTTTTCTCAAGCCTTTATTGAGGAATCTGTGCTGCTTTTAGTTTTTCTAAAGTCATCAAATCTGCTTTCTCAGAATTCCCTTTTTATTATTTTGCTACACGTGTCTATGGAATAAGTGGATTACTTACATATTTCACAATCTTAAAAGCATATGTAAAATAGGCAAATATAACTGTGTCTACAAATAAAAGCATAGAAGGGTGATAATTCAGATAGTGACAATCTCATAAAGGCAGATCCTCATGTGAAAGCATGTCTTTGATTGCTCTATCCCGCCGCAAGTTTTAAAACTTCAATGTGATCTAGCGAAGACTTATTGATAGATGTGTCCTAAAAGAAAAATGCTTTGAGAAAATGGCCACATGGCCCAGTGCAGTCTGCCTTTGCTGTTACTATGTGATGTAACAGTGTGTGCTGATGTAACCAGTGTGTGCTGAAGTAATTGGTGTGCTGATGTAATCAGTGTGTGCCGATGTAATCAGTGTGTGCCGATGTAATCAGTGTGTGCTGATGTAATCAGTGTGCTGACGTAATCAGTGTGTGCTGATGTAATCAGTGTGCTGACGTAACCAGTGTGTGCTGGTGTAATCAGTGTGTGCCAATGTAATTAGTGTGTGCCGACATAATCAGTGTGTGCTGACGTAATAAGTGTGTGCTGATGTAATCAGTGTGTGCTGACGTAATCAGTGTGTGCTGATGTAATCGGTGTGTGCTGACATAATCGGTGTCACATGCACAAGGCTCTGGAGAGCTTCTTCCATCTTGGATCCTGTGGATTTATGTGACTCTCTTCTCTCAGTCTTCCCTCATGGGATCTCTCTCTCTCTCTCTCCCTCTCCCTCTTCCTCCCCCCCCCTTGTTTCTACCTGCCCGGGCTTATGATTAGGAGAAAGAGAAATCAAGGCGATCAAATTATGGCTGATGCTTCCAAGAAGAAGCAGCTCCCAGGAGAGCAGCTGATTTGGGAGACATTCCCTGGTCTCAGAACCTGACCTCCAGCCCGGCTTCCCAGAGCTTTGCTGGGAGGAAGCAAGAATGCAGCTCATCATAAGGCAGAAAGCAAAGCTTCTGCAATCCCATTCTAGTGTGGTCAAGATACCACGACCATGTCCCTTCCAGTTTGTACTCAGTGTCATCCCCTGTGCCTTCTATAAGTGAAGATGGGACGACGCACTAGCAGTTTTGTGTAAAAAACATTGGAAGCACACACACACACACACACACACACACACACACACACACACCCCTATTCAAGTGATGCTCAGATGTTGAAAAGCACACACTGCTCTTCCCGAGGACCTAAGTGTGGTTCCAAGCACTTATGTTAGATGGTTTACAACTTACTGTATCTACAGTTCCAGGAGATCTAACGCCATCTTCTGGCTCCTTTAGGTATTTATACCCATGCACACATAACCATACACAGGCATATATAATTAACTTAAAAAGTCTTTTTAAAAAATAAAATTAGAGTAGGCTTGCCCCAAAGCAGAGATCCACCCAGTGCATCTTGCTTTGTTTGTTTGTTTGCTATAGGATTTCTCTGTTTAGCCCTGGCTGTACTCGAACTCACTCTCTAGACCAAGTTGGCCTCGAACTTGGAGATCCGCCCGTCTCTGCCTCCCAAGTGGTGGGAATGAAGGTGTGTATCATCACTGCCAGGCAACAGTACATTTTACATTAGTTTATGAATATTCACGAGCTGGGAGGCATTAGCATGGGATTATCTCCCTTTTTGAATATTTATTTTTATTTCTAGGAACACCCACAAAACAGTGGGGCTGTCAAACAACAGTGAAAGGAATCTTATAATGATGTCAATTAAAAAATTCTTTTGAGGATGCAGACCCTTCCTTCCTTTGCATGTGTGGGAAAATGTCCTGGCGTCCTCCGTTTCTGGTGTATCAGTAACAGCCCAACTATATCTTAAAGTATGTTTACCCACAGTGAACTGTTTAAAAGTCAGAAAACACAGCTGCCAAGACGTACCTGCTGCTTTCCTTGGTTCCTACATGACTAATCCCTTGACCACCTGATATGAGAATTTGGTGTGCACGGCGGTAGCGGGGTGGTAATAACACACGAAGGAAGGTGAACTATTTGGAAATTACAGTCTGGATGTATTAGATAAGTTGAGGGGTCCTTGAAATATCCCTGAGACCCTGTACCTTAGGGTCCCATCTCTTTGTCCATCTGACCCTCCTGCAAGTTTGAAGACTGGCTAAACATCCAAAATGGCATTATATTGGCCTCTTTGTGTACTCCATTCAGTGGTGTGACTCGGGCGTTGAATAGGACCGCTCAGAGTTTACCCTGTAAGCAGTTCTCCAAAACAGGGCACAGGTGGTGGTGAGGGACTGCTGTGACAATTGCCACAGTTAATGGCTGTCTCAGCACAGGAATCGGGAGCTACCTGGAGCACAGGATGAACTGATTAAAACCCATCCCCGATGTCTCGGCTTTAGTAGGATCGTCCTGCCATCTAGGCAGGAGTCCGGGAATGAGACAGAGCAGCTGCTCTCACCGCCCTTCTGTTGTTGTGGCGGTAACAATACTAATTAGGAACTTTTCACGATTTTTTTTTTGACCACGCATTTGTGAAGACATACTAGCTAATAAAAAGTAATAGATTTATTACCCTCAGTTAAGTCTGATGAGCCCTCATTGGTTTTAGCTGGTCCCAGGCTGGGGTGAGTTCATGTCCGGCATGCCACCAAACACATTGGTACATTCACTGAAACAAGAGAACACTGTGGGCAGGTGTCCTAATAAGTTACCAGTATTGGCAGTGATTAGCCTCACTTCTCACAACTTCTTGGGTCTTGTTTTCTTCGTCTGCAGATCAGTCCTTTACCTGTGTCATACCCACGCGGGAGTGAATGAGGAGGTGCACCCCATAATCAGCCATGAGGTTCAACACAGGCTCAGGGTCATCAAGCCTGCTGAATATTCAAGGAATTTATTTCATGTGTCCGATTCATGCAGCTGGATTTCAGCTGTCATGGGGTCGTGTTTGGGTCATAGTATACAATTCATAATGCATATCATATGCACACATTGAGATATGTGGTACGGGCCGAGATATAAATATGTATATACGTATTTGAGATATAAATATGTGCTGAATCCCGGACCTTTGCTGAGACTTTGGTGGATCACATTACTCTCCTGTCCTTGTCTGATGGAGAATGAAATTCTTTTCTTCCCTGGGCATGCCTAGATAGGAAGCTGCATTCCTTGCTTTCTGTCTTCCTGAGGTGACTTTACCAGGTGTCCTTCTCTGTACCCTTCCTGCTCTTCTCTCAGGAGAAGTGACTTTCCTCGTGGGTAATCTTGGAAGTGTGGGGTCAGGCTTCTCTCTCCATGATCTCTCTGGTCCTCCTGCCCACAGAAACTGGCTCGATTCAGCTCAGTCGATGGGGTGTGTACCATTTTCACTGTGCAAAGGAGGGGGCTACCTGTGTGCCCCACTGGATCAGTGTGACAGGGCAAAGGCCCCGGGACCAGCATCATCCCTGCTGCTAGAAATCGGTTACTCTGTTTTGCGGTTCACAGTCTCTGGTGTCTGTCTATGTTTCTGGGAAGAAGGAAGGAGAGGTCTCAAGTCTGGATTCCACTGGTCACTTCAGGCATTCCTCTATGCTTTTATGCCATTTGATAAGTATGTAATTGTCTGTATTGTGTGCCATTCCTGAATACAAAAGGTTTCTGTATGGGACCCTGTTTAGGGGACGGCAACCTGAGCAAGACACTGCAGACCACTCCCGTGGTGCAGCCTTCTGGCTGTTTGCATGTGCAGAGTCTGAATTTAGAACAAGATCTCTATCTGACAGGGATGAAGGAATGGAGATGGCTGAGTCCAAATCCCCCAGATGCAAAAATATCCCCTTGAGAAATTTAAAAAATAAATCCTCTTTGTCCTGATTTGAAGTTAGTCCTTTTTAATGTGTAAGATCTGAAGCGTCAATTTTTGGTTAATTTTTCCATAGATGTTAACAACTTAATTATTTTGGTTGAAAGAAAATTTTTGAGTGTTTTTCCTTTAGACTTGGGTAATTACTTATAGGATATATAGGCTTAAATATACATGTGTGTTTATGAAGCATATGTGTAGTGCTCTAATATCCACATGTATGTAATAAAGTATTTTATTAGGCTTTATGAAAACTACAATCCCTTTTTGAATGATGAGTGCATTTTAAGTGTTTTTATTTACTCTTGGAGAAGTTCATACATTGCAGCTTACTTTGCCCTCCCCGTGTGTCATGTGACACAACACCACGATCCAAATCAGCTTCTAGAAGAGAGTTTATTTAATTTTTCATTTTTGATTTGATTTCCTCTCCTCTTTATTTTCTGGATAGATTTATTATCTTTTTATTTTTAATTCTAAGTTTCAAAACAGTCTTTTCTCATTTTATATACCAATCCCAGTTCCCACTCCCTCCTGTCCTCTTGCTCCCTCTACCTCCCCCGCCCCCATTCCCTATCCACTCCTCAAAGAGGGTAAGGCTTCCCATGGGAAGTCAACAAAGTCTGACACATCACTTTGAGGCAGGACCAAGGCCCTCTCGTCTATATCTAGGCTGAGCAAGGTATTCCTCTGAAGAGAATGGGCTCCAAAAAGTCAGCTCAAGCACTAGGAATAACCCCACAGACTGCCCCAGTCACACAACTGTCACCCACATTCAGAGGGCCTACTTTGGTCCTCTGCAGGTTCCCCCACTGTCAGTCCTGAATCAGTGAGCTCCCACTAGCTCAGGTCAGCTGTGGGCTTCCCCATCATGGTCTTGACCCCTGTGCTCATGGGCCCCGCCCCGAGGGAGAAGAGTCCATCGTGATGGGGAGCTGCGGCAGTGAAGTGCCGAAGCAGGATGCTGAGAGGTCACCTCTTCAACAAAAACCACAAAGAACCAGAAATAGGCCCAGCCAGGAACTCTCAAAGCCCACCCCAGGGATGGACTTCGTCAAGCAAGGCTGTATTCCTCGTGGCTTCTTCAAGACAAGTGTTCAAACATGTGAGCGCGTGGGGGTTAGTCCTCATCCAAGGCTCACAAACATATTCTGTCATAGGTCATCATAGTTCAGCTCTGGACAGAGAGTTAGAAGAGCACCTGTGCTGTATCATTAAAGCTTCCAGAACACCTAGAGAAAAATGCGCTTAAAAAAAAAACGTACTCTTCTGTTTAGTATTTGATTGTTCTATACAGCTTCCGGCTACTCATAATTGTAAACATTAAAAAAAAGAAATAGATAGAAATGACCGGATGCTGTGGGAAAGGCGCATCGCAGTTGAACCGCCAAGCACAGCAGCAGAGCTCTGGAATCACGCCAACATCCATCCCTGCTTGATTCTAGAGTTATGGTGGAAAGGAACTTCTAAAGACAACTTCTGAAACTAAAAAAAAAAAAAGGAGCGTTCACTTTTAAAAACCTCCTCCAAGGCATGAAAAATATTTAAATGAAACTAATTTCTATTTCAATCACTAAGACGCTTTTCCTTATTTATGGCTTCTCGGTACCTGGTGGGATTATCGAGTAAGAGTTGGACGGGGAAGGAGTTAGAGGGTTTTTTTTTTTTTATTTATTTTAGAGTCTTTTTTAAACCGGTTTTCCGGGAGACCAGTAGCCTCTTGGCTCAGAAGATCTTGTCGGGAGGAAGTGCTCCTGCCCAGGACGTGGGCTGTTGTCCCCAGGCATCCCTCCCTGGCGCTGAACACATGCTGATTTCAGCTCCTCCCTTCGCATTCCATTCCTCTGCTGCCATCAAAGGCAGCACCATCCGCAGGTGCCTTCCACGCCGGAGATGCAAAGTAAATCACTGTTTTTGATGAGATTTTGATGCACAATTTCTCAGCGCCCAAATAAAACCTAGACTAACCCTGGGTGGCATTCATCTCTGAAGGCATTCCTTAAAGAGTATGATAATCTTTTGCCAAGTAAGTTGAAACATTTAACACGCTGTCATTATGATAAAATATAAAATATGTGCATAAAATGAAGCAGGTTTATTCCCATGAACACTCAGGGAATTGGGAAACTGAATAGGGGATTAGCATTTGGGATGAGTGAGTGTAAACAGAGGTCTATTTTGACAGCACGGGTTGTTGGCCCTCTGTCTCTCTTTGTCTTTCTGTCTCTTTTTCAGAGCTGTGGTTTGCTTCTGTGTTTTTCTTTGTCTTGACTCTTTTGAATATTTATTCATTTGGGGTTCAGCATGAGGAATAAAAATACTCGTTATTTATTGAATTTACTGATGAGTGTGTTAGGATAGTTAAATCTTTTAAAAATTGCTGAACTTTATTACGTGTTAACATCTGAAAAACTAAAATAAAACACGCAATTGCTGGTCTTTATTTCTGTGTCTGGCAGCAGAAATCATATGTATATACACAAATATGTATATATGCATATATCCTATCTATATAACCCATCATATCTGTCTCTTTCTTTTATATAATCTATCATCTATCCATTATATCTACATAGATAGATGTATTTATATCTGTCTATTGCTATTTTTCATCTCTCATACATTTAGTCTCCGTCTATTGTCATCTGTCTTTGATCCATCTGTCATCTATATCTTATATATTGTAATCCAAGTATGACATATTTATCATCAATCCATAATCTAACCTATTTCATCTATCATTTATCTTTCAGTCATGTAACTCTTTCATATTCATGTGTGTAATATACTAAGACACTTAGGCAGCTTTACAAGTGGTGATATGATCAGTTTTTATTGGTTTATGAACTAAAGGCATAAGGCAAATATAGCTACAAAAATTGGTTAACCCGCATCCATAGACTCTTTAAGAAACCCATATGAGATTTGTTACATGAGTATAGCAGACTTCTCCCTAGGGCCCATACCTCATTGTGTCTTTTTCAGCCATTTTTAACAACCCAAAGCTACTCAGACTCTGGCAACAAATTCTCCTTCCCCTCTCTCTTCCCCCGGCTCCTTACTGTCAGTTTTCCTGGGAGTCCTCACAGAAGACCAAGGGAACAAGGTCCACAAGACCTTTATAGTCCACGTTTGCCTGCATTGTGGTATCAGAACTAACAGAGATGCCCAAGTGGGCCGGGTTGCCATGGCTACTGTGAGTACCTGGCCAGGCTGACTATAAATATCCCTAGCAGTGGCTTATGTTCACTTCTCTTCCAGAGGACCTAGATTCAGTTACAAGCACCCATCTCAGGCGGCTCATGACCACCTGTAATCCCAGCTCCAGAGGATACATCACACACTCTTTGGGCAGCCATGGGCACCTACAGCCATGCACGCACACACAGACACACATAGACAGTCAGACACACACACACACGCACATCTTTTTGTAAAAGGGCTGTACACACTAGTTAACCTGTGATTCAAACTCTCCCATATACCAGCTACCCCACCTCACAGCAAGAACCTTGCAGAGGTCATCATGCCTGGGATCACCGGGGTCAGTCAATCCTGGGCCACAGGGGCAGGAACTGAATTTCATCCTGCTCAGGCAGGGTTGTAAACAGTGGAGCCTACACTGCAGCCCACTCTCTCAGGAGGCTATTTGCTGAATTATGCCCGTACCCAAGGCGTGCATTTGACTGAAAGATGTACAAATTGCAAACCTCAATACCCTGAGTTTGCAGAGATGTGGACAGTCACCCTGATCCCTTGCGCTAACATCTCTTGCCCCCACTCCGCCCGATTGCAATTCTTACCATAACTATAATCTGAAGCAGTGAGTTAGGCTCTGAGTGAGATATAGGGATGCATGATTTTTTAACAATGTAATAAGTTGTGGTTGAGGTTAAAATGGCTGAACATTAAATATTTAAACCAGTCTCTCAGAAGGGCTCTTGCATTGAAAGGAATACCTGAAGGGTATTTTAATTTTAGTATCAGCCTCTGGGAGGAATTTCCTACCATTTTATGATGAATTTCCAGGCTGTCATTTCTACTAACATACTCATATCCATAAATATAAGCAAAGGCATTTGCTGCCAATGTCTGCATGACTGAATGCTTTCAACATCCTCATACTTGAATAATAATTTTGTAATACATATATGTTTGAATGCTGTCATCTATCTATCTATCTATCTATCTATCTATCTATCTATATATATATATATATATATATATTATCTCTCCTTTGAGAACATCTGAAGAATAAATTTCTAGGATCAAGTCAATTTTACTTCCAGATAGAAAATTTTGCAGAAAATTTGGCCTAATTCACAGAATTACACAACACCATAAAAACTACATAAAATTATTGAAGCAGCCTTGAAGGCCCTTCAAGGGAAAGCTGTTTCCTCCTAACCAGAAGAACGGAATATACATCTGTGTAGAGACTTGCCGTTGTCCTCAAAAGGTGGTCCGGTTGGGCAGGTCACCAGATACTTTGTTCTTCAGGGAAGCAGGTCTAGCTTGGGAGGAATAATTGTCCTTCTAATGAGATAATACTGCTTTTCCTTCCCAGAATTCTCCCGTCTCTAGTGCAGCTCTTCAAACTGCTATGAGGTTCTCTTCAGTCTGCCTGCTTTGCCGAGTGCTGACTCAGACAGGCACAGCTTTCCCTTTATCTTGTCTTTCTTGCGTATGCTTGCCAAAGCCTAAATACGTTTTCCTGGAACTTCCGACTTTGCTCTTCCTCTGAAGCTCCCTTCCCTGCCCTGTGTTTGGGTGGAAGCTCCACCCCTAGCTCCCTCCCCCATCTCTCTCCAAACCCTGCTGCATCTCAGAAAGCCCACCAAATGATGAATCCTCCCCCAGAGATGTTCAACACCTTTCCCACAGGATACTTAAAACAGAAAACAGACATGTGGTTTTCTGGTCTTCCTTTTTCATCTCCTCTCTGGGGGCCTGGAAAACCATCCGGGAGCATTTTATCCATTACACCTAGGATTATTCTAATTGAGTTTGATTTTGTCTAATTTGGATTGCTAGGTCAGCGGAGATGCTTTTGGGGTGCAGAAACTTTTAACTATGTGCCTTCTTGTCTGCCTCATGGCTGACCTCCACCTCTGACTCAAATAGTCCAACATTCCTTCCGATGTTTCTATCTTCCTCTCCCAGGCTAGTACCAAGATTTGCAGCTTCTCAACCCGAGGGCTTTTCTTTTAACATTCTAGTACAATTGTAGATTTTCCATTGGAATCCATTCTCAAATTGTTTTTTATTAATGAGTCTGACAACCCCAAGATGGGTCCCAGGTTCCTTTGGTGTCCAATGCAGGCCCTCACAATGTCTTCCAATGGTTACACTACAGGTTAAGAACCTTATACCGCAGACATGTTTGATATTTTGTCAGGTCCCTATTTCCCTCATTCTTCACTCAGCAATATCTATAAATGATTCCTTTGTTCAAACTGCTTGCCTCGCTCTCACCAAGTTTCTTTGTCTTTCTTTCAGCACAGCATCCCTTTAGTCTCTGGCAGCCCCTCCTGTCTTCCAGCTCTTCAGGTTGCAGCAGCACTGCCTTTTGGCTCTGTGGTAGTTTGTCATAGGTCTCTTGCCCACCCCACCCCCCATAGGTTTCCCCACTAACACAGTAAGCCAGATCAAGCTGAATTGAAAAACCTTAACAATAAGTTTATTTGAGCAAAGCAACTTCCGGGCGGGTTCTCCAGTCCCAGAGGTAGAGGCGGAGAAACCTTGCCCACATGCGAAAGCACAGAGAGTTTATAGGTTGTAGGCGAGGGGTGATGATGTATCTGGCACAAGCTGTGTTTATGCCCAAGTCTGGTCAAAAGCTGAGTGCTTTAGGTGGAGACTTGGGTGGCAGGCAACTTTAGTCAGCAAGAATGTGGAACTAAGCTTTTTGGCGCCTTCCCTTTGTTTTGGACACTCTGAGTGGGTGGGGTTTGTGGGGAGAGAGGTGGGGGACCTGGGCTTCCTGGATCATGTAGGGGTGAGTCGAAGGCTCCAACCAAACAGTTTGAATAAGAATGGCCCTCACAGGCTCTTATATTTCAATGCTTAGTCATTGGGGAGTGAAATTCTTTGATAGGATTAGAAAGATTAGGAGGTATAGCCTGTTGGGAGGAAATGTGCCCTTGGGGGTGGGCTCTGAGGTTTCAACAGCCCATGCCAGGGTCCATCTTCCTCTTTCTACCTGCCTGCAGAACAGGAAGCATCTCTCAGCTACTACTTTGGTGCCATACATGCATGCAGCCATGCTTCCCCCCTCCGTGATAATGGACTAAACATATGATACTCTTAAGTAAGTAAGCCTGATCACATACTTTCTTTTATAGGCGTTGCCATAGTCATGGTGTCTCTCCATATTAACAAAACAGGATGTCAGGCTTCTCCGTGTGCACTCTCCTGTAACCCCCTCCCCACTTTCTGGTAGCACTTTTGTAACTTTCAGTTCCCGGGTTAGACATAAGACTGGATGCCATACTTGTAATGATTTCAGCCACATAAGGCCGATGCTTCTGGGTTCTAAGGCCA
>JAQHUG010000020.1:151797-162410 GCA_028555095.1 Dicrostonyx torquatus | reverse complement strand
CCCAATTATTAATTAAAAAGAACAACAAGTACCCTGTTGTTTTAGGAGAGCATAGTTTACTCTCTGATCTTTTGTACCCACTGCTCTCAAGTTGATGTCTGGGAAACACCACCTGCAGTAATAGCACACATCACAGCGGTGTCAAAGAAGATGGCTTCTTTGGAACCCATTCCCTAAAGTGAGGTCCCTTGACCCGCCTTGATGAAGGGGAAGGAGCTTGTTCCTGCCTCAACTTGATGTACCACGAAGGCCTTACTCCTTCTGAATGGAGATGGAGGAGGAGTAGGTGGGGGGTTGGGTAGAAGTGGATGGGGGAAGGGAACAGGAGGAGAAGAGGGAGGGGAACTATGGCTGGTATGCCAAATGAATGAGTGAGTGACTGAATGAATGAATGAACGAACGAACAAACCTGGGACTATCTTGGCTCCTTGGCTAGCCATTATCCTCTGTGTGTAGCCTGGTGTGCTTGTGACAGTCACAGGAAACATTCTGAGGTATGAATTTAACAGAGCAGTAGTTTCCACCAACCCCAAACCCGAGAACGCCCTCAGAATGCACGGGAGGCCTGTAGCCGAGATCTCTCCATCCTGCTAGACACCGCCTAGCTCGTGTTTCCACCGCCGTATTTGGAAAGTGTCTTGATTTAGGAACTTCTTTGTTCTGTTACCATGGAACTGTTACCATGGTGGAATGGTATTTGGGGAAATCTGAACCTGTGTCCCTGGGCTACTGGCTCTCATATTTGGCTTCAGAATAAACTGTATGGCTTTTTGCTGTAATAGGAGGTGCAGGTTGTGTTCCCAGCACCTGAGAGGCCTGCGGCCGTTTGTTTCCAGCGCCTGGCTCCCAGCTGCAGCCTCTAGTTCATGCCCAAAATAACCACAAGAAAACTGTATTCATTTAAACTCTCCCTGGCCCATTAGTTTTAACCATATATATATATTAGTCTAACCCATATTTACAAATCTGTGTGTCACCACGAGGTGGTAACTTATTGGAAGATTCTAACCTGCATCTGGGCGGAGGATCATGGCATCTCTCTCCTCACTCAGTCTTCTTCCCAGCATCCTGTTCTCTTTTCCCCGCCTATCTAAGTCCTGCCCTATCAAAAGGCCAAGGCAGCTTCTTTATTAACCAATGAAAGCAAAACAAAATACAGAAGAACCCTCCTACACCAGCTTTTCCCCCCTTGAAAAAAAAAAAGAAAGAAAGAAAATGACCCTGAGGGGTGGACTGGCAAGGTGGCTTAGGGCTAAGGCACTTACTGCCAACCCGATAACTTGAGTTTGATCTATGGGACTGACATATGTTAGAAGGAGAGCACAGACTCTAGTGTCCTCTAGCCACCACACATGTCCCAAGGCCCCCACAAATAAATAAATGCCTTTAATAAAATCCCTAAGGAATGCTGCAGTTACTAAACTTGCTTCTATGAACAAAATCCACAGAGGACTTCAAGTCAACTTGACCTCTGTTACTTAATGTATACACACAAAGCACATATAAGTTCATGCATACATACATTTATAGACACATACATACATATCTACATACATATTCATATAAATATGCAAATACATCTATACATACTTATACATACACATAGCTATCCATATATCTATATATACACATTCATATACATGCACCCATATATAAATGCATATACTCGCAAAAATACACATATGCACATAAATATGAATGCATACATCTATAACATACATTTAGGTACACATATATGCATATAGACACAAATGCATATGTGTACATATTTCAATAATATATGTGTACATTGAGCCTTTAATTTTGCTCTGATTGTATTCGCTCTTTGTCCACATTTAGTGAAGCATTGTGCTCTTTAATATTTAAGTGCTCGCTAATGTAGATACTACTGCTTGGGTTTGAATAAATTTTTAAGAATTTAAAAATTCACAAATTTAATTAATTGGCTTCCTCTACTGTTACTTTATTTCCATGGTAGTGTTTTGCTAAAAGCAAATTTAGCTATGCAAATATATGCACACTTAGTGTCTGGAAATTCCATTTAATTTTAATAAGTCACTTAGTAGACAAAAAGCAGATATTGTTGAATTAAAAATATTATGAATAAAGGGTGAAACAGTCACTATCTCACCAGAGGAGTTTCTATTATTCAATTATTCAGTGATGAATTAAAATGAGAAGTGTAGTGAAAAAAATGGAGTCGATCCATTCAAACCATAGAGGCCAGAGCCAGATCCATGCAATCCATCTCCTAAAAGACTAAAGGACGCAGCATGAGAAGCCACACTCTAAACACAGGGGCCAGTGGTCCAAACGAAGGGGTGCCGGACAACTGTGACATCTCGTTAGTTGTTAATTCTAATTCCATAACATTTCCATAATACAGTTTTGAAACTTCAAGGTTCTTTCAAAAGACCCTTATTTAATATTTAATTTATTTATTTTTAAAGAAAAATTTACATTTACTCCCCTTGTCCCAGGCCCTCCCGCTCCCCCACTACCCCACCGCCCTCCCACTGCTTCCTTAAGATGGGGCAGGATACCCTGCCCTGTGGGAAGCCCAAGGCCCTCCCCCCTCCATCCCGGTCTAAGAAGATGTGCATCCATATAGAATAGGTTCCCAAAAAGCCAATACATGCAGAAGAGATAGGTCCCTGTGCCATTATCATTGGCCTCTCAGTCAGTCCCCATTGGCAGTCACATTCAGAGAGTCCGGCTTGGGCATATGCTCATTCAGTCCTGAGAAATCTGTAAAGAGTCCATAAACCAACCACGTACCCTAAAGTCTCTAAAACCATGTGCTCTAATGCTTCGCCCAATGTTTGCTGAGTTTTAAGTTTAAAAAAAGCTGCCAAGCCATTCAAGGCCACAGCAGGCTGATCCTGTAGCTATGATTTCCTATAGCAGAATCATTGAAGCCTGCTGTTTGTAGGAGGCGTTGTTGAGGCAAAGGGCACAGTCGCCTCCGGGTTTGGGCAAAGCCTGCCATGCCCTGCCAGCAAGGTTAAGTGTTTCCTTTTGTACAGTCTCCATGTACTCCAATTCCAGGCCAGCACTCCAAACTGTTAGCTGCCCACACAGCTCATTCTCCTTTTTCTGCGTGTGGAAGAGTTTCTGGAGCCTAGATCCTACTGGAGTTCTTGGAGCTTTAAAGAGCTGACCGGCATTCAAGCTTGGTTTCTCCAAACACAAGCATGGCAAAGTCTTGTGTGTGTAGAAGTGACATTATTTTGTTGCTTTCTCTACTGCGGGCTTTCTTCTCTGGCCCACTGTATGCTGTGTTTTCAAAAGTGTTTTCTTTTCAAGTGTGAAGATAGAGTTTCTTTCTTTCTTTCTTTCTTTCTTTTTTTTCCGAGACAGGGTTTCTCTGTAGCTTTGGAGCCTATCCTGGAACTAGCTCTTGTAGCCCAGGCTGGTCTTGAACTCCCAAAGATCCGCCTGCCTCTGCCTCCCAAGTGCTGGGATTAAAGGCGTGAACCACCACGGCCCGGCAAATTAGAGTTTCTTTAGTCTTCCAGCAAGGCTTTCCTGGGCCAGCATTCAGGGTTAGCATTAGCACAGTTCTAAGGTGTGCTGTGTCCTTGGGCTAGCATCCACAGCAGTGACGGCTGCTTTAATACCACATCTCAAGGAAGAGCCGAGAAACAGGGCTTTCTACAGTGGCTTCTGAAAACACCAGCAGATGACTTTCCAACGTGCATGGTGCGTGGTGGTGGTACCCAGTCCACCGCTGCCACTTTTAGGTTCGTTTCCCAGCACTTGGCTTACTCCAGTTTGTCCACACCGTCCTGAGCTGTGCGCAAGCGCAAAACCCTTCCCAGCCGTCCCGAGCCTCACTTAGCTCCAACAGTGTTTGCCTGGGAGCTGCAGCTACAGCGAGGATTTCCTGCTCCTTGTAGCTGTTCCTGAGGACAGGGTCACCCACACCTGGGGTTCCAGGCGTTGGTTAGTCTCTGCCTTTCCTTTCTTTGTGAAGTTTGCTGTTCTCAGTTCTTCTGAGGCTGCTGGCCTCTTCATTAGCTGTTTCTCCTTATTGCTCCCTCCCTGTGCCCTCCCTGTGCCTTTGAAACAAGCCCCTCTTGTATCTACCCAAGTACACTTCATCGGAGTCTGGACTGTCTCCTAATAGCTACTAATGATATCAGATCGTTGTTGCAAGGAGCAGGCTGCTTGTTTGTCCCGGCCACCCAGCTAGCTTAGTCCTGAAATAACCACACAGAAACGGTTTAGCCCATTCGCTCTAGTTTCTTATTGGCTAATTCTTACATCTTAATTTAACCCATTTCTATTAATCTGTGTATCGCCACGCGGCAGTGGCTTACCAGGTAAAATTTCCACTGTCTGACTCTGGTGGATCCATGGAATGATTTCTCTCTGACTCTGCTTTCTTCCTCCCAGAATTCAGTTCTGTCTCCTCCACCTACCTAAGTTTTGCCTTATCAGGCCAAGTAGTTATTTTTATTCATGAATCAATGAAAGCAGCACATAGACAGAAGGACCTCCCACACCAGACCATCCTGGCTACTCTGTACTGTCTGGTGTGAAGTGACAGAAGAAGCAGGATTGCCCCAAGTAGGTTCTGGTCATACTCACAGGTGACTCTCAGGCAGAGGGGGAGGGGTGGTGTTGCTTGCCTTTGACTTTCGGCTCTTTGGGGTCCCGCCACTCAGCTCTAAATAAATTCACACATGGAGACTTTTTCTTATGTATGCATGCCCAGCCTTAGCTTGGCTTGTTTCTAGTCAGTTTTTCTCAAGTTAAATTACCCCATCTACCTTTTTACGTGTTTTGCCTCTGGCCATTTACCAAATTTCTGTAAATCTTTCTTTATTTCTTACTCTGTGGCTGGCTGTGTAGCTGGGTGGCTGGGCCCCTGAAGTCCTCCTTCTCCTTTTCTTGTTCCTTGATCTTCTCTTCCTAGATTTCTCCTCCTGTTTATTCTCCCTGCCTGCCAGCCCCACCTGTCCTTTCTCTTGCCTTGTTAGCGGCCATTCAGCGCTCTATTAGACCATCAGGTGTTTCAGGCAGGCACAGTTACACAGATTCACAGAGTTAAGCAAATGCAACATGAAAGGATGCAGCACATCTCTGCATCATTAAACAAATGTCCCACAGCATAAACAAATGTAACACATCTTAACATTATATTCCACAACAGAGCGGGTGTCATGCAAGCTGTCAGGAAGCCGACTCTCAGTTCAATTCAGTCGGTCCCTGGCCACCTCAAGCAGGGCAAGCTACCCCGGGAGACACAGGTGTTCAGACCCACATTGTACTCCCTCAAGCGCACATCCTCGTGGGAGTCAAGGGAGCATCTTTATCTTCTATCATATGTAGGAGGAGGACTCTGGCTGTCCCCACCCCCACCCCAAGAGCTGCCCTGCCTGAGGCTGGAGCCTGTGATTTTCTCAGTTGGTGAGTGCCTGGTCCGCTGTCTATGGGATCCGTCCTCATCCTCCTTCCATCTTTCCTTCTCCATCTGTCTTACACTCTTAGGACCAAGTTGAACCTCTTTCGCAGGAAGCCTCTGTAAGGACCCTTCTGGAAGTATACACAGTCCACCCCTACTTCCCGAGGCCCTAATCCTGACTATTACAGGTTATTGTGTCTTCTGTGAGCGTGCCCAATGACTCACAGTCTTGGACACTCTTTTCACACTGCAGTCTGGTGTCAGCCCCATGGCACTACTCAAATGCCCCCAGATGCCTCCTAAGGACACCAAATGCCCTCCTTTCAGAAAGCCTTCTATTGCTGAAGTCACATGCGAGTCAAATGATTAACAAAATTGTTTTTATCCAACTGTTACTGGAGCAACAACTAATGTGCTGGTTAATCACATATCATCCAAACATTAGCAAAGATTTATTACCTATAACAATAACTTGTCAGAGGATCACATATAATCTATTACCAAAAGCCATCATTCAAAGCAAGTGTTATAGGGATTTTAGATGATTTATACAATGTGATACAACTTAGAATATAGGTTAACATAAAGTACCACATTGTATGTATATTTACTACAACACGGAAATGAATTATTATATAGTTAATTATGCATTATATGTAATACATAAAGGATAAGTGGTAGAAAATAGCTATTGCATATGCTATGCTATAAATATTTCATATATTTTATATTTTAATTATGTGAATATTTTTATTTATTTATTTATTTCTACAAAATATACAAATCAGTTTTGGAAAATACACTAAGTATTGAGTCAACAATAAACATATAAATTACATTGACTATTACAGTGTGCATCAGAGCTCATTAGTATCTGTAGTATAAACTCATATTACCTTTATGATCTAATGGCACACCCAACTTGTACTACTGTATAAACAGGACTCTTATTGACTATGGAAATATACGAAAATAAAAGCAGCATTTCCAGCAAAAGCAACCAGAACTTTCAACACAGAGTAAAGACGGCTGCCAGGAAGAGTCAGGGTCCTCATGACAGCTCAGTTACAAGGCCACTGGCCAGGAAAGGGGTAACTGCTGACCTGCTTCTGCGGGCCACTGGTTGTTGTCTAAAATGATCACTATAGCAATTTTCAGACAGTCATAAATGGGATGGGTTAGACAACCTCTTGCACTTCGGACACAGCCTTGGTGGCAATCTGAACCCCTCTCTTCCTGTGCCACTATTCTTCCTGTTAGGTTTATCTCACAGACATATTATACATTAAAGCCTAGAATACTACCAGTACCTTGGCGATGCCTTTGAAAAATACAATCCCAGATAAGAACCTTCACAGTGCAGGTTTCTACGGGCTTATCCTTCAGTATTACTCACAGTTATACACCGAGCCAGTGTTAACTTTTTCTATTGAAAAATATCTTGTTATAATGGTTTCTCGGGGAAAAGATTCAGCCCATAGCCATCCGTTTTCGATTGCTCGAGGTCCTAAAGTCCTTTTTATAACAGAACATTTCCCTCTCTGTGGTTTTTTATATTCTATTTATTTTAACCGAAGTAAAACAAAGCTGAGATTTACCCTCTATCGCCTTTACCTTGTTATCTGGTGGCTCGTGTCACCGTCATCTCTTGTGAAGGATTGCGCTCACTCCATTTGTTTGGGGTGAAGCAGCTGAATGCTGCGGTCTGATGGAATGGGCATCCTATGCGTTTCAGGGGTGCCCGGGGTGTCAGCACACACCTGGCTGACCATCTGCTCTGTGAGGCAGCAGAGCCCACAGTGATTTGAGTCCTTCTACTTTCTTAACCATACAGGGGCACCGTGTGTCTTTTGTGGAGACCAGTGGATTAGTCACTCTTCAATGGGGACAGCTAGGGAGGAAGGATTCGTTTGGGGTCATCGTTTCAGAGGAGACATTCATTCCTGCTGTGGAAGGCAGAGCTGAGGAAGCTGTTCAGTGTATGGGGTCAGAGCTTGTCTCAAAGCGGCC
Organism: Dicrostonyx torquatus; assembly: GCA_028555095.1. NCBI lineage: Eukaryota > Metazoa > Chordata > Mammalia > Rodentia > Cricetidae > Dicrostonyx > Dicrostonyx torquatus. Next base: position 154,990 of record JAQHUG010000020.1, on the reverse strand, counting down.
AGAAATGTACTGGCCCAAGCTGCTGTATGGAAACGTGGGTAAGACATGGGAGTGGCTTATATTTAGGACCATTGATTAAAGCCAACTGGTCTACCAGGTCTTGTTTGTAAAAATGACCTGCACCTTGCTGTAATCTCCTGGTGGTTGAGTACCTGATCGAAGCCCAGATAGTTTTCAGACTACCTCACCTCCCATAAAAAAACTGGGAGCTGCCTGACCTCTGCCTCACCACAGGCTTTGTTCCTGGTCGAAAGGGCCACACTGGGAGTCAGGCTGCATCAGCTCCTGGAGCCACAGGCTGCAGTCCTGTACCCAGAGTTCTGTGTTCCACTCCCGTTCCTCCCTCTTTTCCATCACCTCATATACCTTCCCACCTATCTACATTCATACCATACCTCATTACACACATTCACATGCCACGCACTAGACATGACACACACTAGACATGACACACACTAGACATGACACACGCACATCTTACACCCAGGTGTGTTTCACTATGACATCCTGGCATCTAGGGTCCAATTCTGAGGACAAGGGAAGGGATCTGGCAATCAGGAGACACTTGTGTGTCACTGATTGTTTCAATCTCATTAGACATAGGTCTAGGACTCTAGTTAACATTTATCGGTGACTATTGTTTTAACAGATGATACAAATTTGGCTGGACCTGGATGGTGGGGGAAGATAGCCTGCTTAGAAACAAGGAGATGTGAAGTGTGGGATGGATACACAGGAAGGAGGTGATGGTGAAGGTGTTGGTATCAGGTGCTCAACAAACAGGGCCTCAGCATGTCTTAGGGGTTTCTATTGCTCCAATGAAGCACCAAGGTGAAGAGGAAAGGGTTGATTTGTCTACTTCCATATCACTGCTCATCACCAAAGGAAGCTAGGACAGGCAGGAACTCAAACAGGGTAGGAACTCAGAGGCAGGAGCTGATACAGAGACCATAGAGGAGTGCTACTTACTGGCTTGCTCCTAATGGTTTGCTCAACCTGCTTTTTATAGAAACCAGGACCACCAGTCCAGGAATGGCACCACCCACAATGGCCTTGCTTCTTTCCCCTCATTCATTAATTAAGAAAATACCCTACAGCCTGATCATATGGATCATTTTCTAATTGATGTTCCCTCCTCTCAGATGAGTCCCGCTTGTGTCAAGTTTGTATAGAACTGCCATGCAATAATGCTCTTGTACCCTGTAAAGATTTGTCACTCAAATTGGTTTAATAAAATGCTGATTGACCAGTAGCCAGGCAGGAAGTATAGGCGGGGCAACCAGACCAGGAGAATTCTGGCAAGAGGCAAGTCTCAGTCTATAGTAGCCACGCAGACACAGAGGAAGCAAGATGAAATGCTGCGGTATGTAAAGGTACCAAGCCACATTGCTAATCATAGATAAAAATTATAGGTTAATTTAAGTTGTAAGAGATAGTTAATAATAAGCCTGAGCTGATAGACCAAACAATTTATAATTATTATAAACCTCTGTGTGTTTCTTTGGGACTGAGTGGCTGCTGGAGTAGGTAGGACAGAAACTTCTGTCTACTTAAAGTTTTCCAGTACAGTGTGCTTGTTCTACTTTTCTCATGACCTAGGACCAGCAGGCTCACAACTTAATGATGTCCCAGTGACAGTGTGGATCCCAGACATGGGAGCTCAAAGTCAGCTAGAGAGATACCATATATCCCTCCCCACAGACTGTACTGGGCCTGTGATCAACTAAGTATCCCTAGGCCACAGAGGAAAGACACACCTCTGGGAGATCAGACCATGTCTGTGTCTGTCCTCTAGCTAATGAGAAAGGGTGCCATGCCACTCAGTCATCCCTCTGGACTCTATGCTCCCCATCCTTAAATGGCCTCTTCCCGTAAAGGTCACAGGCTCCACAGAATCCAGCATCCATCCAGGAGGGGCACAGAATAACTGGGAGAGAAAGGATGGTCACCCGCTTAGCTCTCCACAGCTTTCATAACCACTAGACATCCTTGCTGCATCTTCATCTATGGTGCCCCAGCCCGGAGTTCTGTCCTGTCTTGAACATCTCCTGAGTCCTGGGAAGGTACACGGAAGGAGTCAGGAATAAGGCTCTGCTGTCTGACTTAAATGGCAAGAAAAGTGACTTTGAACATACTCTTGTCTTTTTCTTCAATCCTTTATTTTTTTTTCTAAATAATTTCTGGAGAAAAACTCCAAAACTTAAATGTTTCATGAGGGAGTTCTGAAGGAAACAGAATGTGTTGTTGTAAAATGATTTTTCCAAGTTTCTATTCTCCTGTGACAGAAGAAACACTGTTAAGGGTAAAGAAAATGATGGCTCTGGCAAATTCAAACAATTCAAATACCTTAGTAGAACCATCCTCCATTTATCATGGGGGTGCTGGAAGCCATGCCTCTGCCCTTCCTGTATGGGGGTCAATGTGATCAGGGGGGGGAAGAAATCCTTGCTTTCCAAGGCTTGAGCTCAGCTCAGCTGGACTTGGTAGTGTTTCCTCTCACTGCTGTGACTTGGTGTTGGCCTGTGGGTCCTATCGCAGTAGATGCTGACCTTGTTCAACTAACATCCCAGTGTTATGAAGGAGGACCAAGGTGACAGTGTTTGCACTGGGTTAGGAAGCTGTAACTCAGCAAATAGATTCAGTCTGTGTGAGAGAAACAAAGACACTGAGTCTGGAATGATTCAAGAATAAAAGTATTTTGAAATCAATGCCAATTGCATCTTTGAGAAAGAACGTCAGTGACACCATTGAACGTTTTTGACCAATGTCTTTGATTTTGTATTCACTCTACACCTTATCGTATTAGTATTGATATTTCCTGATTTTTAATGTAAAATTTCCCATGGATAGATTTACTTCTGTGCTGGATTTTGAGTCTGTCTGTTGGCATGTGTGCTGTTGGTTATAGCCAGTCTTTTCAGTCTTACTTCGTAGGACATAAATGAAATTGGTAGTTCACTGTCAAAGTCATGTGTGACTCTGCAGTCAAACCTCAAGTGTCTTTTTCCCTTTGGTTTTGCTTTCTTCTGTCTGTGACTACTTCACAGGTTCATTTGAACCGTGAAACCAGTGAAAATGGAACAAAGAAGGCTGTGATGACATTCAGTTACCCATTTGGCCCCAGTCTCTGACCTGCGCCCGGCCTGACCTAGGATTATGGTTTGTTTTTCCAGTTGAGTAGAATTAAAGGTCT
>JAQHUG010000020.1:108852-140649 GCA_028555095.1 Dicrostonyx torquatus | reverse complement strand
CATAGAAAAGCTGGAAGTAGATTTTCAAACTTGGAACAAAGAACCTCTGAGTTCCTGCCAGCGGCCTGAGAAAACTTTTGCTGAACGTTTACTTCATTAGTCTGAGCACCGCTTTTTATTTTTTATTTAATATTTTTATACTTAAAGCTCACCTGACATATCAGTCCAATTCCTTTTGTTTATTTGCAACATGCCCGGCAGAGGCCACCCTAATGATCCAGCACAGCCGTGGAATGCAGAAGCCATGGAAACCCTCACCAGGTTGACAAAGAGCTGCTTGGTCTCCAGAAACCTTCACGCCTGTCAGGGAATTCTGCTGACACGTCTCGGAAAGTCTGAGGAGTGAAACTGTTGTGTTGTTTGCTTTGTAAACTCTGTGGTCAAGGGCACGTGAAACGGTTTCTGTCCCCCTGGAGCTTCCAGTGTCTGCAGTGAGCGGCCCGGGCTGTCTGCTTTCTGTTGTAATGTGTTCACATTGGTTTGGATAATCTAATTTGAGATGAGGAAGACTATCTCATGAGTCTTCACAGCACGGGGAAGCTGGACGAGCAGGACACAAACCCAGCTGAAATGTAACTCCACTGAGAGAGCATGTGAAGAGTTCCGGGAAAACTGCTCCGCAGTGGAGCCCCCTTCTGTCCACACGGCTGGGTCACTGACTCAGCTTAGAGGCTCCTAGAAGGATCTGGGGGTTCGGAGAAGACACCAGCAGGGTTCTAGGAGGCAGGGCAGCCTGGCGGTCAGGCAGGGGTAACTGCTTCAGAACCCCAGTGTGAATACGCACAAGGGCCAAGCTCCCACACAGGCGGCTCATATCTGTTTGGGAATCACTGGAAAATGGCATTCATGGTTAGACACCCTTTCTTATTTAGCTTCTGGTCACTTTCCTTTGGGGTCTCCATCATCAAACAAGAAAATTCTGGAGAATCTAGCTCCATGAGTGGAAACTTTGGGGTCTCCATCATCAAACAAGAAAATTCTGGAGAATCTATCTCCGCGAGCGGAAACTTTCTAAGCACATGTCACTGTCCTCAACTCATCAAATAATAATACCCAATATGCTTAACATCTGGGCCCTGGGGGGATGACATGAGGGCACCCACAGGAAAAGGGACCTGGCTTGTGGGGGATCCATGTCTCCCACAGCGGGTCTTCTGTGTTCTTGTCCACATGGTCTTCCCTTGATGCCTGCAAGTAATTACAGCACCTGTTCCGATGCCCACGTAAGTAGAGTCTGCCTCTGTCCGGATCTGCCTCTCTCTGGACTGCATACTTACCATGAAGTCATGCCTCATGAGCATCTCTGTAACCAGAGGTGGAGTTTCTCTTTTGTTCTAACTTCCCGGCCTCAAATAAACACACAGAAGCTTATATTAATTACAGAATGCCCAGTCTGTAACTCAGGCTTATGACTACCTTTTACAACTTAAATTAACCCATTTCTCTTAATCTGTATGTTACCACATGGCTGTTGTCTTTACCTGTTCTCTAGCAGGTCTTGTTTCTGTGTTGGCTGCCTAGCATCTCCCTGACTTTTCCCTTCTTCCTCTCTGTATTTTCAATTTGGCTTTCCTGGCTAGCCTTATTCTGCCTTGCTATTGGCCAAAGCAGTTTTTTTTTTTTTAATTAACCCACGAGAGTAAAACATCATCCTCCCGGTGTACCGAAGGATTATTCCACAGCACTTTCCAAGGAATGTGGCTGCCATCAACAAAGCATCTTGCACACACTCGTGAACCGTACACAAACCTGTCCTGATTGCCCTGCCTGAGCAGGGTTCTCTGAACGTGAACTTGGAGTACTGTATCTGCCAGCTGTGAGTTGCTATGCAGCTGAAGACTACCAGCCCCGGAGAAGACATCCTAGGGAGAGATCTCAGGAGTGGGCTGCTGGGCTCTACAGTGGGTTTTGTACAACCCCGACACTGTTTTGTTTGCTTGCTTTTTGTCGGGTGCTGTTCTGGTTTATATTTTCACTAGCAGTGTGCAAGTCTTCCATCTCCACACCCACACCACCCTTTAACAAAGGGTTGGGTCTTTTGATTATAACCAATCAACACGGAATTCCCTCATCTTATCAGGAGGCCAGGCAGTGCCCTGCCAGTCTGTGGCGGGCACCATCAGAGACAATGGGACAGTTCCCTTGGGTCTTCGTAAAGGCAACTTAACCATGTTGGGTTAAATGGAAGTGATTTCTCATCTGCAGCTACAAGGGACATGTAGAGCTCCAAGGGGGAACACAGTGGTTCGTAAAAACAGTGGAAACTCAGTAATAAAACTGATTACAGAGAGTGTCAGTAATATAGTGCATTGACATGCGAGTTTATCACACTGAAATGAGAACCACTTCCATGCTATCTGCAAGTAGTTATAGGGCTTTGATGCACATCTCATGTTTTTTCCCCAGTTTTCAGTTTTAACTAGTGGTTTAACAAATGAGGCAGGCAAGATGGAGAGGGATGGAAGGAACAGAGCAAGGCACTTTGGACAGATGACATTGTGCGCCAGGACCTCGCGTTGAATCCCAGGCCTCTTTTGCAGTCCAAAGCCGTTCTGAAAATGAGCAGGTGATCACCTCTGTGGTTAGCGTAATGCACAGACGTGTGGGCTGCTGCCGTAGCTAAGGATCCGAAACGGAACTCTGGAGAGCAATTTTCCCACCAGCATCACTTCTGTTTCCAAAGTGGCCTTCCTCTGCTAATAGTTACTTCATAAATGAATAAATAGTCATTCCTCTCCTATCTAATTCTAAATACTCGTGCAATATTGTAGGTAGTGCAGAACGTCGTATATGGGGCAGGTGCATTTTAAATGTAAATGATACAGTCATTTAACTGCAAGCCACATGTACAAAAACAAAATTGGCAACAGAATGGACATTCAGTATTGATTCAGTGATCATATTTGTTTTTCTTTGAATTTTCTAAGGGCCTTGATATCAAAGAAAGATTTGGCTATGTACAACCACACTCATGTGTACTGTAGAGTGATCACTATATGAATCAGGCGTCATATTCACAGAAGCAAGATTGGACTGACTTTTCATTAACGTCATGTCCAGACATACAAGGAAACATCAACTTCTCTTAGTGCATTTCTTTAAATATTGATGATGATTATGATGATGGTGATGATGATGATTATGGTGATGATGATGATGATGGTGATGATTATGATGATGGTGGTGGTGATGGTGATGATGATGATGGTGGTGATAATTATGATGATGGTGGTGGTGGTGATGATGATGATGATGATGGTGATGATGATGATGGTGATTATGATGATGGTGGTGGTGATTATGATGATGGTGATGATGATGATGGTGGTGATGATGGTGATGATTATGATGATGGTGGTGGTGGTGGTGATGATGATGATGATGGTGGTGGTAATGATTATGATGATGGTGGTGGTGGTGGTGATGATGGTGATAATGATGATGATGATGATGGTGATGATGTAGATGGTGATGATGATGATGGTGATGATGATGATGGACCAACTTTGGTTGGTCCTGGAAAGGAAGCTTCAGAACAGTCAGTTAAGTAGGAGAAAGGCCCTTGAAACTGTGATTATGTCTTAATGTAGGAAGGAGAATATTAGGCAGAAAATGGTACAGTATGTGGAAGAGACTAAATAGGATGGGGTTTGTCTTAGGTAGGGTTTCTGTTGCTAGAATAAAGCATCATGCCCTAAAGAAAAGCAACTTGGGAAAGAAAGGGTTCATTTTAGTTTATAATTCTGGAGTCACACTCTTAACTCTGAGGGAGTTCAGGGTGGACTCTTGGGCGGGAACCTGGAGGCAGAAACCAAAACAGAGACCAGAGACCACGGAGGAACACTGCTCACTGGCTTGCTCCTCATGGCTTGCTCAGTTTGTTTTCTGATAACGTCCTAGGACCACCTGCCCAAGGCTGAAACCACAATAGGCTAGAAGCTTCTATACTAATTATTAACTAAAAGAACAAACACCAAAAAACAAGAACAACAAGAAAAAAAAAAGACAAAACAATTCCCCACAGACTTGCCCATAGCAATTTGGTGGGGACATTTTCTTAATTGTGGGTCCCCTCTTTTCAAATGGCTCTAGCTTGTTTCAAGTCAACATGAGTAACCAGAAACAGATTGTAAAGCAGTGGTTCTCAGTCTTTCTAATGCTGCGACCCCGTAATACAGTTCCTCACGCTGTGATGACCCCCAACCATTAAATCATTCTCCTTGCTACTTCATACCTGTAGTTTTGCTACTGTTATGAATTATAATGTACAATTTTTGGAGTTAGAGGCTTACCAAAGGGGTTGCAACCCCGCAAACCACTGTCTTGAAGGGAAAGAGAGGCCTCATTTTGAAGACACAGAGAGGTGCTTTATCAAGAGTGAGACAGGAGAGATGGAGGGAGGAAGATAGATGAGAGAACAAGTGGGGAGAGAGGTGAGTCTTTCCTGAGGGAATTCCTAGAGGCACTTTCAGGAAGTATCAGACTTTTATAGGTTTTGGGGTCTGGTGAGACATTTTGCATCATATGACTTAATTCAATAAGGCATCCCTGGAAGGAGCCAGTTGTCATGAGAACTGTCAACTTACAGCCCAGACTGCTTCTGACCCGCAGACCTACCTATAGGGGTGGAGGTGACCCGATCTCTTCAGACTGGGGGTTCCAGCCCTTTAAGAATAGCCTCCATTGTAAAAGGGGCGGGGCCATGTTCCTACAAACATCACATCCCATTTCTTTAAGGAACATATGCCTTCTCTAGTGAAAATTTTAATCCATCTGCTAGAAGACATAAAGGTAAATTATTTAAAGGAATAGTTACTGTTTATGTAATCTGTTTGTTAATTTTGAATTGACCCATGGGGAAGAAACCATAAGTCCCGAATTCCAGATCCAGAGCTCAGTTCCAAAAACAATATCCGGGTAATTGTTAGAGTTGTGGAAAGCCCTAAGCAGTTGTTAGGATCAAACAGCTGAAGGGCTTTCAATTAATTTGATTTAAATGCATATGTAAGTCAGGGCTAACGAAAGCTGAAGGGGCTAGGCTTCCTGCAGCCCTTATGATAGCTTAGTGGATCTACTCCCCATTTGAAGTCAGGCTTCTAGGTGATGGAAATTTACACATTTACAGCAGCTGGTCCTAAATTGACTGCGCTCTTTCAGTAGCCTTGGTAAAATGTGGACCCTGTGGGCAAATGCAGATGGAATCTGCGTGAAGATCTTGTTGTTCTTTATTTTCCCAATTTCAGTTTCCACAAGCCACGACAACACCCACATCCAGGGTTGATGACATTGCAGAAGGGAACACACCTCCATCTTATAGGTCATATACTTCCAGGAATAACACAGGCAACGGGGAGTTCTGAGCCCCCAGGGAAGGGCTGGACACCAGAGACTGACAAGCCGGGGAATGTGACAGCCTACACAGCTGTGCAGTAGTACTGGGGTAGTTGAGTGGTCACGCACAGCTATGCAGGAGTCAGTTCTGAGGCCTTTGGATGATCACACACACACCTGTGCATTCTCTGTCATCATTCATTTTAGCAACCTAGTTGCTTCAAAATGGGCCCAAATTTGACATCCATTACCCTCATGAAAATAAACATAGATGTTGATTATGGTTATAACCAAATTAATGGAATCTATATCTAAGAATATCATTTTAAATAATAGTTAACTTTATAAAGCATAGGTAGTGGTGCAATGTTCTAATAAATTTTTTGAAAGAGAGAAAACAAGAGAGAGCTAGGCAGAATAGCAATCCACACTGGTCTCTTTCTCCTCTCGAGACCCATTCTGTGGCTTTTGCCTGCTTCATGTCTAGCTTCTGCCCTTATCCTGGTTATAAACATGGGAGAGAACAGATGACAATTCCCCAAGCTTGCATGGAGAGTGTCTGGACTTGACGTTCTCATGAAGTGTTGTTCATGGGCAGACTGTTCATAGGAAGAATAGAGAAGAATATATAGAAAGAAAGGTATGTCTAGCGTGGTGTCTTGTGCTAGAGTTTGACAGAGTTTGGTTCTTTTTGAGGGGGGAAGTGAGAATCTGGGAACACTTGCTATGGGATGCCCCTTACTAAAGGAGGGCTGAAGGAGCCCTGTGTGCCCTTTGGTGACTTTCAGACTTGATAAGAGGTCGTGGAATGTCTTCTCTAATCCCCTTGGAAACAAATCTGGGTTGAACCAGGCTTTGGGGTACTGTGCCACTCACTCCTGGGAGGACTCTGCAGCCTTCTTGTTAAGGATGCTTGGAATAAAGGAGAATAAAGAACAGCCTTGGAATTCCATTAGCTTAACAAACTGAAGTTCCGCAAATATTGATTGCGTGTCTTTGTGGATCCGGCACTCTTCTGGAGTTTGGGACAGCGAGTAAACAAGCCACCGAGAAATGTAAACATGAGTGATCAAAACAATAAACCATCTCTTTAATAATGGGTGTTATTAAGCAGAGAATATGAATGAGCTATGAAAGCAAGAGATAAAATTAAATAAAGTCAAGGGGTGTCAGGGTACAGATGAAGCAGAGGCTCTGGTGGGACTGGGATGCTCTAAAGCCAAGCAGAGATGTCAGTGATGATTCCTTCCCAGAACCCAGGACTGAGGTTCCTAGGAGAGACAGTCATTGAGACCCAAAGCACAATGCTGGCGTCTCCTGATGAAAAAGACAGTGCCACTAAGTGGGAAGGGAGAGCAGCCCCTGGAACTGAGATTACCTGTGAGTGCCCAGGTTGCCACCTGGGCAATCCCTTCATCACGTTAAGCCCTCCATGCACAGTAATTCTCCTCTCCTTTAGAGATGTAGTTCCTGGGATTTCACATGATCCTTATTCATTTGGTCAAAGGTTCTGACTTGTTTTTCCTTTTTTTTTTTTTTTTTTGGTTTTTCAAGACAGCCTGAAGCCTGTCCTGGAAGTAGCTCTTGTAGACCAGGCTGGCCTCGAACTCACAGAGATCTGACTGCCTCTGCCTCCCGAGTGCTGGGATTAGAGGCGTGCACCACCACCACCTGGCTTTGTTTTCCTCTTAAAATGGGGAGACACTCATGACTGCAACAGCCTTATTTAGGATAGCCAAGTTACAGAAATGGCCTAGCTGTCCATCAGCGAAAGATGGGAAAAGACTTTGTAAAATGCAGATGCAGTAGAGTATGTTCATCCCGGAAAAGAGAGGGCTCCATGGCCCGTGATACAACATGGATGAACCCTGAAGGCATTTGTCAAACATGATGATGATAATGGTGTCTAGTGTCGCACAGAGATGTGGTTTTGAGCTGCAATTTTAATAATGAGAGGAATTCTTTTGCATCTATTTGAGTAAGCAGGAAGATGATTGGTTTGAGCGGTATATATGGATCCATATATATCCATATCCAGGATCTCTATGGAGCAGATCTAAGATAGGAATGTGAGTTTCAGGCGCCTCAGATGCTATACAACTTATAGCAAAATCAGGGCAGAAAACCATATGAAGGTAACAACAAGCAACTTAAATTATTTATAATATAATATTAGCACATTTCTCAAGCCAAATGATCGTGGAAACCTTTCTTGACTAGGGAGAGGAAGAAAACTGCTGTCAGAATTACCAGAGCTGCTTGGTGACTTTACTGTCCACTTAGCAACGTAGCCTGCGTGGGCCTCTGACACCTCAACCTGTGGCTATGACTTTTGTACCTTGTCAGAAAATACTTCCGCGTTCCAAAGTGATGCACAAATGCATGTCAGAACCCACTCAGACCTGGGACTGTGTGGATCGTGATCCTCTTAGCATCTTCTGAAATAGTTATGTGTTTACATAAACCCAAATCCGCAGCTGTTAAACGTAGGCTCTTGAAATTCGGTCTGATATGAACAGTCACATATCTTACGAATAGCGCCATCATCAAGAATTCAACTTTGGAAATAGCCTAAATGTTATTGCAATTGGTGTATATTTAAATATAAGTATATTTATAAATATATTTCTAATTTATTTAAATTTATGTATACAAACATAAAATATTTCCCGTTAAGCACCTTTAATTTATATAGGGAATTAATTTCACATATATGGAAGATTGGTTTAATTTTTATAGGGGACAAGACTAATGATAATTCCTTCTCAGATCTTAGACGTTTACCTTGGTGCCTTAGTTTTCAGCTTGTCTGTGAACTTGGGTAGGCTTCTGCCTAGGGTCTCTATATTTTCTCAGTCACTAAATGACATTCCTTTATATTCCTGGCAGAGTTGTATTCTGTTTCTTCTGATGACTAAATAACACGCTGGATTTGTTTTGAGTAGTGTTTGTAGGCTACGCTTTCCTCTCCCAGTCTACTTGAACCTACATAAATATACAGTTGAATTCTGTTTCATATTTCTGTTTTCCAATCTCTCTTTGTAATGAACCAGTAAGTTAGCTCTTACTGTAACTATGGTCATGATGACATCAGGAGGATAAAACCTGTCACTAGGCTGTTTTCATATGTAACACGTAATGCTTCTTTTTTCATCCTCTTATAATTTAGTGTGTTTTATTTATTCATATATTCTGTTTACTTATTTATATACTCAACCCATTAATCTTTGATTAAATGTGCATCCATATAAAATGGTGTTTATACATTTTCATGACAAATATTCTAAGCTCCTTCAGTATTCTTCTCATAAAACACACTACCCTTCATATTGAGAAACTAAAAACAGATTTGCCACATCCAGGGAACTATACTCAAAGCTTGGCCTTTAGTGCACAGAATCATACAATTACATCTTTTGGCAAGGTAATATAATTTTATGAATAAAAATTGAATTAAGCATTTTACTCTGCTTAAGGATAGCTTCTGTTGGGGGGATCTTCAATCACAATGTGAACCCCGAGTTTGCATTTGTGTTAATTAAATAAAATTAACCTTGGGTCAGGAGGCTGCATTAGCAACTAGTTGACAGAAAGTAATCATAGAGCACCAGAAGGCATTCGGGAGAGATAGAGAGACACAGGAAGTAGTAGGGTGGGGTTAGAGATGTACAGGAAGTAGTACGGTGGTATTTAGAGTGGCACAGCTTTTTGTTGTTTGGCCAATAAGAAGCATGGGTCATCTGTGGCCCCCAGCAAGGAGAAAGGGTTAGCTACTGGCTACCCAGTCTCTCTGAGTTTGCAGGTTTTCACCCTAACCTTTGAATCTGAAGTCTTATTCATAATTAGAATGATAGAGATTTAGTTAAAGCTACCTTTAGCTGTAGCGACAGAGCTGGTGCCTGCAGGAGCAGAATCCTCACCAGACGGCAGCCTGAGTGGATAAGCAGGCCCATAAATGGGAGAGGTGCAACAGCTGGCTGAGAGTTGCAACAGCTGGCTGAGGCAGCCGTAGATTAGGGTGCAGACACTGTGCTGACGTTAAAACAAGAAGATTCCCTTTTCTCTTTCTCTGTTACTCTACTGACATATGGAAATTCTGCCTTCTTTGAAGCTGAAGATGAAGCTCCCATCAGCTTCTCCACTTCTACCCCATTTGATACAGGTAGGAATGAGAGACCTGTCCTGCCTTAAGACAGAACGATGGCTGGCAGAGTAAATACCCCTGAGCGCGCCCGTGACTCTCTTTTTGTTTTGGTAACCACATGCAGCAGTTCTCACCTCTGCGCCCAAGTGCCACGGAGAAGAGCAGTTCATTCTTGTGAAGAAATGGGGATGATGCCATTTGATATTCACATCTAAAAAAAGATTCTCCAATACAAAGAGGATGGAGGACTGTGACTGCTCACCTTAGACTCCTCCAGGGATGCAGGGTGATGGGAGGATGCGGGGTGATGGGAGAATGCGGGATGATGGGAGGCTGCAGGATGATGGGAGAATGTGGGGTGATGGGAGGATGTGGGGTAATGGGAGGCTGCAGGATGATGGGAGAATGCTGGGTAAGATGATGGAAGGATTTGGGTTGATGGGAAGATGTGGGGTGATGGGAGAACATGGGGTGATGGAAGGATGTGGGGTAATGGGAGGATGTGGGGTGATGGGAGGATGTGGGGTGATGGGAGGATGTGGAGTGATGGGGGGATGTGGGGTGATGGGAGGATGTGGGGTGATGGGAGGATGTGGGGTGATGGGAGAATGTGGGGTGATGGGAGGATGCGGGGTGATGGGTAGATGTGGGGTGATGGGAAGAGGCCGGGTATGGGAGGAGGCAGGGTGATGGGAGGAAGCCGGGTATGGGAGGAGATGGAGTCAGAATGTTCTGTGATTTCCTATGTGCATGCTTTCCTGGCTTTGCTTGGTATTTGTTAAGCTCTGACGATAATGACCATATAAGTAAGGAAAATGGGTTATTAAAGAAAACACTTGCCTGGGGCTGCCTGGCTCTCTGGAGGAATGTCCTTGTCTACATTTCATTTTGTGCACAGAGACCATGACAAAGCTGGGCAAGACTAGTGCGACCCCAGAGAACACAGACCAGTGAGTTGCTGTGAATTAATATGGCTACCCTGAGAACTTTGAACCTTGGTAATGAAGTTTGCCTCTACATGAACCATATAAAACATGACCCTTGTTACTCCTTTCTCCCCTCATGGAAGAGAGTGCCCTCCCCTCTGTCCCAGAAGAAACATAAATCTTTCGAGACATGAATGAATTCAGACGACGGTTGTCATCTAAAATGACGTGATTTTCTCTTAAGAGGCATTGCCCTCATGTCAGGGGCATACCTTGGGACACGATATTGTCCTAAGTATCCCATTTTACTATAATTGAATTGCTACATGGTGGAAGGAGAGGATGTTAAAAGACATTATCCACAGTAAACAAGACTCAGTCCTGGGACGGCTGACAGGCATCTCCCATAGTCATGAGTCCGCTTCTCCATGTTTGGAGTAAATCTGATTATTTTCTAACTTCAGATGTACCTACACATATAAGTTTTTTTTAAAATTTGGGAGATTTTAGATTTTGCTTTTATTTTAATTATGCATGTATGTCTGTGTCGGGGTGTGCTCATGTGAGTGAGAGGCCAGAGGACTAACGTGCCTCCAGCTGGAGCTGCAGGCAGGTAAGAGTCACCTGACATGGGTGCCAGGAACCAAACTTGGGTTATCTGCAATAGCAGAATAAATTCTTAACAACTGAGCTGTCTGTCCAGCCCCTAAGGTTTAAATTATATCAGATTTAAAGCCTTCTTTATCAGGCATCACTACTTAATAATCGTTAAACATATATTTGGGACAGTGTTATGCTTTATAAACCATGTAACATGTGTAACATATGTTATATAATGTCATATTGTTACATTTTTATATGCATATATATGTATACACACACACACACACATATATATATAAAATGTTGGCAACTTCATAAAATAGCAGTTTCTGCACAGCTGAGGAAGCAGTTAAATAAAGAATGGAATAGGAGAAAAATCTTTGCAAAGTATATATCTGATAGAAAATAATGCTTCCCATAAACACCTGGGAAAATTACCAGCAAGGGATCAAACAGCCCCCTAGTTAAAAACTGAGCTTGTGAACTGAGCAGAGAGTTCCCTAAAGAATAAGTACTGACAACCAATAAAGATTCTTCTTTAAGTTTCCAAGCCATCTGAGAAATGCAAACTAAACGACTTTGATATTCCAACTCACGCCAGTCAGAATAGATATCGTCATGAGAACAAACTACAACAAATGCCAGGGAAGACATGGAGAGAGACGCCTTCCATTCGCGCTGGTGGTGCCGGTCTAAACCGGGTGCAGCCACTGTGAAAATCACTGCGGGAGTCTCTCAAACAAGCAAACAAGAAACAACAACAAACCCCTCCAAACAGAACAAAAAAACCCGAAGTGGAATTACCACATGACCTAGCTCTATCTCTTCCGGGCACATACTCAAAGGAGTCTATATTCTGCTACAGGTTACTCGTTCATCCACGTTCATTGCACAATACCCAGCGGTTATGATGTATCTGCCACAAGCTGGGCTCGTGTCCAAGTATGGACAGAAGCTGAGCCCTTTAGACAGGGACTTGTGTGGCTGCTAACTTCATGGGTGGAAGCTGCAGTAGCCACCAAGAGCTGAACTGGACTTTTTGATGTGTTTCCTTTGCTCAGAGACTCTCTGCGCAACAGGGTTTAGAGAGAGAGAGACAGAGAGAGGGGGAGGAGGGGGGGAATAGGGCTTTCCAGAGCATGCAGGAGTGAACTGGAGGTTCCAACCGAACATTTAATGCCACAGCTCATCCCCAACCCTGAGACCATAGCTCCTTCCCAACCCAATGTGGAGACCACAGCTCCTTTCCAATCCAACCCCAACACCACAGCTTCTTCCCAACCCAATGTGGAGACCCCAGCTCCTTTCCAATCCAACCCCAACACCACAGCTTCTTCCCAACCCAACGCGGAGACCACAGCTCCTTTCCAATCCAACCCCAACACCACAGCTCCTTCCCAACCCAACGCGGACCACAGCTCCTTTCCAATCCAACCCCAACACCACAGCTCCTTCCCAACCCAACGCGGAGACCACAGCTCCTTTCCAATCCAACGCGGAGACCCCAGCTCCTTTGTATCTCAGTGGGCACAGTGAGAAGGTGAGAGTCTGCAAACCAAGAAGAATATCCTTTACTAGATATCAATGGCATCTGTGTCTTGGCTTTGGGTTACCAGGCCCCCAGACTTTAGTAAACAGTTAACTCTATCATCTAAGACGACAGGCTCAGTGTTAGGTGCTAGAAGCCCTCATGGAGGGCAATGGGTATAAAACGCAGCCTACGGAAATGGGAACCACCCCAGTAGAGAGCTCCATGGACATGAGGTGCAGATGATAAAAGACTCTAAATGATGTCTTGTCACCCGGAGCTTATTTGGGAAACAAAGTGACAGAAAAATATTTTGTTTTTTTGCTAATTTATATTTTTCTTATTTTTATGTTTTTTTTTTTTAAATTTGGCTTTGTGTACGGGTCTCATTCTGTAGACCCCACTGGGGCTGGAACTCATATCAACCCTCTTTCCTCTGTGTGCTGCGTGCTGGGGTTAGAAGGACAGAGGCCCATGCCGGGCATGCATTTAGCCTCAGTGTTTACCTTTCCTGGTGGAGCACGTGAAAGTCCGTGCTTGGAACGAGCAGATAAGAAAAACACATACTGCAGGGATCGTCACTCCCTGTGTGTGATCATCTCGTATTTCCCATGAAAATTCTTGGATGTCATAATAAGTTATAAGTAGACCCGGAAACAGTGTGCACCAGACACACTAATGTGAAAATATTTCTTTTGCACCCACGCACTAGATTGCTCCCTGTTAATAAAATATTTAGCCTTCCAGTCTTGAAATGTTAAATATTAACTCAGCGTTTTTTCCCCGTCACCACATCTGGGTCTCAGTGTTCTGAGACTGTTAGATCTGACCTCACGACGCCAGCAACCTCCTCCGTTAGCTCAACGAGCCACATGGAGCCAGCACGGTCATGGTGCTGAGTGCACGGGCCTGAGATGCGGTGTCTCCCACGCTCAAAGCAAAGCCTCCATGGAGCTTCGCTATCCAGTTAGTGCCTCTCATGCCACTGAAGCAGCCCGCTGCTCTGATCAGATCAGAGGACGCTGGGTACATTCTTGCTCAGTGTTTATGGAATGGACCTTTAGAAGCATTTGTTATTCATTCTGTAATTTGGAGTCCAAATCTGTTCTTGTGCCGGGCGGTGGTGGCGCATGCCTTTAATCCCAGCACTTGGGAGGCAGAGGCAGGCGGATCTTTGTGAGTTCGAGAGCAGCCTGGTCTACAAGAGCTAGTTCCAGGACAGGCTCCAAAGCTACAGAGAAACCCTGTCTCGAAAAACCAATAAATAAATAAATAAATAAATCTGTTCTCGTTTTTATTCTCACCAAGGCAGTGCACACCCACCACATCTTCCCTCAAGTGTTTTCCCTCCTCTGTTTCATAGAGTCTAACTACCAGTAATTCTCTCTCTGTCTCTCTCTCTCTGTCTCTCTCTCTCTCTCTCTCTCTCTCTCTCTCTTTCCAGATGTCTCTTCTTCCTCTCTTTAACCACAACCTTCTGCACAGAGCCCCCATCCCATGGCTACATTTGCTTTGCACTTATGGTCCAGTCCTGTGTTTTTTCTTGTAACACAACTGCTAAGCAGAGACAGCCTAGGTGACCTAGAACCGAGAGTTCCAGATGTTCAGGAGGAGATCAGACAGCATGTGGAGAGAAGACTTTGGTATCTGGTAATGTCTTTCTAAATCAAAGAAAGAAATTACTATTATCATCTTTTTATCCTACCCCAAAATATAAATATTGCTTCCGTGTCACAAACAGAAGTTTGCAGGCAGTAATCAAGTCTGAAACATAATCAGGCCACACCAAGTCTCACACCAGAAACATTCTTGATTATGGATAATCCACACATTGGGCAGATTCTTTGTCTTTGTCAGTACTGTAAGCGTTTCTTTTTTCCAGGCTAGAATATCATCTCCTTCATCCTTGTGTCTATGAAAGATGAGGTACCCAAGGGGTTATTTAGTACTGAGGTCAGGCATAGCTCACAGTGCTATGTGACATAGACCCTATTAACTGTATGAAGCAGGGAGTGAATCTATATCCACCTGCCACTTGTCATTTCTTCCAGCTCCATGTGTTCTCCCCATTGGTCATTCATTTTTGAGCACTTGGTCAACTCTCAATTAGATGAAATTTTTTTTTATGTTTTATTAAGTTTTTCAGAGAAAGTAGTAAGCATGTAAGAGCATTTGCTCTGTCTTTACTTTTCCCCTTTCTTTGCAAAGCAGAGTTAAGTCTGAGGGAACCACTGTGTAGTAAGATGGGCGGCTGTGTTCCCAGCACCTGAGAGAAATGCAGGCCCTTCTGTTCCTTCCTGCCTGGCTCCAGGTGCCTGCAGGCTAGCTTACATTTGAAATAACCACATGAAAACTGTATTCATTTAAATACTGCCTGGCCCATTATCTGTAGCCTTTTCTTGGCTAACTCTCACATCTTAACTAACCCATTTCTAGAAATCTGTGTATCACCACGAGGTGGTGACTTACAGGAAGATTCTAACTTACATCCATCTCAGGTAGAAGCATCATGGCGTCTGCACACTTCCCTTCTCCCCAGCCTTCAGTTCTGTCTACTCCGCCCACCTAAGGGCTGTCCTATCCTACAGGCCAAGGCATTCTCTTTATTAACCAATGAAAGCAAAACAAAATACAGAAGATCCCTCCTACACCACCAGTGACAGCTGTGAAGATTAGAGAGCGCTTTCTTTTTCATCCAGCACACCTCAGAACTGATGGCCCTTGCACTGTTGCTCTTTGATGATAAGATGGGTTTGTTTTGTCTTGATGCTGGCTAGCTTTCCAAATTATCTTTCATCGAAGCTCGTATTTACATTAATGGCTCATTCTCCAGGCACAGTGTTAATTGATCCCTGCTGGAGCTCCATGAATCTAACCATCAATTTAAAAGACACCAGAAAAGCATGCGAACACCAAATGATCCTGCATGTGGTTGACTTACAATGTTAGTTTTTATGCTATTAATGCACATATCAAGACTTTCGCTTTAAGGAAGACTAAGTAGAAATAATTTTCTCTAGTCTTGCCCTAAAGTTAAACTAAAAGGCACAGGCATTACACAAGAAATGAACTCTGAAAGAAAGAGAAAAATCCAAGCCAGCGGCCTCGGGACCAAGGAGAGCATGTTACTGAGCCTGGGATTTCTTCCTCCATCAGAGTCCGCTCTGCACGGCAATTAAGATGCTAGGCAAGAAATGCTCATCCATTGCTGGCGTATTAGTATATATTAGTTACTTTTCTTGTTATTTTAAGAAAATACCTGACGGAAGTCACAAAAGAAACTGTTTGGGTTCACAGTTTGGGAACAGCGTCTACCAGGATGAGGAAAATACGGTGCTCAGGAGCAGCGTTAACTGCATTGACAGGAGTCTGAGATGCTGGTGATACTGTATCCTCAGTCAGCAAGCAGAGATAAAGTCTGGTACTCAGAAAGGGCCAGGCAGGGCTCAAGTCAGTGGAAGACTTTGAATCAGAGATGTTGAGAGTTCTACATGGTGAGGCAGAAGGGGGACTGGACATTGATTTCTGTTTGAGACCCTCAAGGAGAGTATCCGTAAGACTCATGGCAGTGGAAAAAGGACAATTACAAACAATTGTTTTGGGGAACTAAGTCATGAAACATTAGGGATCTCTATGATTCAGTTAACAACTTCACGGACAGATTAGATGTATCAGAAGATGCAATATCATAGCTTAAAGACAAAGAAGATGAGCAAGAGCATTTAGAAAATAATAAAGAAACAAAGCAAACTGAATAAACAGAATATATAAGACCTCTGAGTTACCATTAAAAGTTTCAACTCTAGAATCATGGGATAAAAGGAAAGAAGATACATGTCAAAGACATAGAAAATACATCCAGTGAAATAATAGTAAAACTTTCCAAAACCTTGGGAAAGAGATGGACATCAAGGCTTTTGTGCCTCTAATACAGTTAGAAATGAATTTATCAGGTGATATTATGTTTAAAACTCAGTGAGCCCTGGGTAAAGAAAGAGTATTGAAAGCTGCAAGAAAGAAGTAAGTCACATAAAAAAAAACACGCCAGAAGAACAGATTTCTCAACAGTGTCCCTAAAACAGGGTGGTAATGATGCATTGCAACACAAAAAGTAATGACCACCTAGATTACTAAACCTACTAAAGTTACTCTTGTTAATCAGTAGAAAATACTTTCATAAAATTATCAGCCGATGACAATAATCACAAGACTGCTAAGCCAGCAGCACTGAGATACTTAAAGGAATCTAAATACTCAAAAGAGAAATGGTAAATACACTTACTCAGAATTCAGAAAAATGTAATTGTTGCTGTAAAGAGGCTTACAGCAAAGAGGGATTAAGAAAGAATCAAATATCATAAAATAAAATTCAGCCAAAGTATATAGGCTTCAATAAGAGTTTTGAATGATAGTGGTCTCTGTTTTCCAATTTAAAGGCACAGAATGATGGATTAATTACAAAAACGAAACAAAACGAAAACAAGAACAAAACAAAAGAATCCAACTATTTGCTACCTACAAGAAACACACTTCACAGGCAAAGCTAGACATGAACCCAAAGTGAAAGAATCCAAATCTATATTCCAAATCAGTGATGCCAGAAATCATCTAGAAGTACAAAACACATTCTTTATATTGGTAAAGGAAATGATCAGTAACAAGATATAGCAATTAAAAACATACATACATCAAAAGTTGTCGCACCAAATTTTATAAAACAAGTACTGGTAGACATATTGAATCAAATATATCTCACATAACTCAACACATGGTAGTAAGTTACTTTATTACCTCTTCCCCCAGTAGATAGAACACCGAGAAAAAAAAGAACAATAAAGAAACATTGTACATTAGACTGTTTAATGCCAAAGCACTGAAAATATATATTTTTCTCAGATATGTACTAGAATTCCTCTCAAGTAGCTAACTTTCTAGGAAATATAGCAAATCTCAACAAACTTGAGGAAACTCGAACCATGCTTTGCATTTTGCTACATTTTATACAATAAGTCTAGAAATAAGTCTACCGCAACATGATGTAGTCCAATAAATATTCAAAATGCAGATCACAAAATTGGCTTTTGAGTAATTAGTAAGTCATCAAATAAAACACGAGTGGGGACTGAAGAGTCCCTAGAGTCAGATGAACATGAAAACACAGAACCCACAAGTAGACTGAAAGCTGTTCTAAGATGAAAGTTTTAGCTGTCGATAACGTCATAAAATAATAGAACAGTAGAAATGATAAAGACCATGGCTAACGTGATGAAATGGCAAATAAGAGGAGAGCACACATGCTGGACAAGATAGACAAACTCTTGAACAAATTATTCCAAGAGAGGATAAACATGTCACAAATAAATGAAATTATAGGCTACGAAAGACCCTTATCACAGAAACCACTATTTTGTAAACTTATAGTCAATTGGAAGGCATAGATGAAATGGCCAAATTCCTAGACACATGACTTGCTTAAGCTGAACGAGAGAGTACATGCTGAGCTCCTTTGCTCTTGTCTCTGTGGTTGGCTTTCAGGATAGGAGCTGAGTCACCATAACATTCTGGTGTATGATGGTAGATACAAAAAGAGGCCCCAGACATGAGCATCCAGGGGCAGGTGGCAGCTTATCAGCTATTCCTGAACAAAGAGTTCAGAACATTGGCCAAAGTGGTTTGGCTCTCTTTGCCATCATTTTTTATTCATTTGGAATTTATATAAACAATTTATGGTAGGGACTTCTCTCTGATAGACATATCTACCTTTCCTTTTATCTTTCTGATTCATTCTGAGTTGTGTAGAGGAAAACATAATTACATACATAAGGAATGATGAGCCCAAACTGCATCAAAACATTATGTAACTCTATAGCTAGAATAGAATGGACTAAAGCAAACAAATTCCCTTAAAATGACTCTCAAATTATATAGCAAATATAATAATAATAGGGTGAGATAGAAACTGTTTGAAATCCAACCTGTTTCTTTGGCTTCCCTTGCTCAGTCTCCCAGGAAACGAACTCTGGACATTTGTCATACTCGGTGGATAAACACAGAAAGAGGATTACACAGCACCAGGGAGAGATCATGTCGGTGAAACTGTGTGGGATGAGGAAATCCTTTGTGGGTAGTAGAGCATGCTATTGCAGGAGCTCATTGCAGAGGCTGATCCCATCCCTGGGAGATTATGTGAGCACTTTATAAAAACGAACCACCAAAAGGAAGATGGGAAACAGCCGACCTCCTGATGGATTTGTGTGACTACATCAAGAAGGATCATTCTGTTGTATTCTAACTTTATTCCCTCATGAATTAGCAGAAGCTACATGTAGCAAATTATATGTGAAGCTGAAGCAATTATGTTTGAGAAGGGAAATAATAACACACAGAAAGGATGCTGTTGTCACTACTCTTGGTAGAGTGACTTACCATAACAAGAGTGAGCACAATACTCTCTCAAAAATGGCTGGTGGTTGGTGGCTATCAGTTGTAGTGGTTTTCTCTCTCTCTCTCTCTCTCTCTCTCTCTCTCTCTCTCTCTCTCTCTCTCTCTCTGGGATGCTGGAGCAAAAAGGTCATTTGGAACAACAACCACAGAAGTTGGCACATATCTTAATTTAGAAAGCACAGATAAGTCAGAAAAGATATTCTGATTAAATAAATGGAAGACGGTATATCGAAAAATATCAGGTAAATTGATGGACACAATTTTTCTTTGGCATCCAGTAGATGTTCTTACAAGTGTGCAATATAGTCTGACTTTTTAAAAATATGCACATGTAGAGGCTAAAGAGATGGCTTGGCAGTTCAGAGCACTGGCTGCTCTTCCAGACGACCTGGGCTCAAGTCCTGGTACCTACACGGTGTCTCGCAGCATCCGTAACTCTGATTCTGGGGGATCTGATGCCCTCATTTGGTCTCCACATGGAGTGCAAAGGTAGGCATACAGGCAAAATACTCAGATACATTAAAAAAATAAAATAAATGTGCATATATCACTTCAGTTTAAGGAACTTAATTTATCCTGTATTGCCTGGAGGAAAAGATGAGAGTTGTGTTGAAGTTATTCGGGGATTGATTTCATAGCCAGCTGCAGCCTCTACTCTGTGTGCTGAGCACAAGAGCAGCCTGGAATTTCCCTTACTGTTGTGTGGCGGAAGAGCTGACCTCAGAGGACTCTGGGGACTTGGTGCTGGCTCTGGGAGGCTGAAGGCTGTTTGGCTGATGGGGTTATATTTTTGTCATTTGTGTTTATGACTGTCTGAATTCTATCTCACCCATTCTGTGCCATGCCCTTGAGAAGCATAAAAGAAATTCTATTCTCTAAGAGCTTTCCAGGTATTCAAAAGAAAGGTCTAGATACTTGCCTCTGGTTGCTTTGACTGCAACCACCCTTTTTGACTACGACTCTCTCTTCCCTCCTCTCTGCCAGAGTCGGCTGCTAAATGAAAGCCAAGGTTTTGCCCCCCCCCCAAGGAACTGAGTAGAAGGAGCATAAGGGCTTGCCTGGCCATGCTCATTTTGTATGTTATTAGGTGAGCATGGAAAAGAGGTGTAGAGGGTAATTCAGTGGAAGTACAGTCGGTGAGCCATCTGGTCAACACAGTATGAAAGAGCATCACCTCATCTCCATATAGTCTGCGGAGATACTAAGTGCTGTGTCTCAGAGCCCATCAAGTAATCAGCATTTTTGTGTAGATTTCTTTCTAATAATCAGACATTTCTCATAGTAATGCAAAATGGGCAACTTCTTTTAGAACTTGAAGTTTGGCTGCCTACAAGATACCGTAACAGCTTTAAGTCATGAAGACTGCTTCAACATGTAAATGAGGTGTGTTTCCCCACCAGCACACAGACATGTTCGTGGCTGAGGCGATTCCTACAAAGCTCATTGCTGATCAACGCTAAGAGAGTAAATCCCGACGTCAAAGCAGATATCTTACTACATCACGTCAGATTGTATTCTACCGTGCTCTCAGGCTGAATCCAGGCAGACAAGTCCATGACTACTAAGATTTCTTATCTCTGAGAATCATTTCTGTGTCAGGGTTCCCTCTAGGACATGAGTGGTCAGTACCATGAGAAGACATAAGGTGTGTGAAACTCTGAGGCTGGAGGCTGATGATGTCTTAGTTAAAATCAGAAGAAATCACACAGACATACTCCAGTTTCATGAGCGTTTTAAATGACATGTACTATTAAATTCTTTGGGGAATAGTCCTGTGATTCAGCAGAGATAAAAATCAGTGAATCAATACTGAAACATGAAGACATTACCCGGACATGATCCACTAGAGCTGCTTGCAGGGCTGGTGCTAGAGGAGTCAATAATTTGTTATTTAATTAAGTGCTAGGATAACATTGATTCTACATGCGCCACTTGCTTGCACACACTTTGGATTCTCCATACAAGCAGAGCATGTGTCAGGAATGCTGATTTTCTATAGCGTGGCTTCCTGTGAAGTTGACTCTTTGAAACCGAACCTTTCAGTAGCTCTACCCATACCAATCCACGTGAGAACCAGAGAGGAACACACTAGGGGTCTGTATTCTCTTGTCTTTGTGAAAGCCCCTTGTACGTATGATGCCCCAGCATACCAGCCCTGACGACCTGGCATGGACTCTATTCTTGGGGAAGTAAGAATAAAGTCTACTCACCCCAGATGGAGAACTAATGACAGAGCAAAGGACAGAGACTACTCAAGTCCACCTTGGTGGATCAATGACTTTCATTTTGCTTACAGGAATCTGGATGAGGAGTTACTTAGAGGAGCAGAAACTCATCAAAGACAGGTGCATTTCTAAAAGCCCACGAAAGCAGGAGTGACAGTTCGTGAAAGCTGGATACTGGAACACACTACACAGCCTGCATATTAAGAGCTCATCAAGTTGAATGATGATGCCTTTTCCAAGTAGCTCAGTTAATATGTGCCCCTTTCTGGAATCTTAACTGGTCTCTGCCTCATTTAGGTAGCTTGTCTTATCTGCCTCTTACAGGCAACTTGGTTGACCTGAGAGTCACCATCTAGGAAGCTCTGTTTGTCTGAGAGTCTTCTAAAAAGTTCACATCATCTCTGTTTCTTCCTGGTGGCTCAGCTGGTCTGAGTTTCTTCTAGATAGATTATCTGGGAGTACTCTAGGCAGTAGTGCCTGTCTCAATAGTCCTTATTGCTTCTGTATGCTTGAGGAGGGAGGATCTTAGTGAATCTGGTCAGTTTCAGGGACTTCCTGAAGCCTTTAAGTTGTTTACTTCCTGAGCTTAATGAGCTTCCCTACAGGATGGAACCTCCCCGTCACAGTGTTCTGTCGTTTCCCCTCCCTTTAGAAAATCCCGTATCTTACCCAACTTACCTTCAAGCTGGACAGTTTTATGTAGGAGGAAATTGGAAATAGTAACAAAACATGATTCCCATCCCCAACCCTGCAAAGCTCATGATCAGAAGTGTCAGCACCCCGAGAGCTGGTTTGGCTATGACAGGTGTCAGGACATGCACACCCACACTGAATGGTGTAGGATAAGAGCCTATAGAGGAAGCCCTACCTGGGGATTCCGTCACAGTACACACACAGCCCAGGTTATGGTTGTTACCTACCAAAATGATTACCTCGACAGAGTATGCTATCACCCTTCCTGTAGTGGGTCATCTTCTTTCTCTCTTCTTGGAACGTCAGCGCTCTGTGCTTTGTGATGGAAACGAAGTTTATCCATCCACAGGTCGTCTACCTGATCCCAGATGGCACCATCAGTTTCATCTCATCGTTTTTGTTACATTTTTGCAGAAATAAAATGCATGGTGGCTTGCCACTGTGTAGTGTGGACAGGCTGACTAAAGCATGCCTGTTACTGCATTTTTTTCTTCTTGGGAAATGACTAAGAAGTTGGGACCTGTGGCAAGGACTTCAGAACAGCCAGACTACAAGAGCTCATGAGGCACTGAGGGGCGTGTGTCACAAAAACATCAGAATTGCAAAATGACCACTTTCGAGAGACACAAGCAAACGTTATATCCCTATACTTGTGCTTTCTCCGATGTTTCAGGCATTTTAGCATCTTATAACATAGGGGTGTCCCAACTCCAGGGGAAATTCATGGTCCCATAAAATCTAGAATTTATAAACACTGTGGAAATGTAAAATTCAAAAAATACATTCGCATTATCTTTTGATAATTATCATTATACTCAAGTCATGTTAACTTTTAAATCTATACGCAGAGTCAGCTTAAATTTTAGCATAATGCACAATACAGATATTTCAAAAGGAGAAAATATTTGGTATTGACATAGAGAACTGTCATGAGGTCCATTTACCCAATGACATGCACAGCTTAGGGCTTTAGAGCCAGAACTGTAGCACTCATTTTTGCTGGTCATTTTAGTTGATTAACATTTTTTTCATGAAATATATTTTGATCATATTCTTTCCTCTCCACCAAGACCCTACACATGCAATTTCATGTTCTCTAGCTCCTTCAAAAACAAAAAGAAGACAAAAAATGAAAATGAAGAAACAATGTTCAGAACGGTGATATTAACGTGGCTGCATCTGCTTGAATTATCTGTGGCCTTCCAAAGCTTCTGAACAAGTTCACGTGCAGTAAGAGGCAGAAAAAAAAACCTCTTGTCTCACATGAGATATTAGATCCCAAGTCATAACCTGCTAACATGAAAAGGTTGGTAGATCTAGGGTTCTTCCAAAATTTCCCATTGCCTTTTTCTCTTTGGTTGAGATTCATATCCTTAAGTAGCCTCGGCTCTTGGTGGGGACAAAGGATTCACCATGATA
Source organism: Dicrostonyx torquatus (assembly GCA_028555095.1). Classification (NCBI taxonomy): domain Eukaryota; kingdom Metazoa; phylum Chordata; class Mammalia; order Rodentia; family Cricetidae; genus Dicrostonyx; species Dicrostonyx torquatus. Next base: position 117,336 of record JAQHUG010000020.1, on the reverse strand, counting down.
GAAGCGGTGCATGATGGGAAATCCTTAGTGGACAGCCTGAGCTACTCGAGAGAGTTTAGTCAGAGGTACTGAGGATGTGTAAAGCAGACTCTATGAGAAAAAAAAATCCCCATTTCCCTGGGGTGGGGGGAGGGAATCTACAAAAATAACGGAAACAGAAAGGATAACTATGAAGAATGGGAAAGGGGATGGAAATAATTTTTCTCAATAGCTTAAAAAGTCTCATCTAGTGTCCTATGATTTTGGCCTCCTATAAATTCCACTTTCACATTTTTATGTTATCCAGTGTGATAATTATTCAGATGAATCCTCGTGGAGGAATTAAAAGGATGGAATCCAGGTTTAGAAGACATCGGGCATTTGCTTATGCAAATAGAATAATGCATTTAAAACAGAGAAATTATACATTCATACCTAATTAGAATGAGTCTTTCTGGCTTAATGAACTCTCTTAAATCACAAAGGTGGATAATTTAGGAATAAAGCCCTGCTAGATGAAGGGTAATTACTACTTGCTACAATAAGGCTTTTGCTACTAAAATGAAGAAAATGATTTCTGCAGAAGAAAAAAAAAGTAGCAAACAGTTTTACAAAAAAAAAATGAGTTTTTGTTAATAAGGATAATTTCTGTCCCAGGGCCGCTTTGCACTGGCTCCGATTTATCCCACAGCTTACCCACCACACGCTGCTTCCCTTCTGGAAATGTAGGGTTTTATGGGTTTCGCCATCTCCCCATTCATGACGGGATGCCTCAGGCACAGAGTCTTGTGAGCTGACAACTTTTCCTTCTCCCTTTAGCCCTCTCGTGTCCTAAGTAAATGCTAATCACATGGCTCAGCCTAAATATGCTGTTTGTTTTTAAATGAAGGAAAGTGTTTTTTTTTTTTTGGAAGAAAATTCTTAGTATTTTACTATATTTATATCTGGTGCTATGCCTCTGTCCTGGCTATATATTCTTTCCCTTTATAGTCTCTGTACCTCTGGGCCGGCACAAGATAAGTCTGTCGCCTAGACCCATCATAGTCAAGAAACTAGACACAGCAACCAAGGAAAGGCTGGTATTCTTGGCCAAAGGATGGGGACGAGAAAGGCCAGAATAGACTCCGGTGACCTAATTCCCACCCTGAAGCCCAAGTATGGTGTTATGCAAGTCAACAGAAGACGTGAAGCCCAGACATCCTAGCCCATACTGTGCAGCCTTGCTTGAGGATCCAGCGTTCTCAGTTGGCACTGTACAGCCTGGGCTGGGGGGTGGGGGTGGCAAAATTTGCCTCCAGTCCCTGACCCACCTCAGTCAGGGCAGAGGCAGGCACGCAGTTCACATGGTACAGCATTGGCAAAATCTCTTGTTTCTGATCTTTCAGTCAACATCCTAAAGAGAACCAAGCGCAAGGGGATTCTCTTCCCCATAGGCTGTCACTAGCAATGACAGACTTCCGGGGAAGAATGTTCTAGTTAAGCATCAGGTGCCAGACCAAGCTGTACAAGGTTTTAGAAAAGAATGTGTCCAAGATAGAAGTCTGCAAAAGGGCTCAGGATCTAAGAAAGCAGGGGTGGGGGCAGTCCTTGTTCATGGATAGAAGACTCAATGTCATCAAGATCCCATTTCTCCCAAGATGTGTAGATTAATCCAGCTCTTTCCAGAAGACTATAATGTAGTTAGTGACAGACGGATCTGAAGGTAGCAACAGGAAAGGGCAAGGCTCATGACAGTCACCACGATAGAGAAGAAGGTGCGGAGGAAGAAAAGATGGAGAGGAAGGGGGGGGGAAGGAGGCAGCGATGGCAGCAAAGGCTTAAGGACCAGCATTGTCAGACTTCAAGTTGCTATATGTTGACAGCACCAGTACTGAGATAGAGGTAAAAACACACACAGCAAACTATAGAATAGAGATGCCAAAGTAGATATAATAAATACAGTCAATTGAATGCTCACGAAGGAGCGAGAGAATGAGGCGGCATTTCAGGAAATGGTACTGGGCATTTATATGTCATCACGTTAACTGGAGTACTTCCTATTTTCATAAGATTTCACTAGAAATGAATCATAGGCATGAATGCAGACTGCATTACTACAGAATTTCCACACAAAGGAAAATCAATAAGAGAAAAATGAGAACCAAGAAAAAGTAGGAAAGACATATAAACAGGGTGAGGAAAAGTCCTATAATAAAATCCTTCAGATGAAGGTGACATAAATACACCAAAGGCAGAGATCTCAGAGCGAATTCTAAGGCAAGCCAGCAGCAATTCTAGGTAGCGGGAGCTCACTTCAGACACAGGAGAGCAGGGACAATCAGACCTCGTGGACGCTACCGGAAAGTAGGCTTTGCTCTATTGATATGGATGAGGTATTGCTACAGAGTGGGGAAAGTCACGTAACCGGAGGGCCACCATTCCACCAGAAAGTTCCGCAGTGCATTTGTGCGAAACGGCAGGTTCAAACCATGAAACAAAATGGTTAGATTAAAACGAGGAACGAAAATATCCTCGCGGTCGGCGGAGGCAGCTAACGGGATTCCTGAACAGGAAACCAGCAAGAAACCCGAACAGGATGAACACGCATAGAACCAGACCCTGCACCCTGCAGAGAGCATGTGTGTTTTTTTTTCTGAGCACCCGGAAGTGCTGAGCAATATTGTTTATCCTGGCTGCGAAGGAATCCTATTAGATCTTAAAGAATGACGCGTGCTGTGTGAACTTTGCATCCATAATGGAGCGGGTCAGAGTATCAGTATATAAAGCGGTGGGAAACCTTAAACAACGGAACATCACACGTCACAGTTCTACATGGTCTGTTGGTCCAAGTGGGTCAGCTCTACAACCTAGAGGGGATCGTTCAAGGTTTCAAAACTTGTGAAGGGAAATGACCAAGGTCAAAGAGATGACTAGAACAGTTCTTCAGTTAAATCACAAAATCACACTTGCAAATTAAAATTTAGCCGGGCTGTGGTGGCGCACGCCTTTAATCCCAGCACTCGGGAGGCAGAGACAGGAGAATCTTTGTGAGTTTGAGACCAGCCTGGTCTACAAGAGCTAGTTCCAGGACAGGCTCCAAAGCTACAGAGAAACCCTGTCTCGAAAAAAAAATTGATAAAGAAATGTGGGGTCCTAGGTGGTTTTTGTGACTAATTCTACCAAACATTCAAGCAAGAATGAACAGATGATTTGTGCACTTTCTTTCGGGGAAGTGGGGTGGGTGAGGAGTTTCACATTCATCCTCAGAGGGATGAGCCTTGCAGCCAGAACCTCAAACCACAGCAACCACGGCTAGGGCAGCACTGTTAGGAGATCACAGACTGCTGTATCCTCTTTCAATGCTAACACACATTCCATGCAATTGACCCAAAAATGATCTTAAAACAAATCCTACAACCATATCAGATCAAGCAGACACTTTTCAAAAAAAAATTCAAATTGAATACTTGCTTCCCTCTGAAAGCCTACATACTTTGTCGTCAATAAGTAAAAGCAAGGAATTGGTGTCCTGTTTCCTAAAGCCACACACACATAGCCCAACACACAGATATGAGTATGTGTGTGTCTGGTGCAATCAAGTCACAGGGTTTGTTTTTTTAAATAGTTTTTTCTGGCTTTGATCTTGCTCAACATCAATGCAAAACATTAAAAGCAAGGAGGATGTCTGCGAGCAATCCAGAGTCACCTTGAATATGTCTGTATCATTTCTTGAGAGCCTAGTTATTTTTAAATAAAAATATGATCCAAAGAGCAAAACAAGCATTAAAAGATGGGGAGAAGGATGCTAAGGTGTGGAGCTAATGTGTGCAAAGGCCCTGGCCATTTCTCCATTCATTCCTATTGTGGTTTCTGGTTTACCCTGTTGTGGGTTTTCCCTATGCGTTGCTGTACACACTCCCTCCAGGCTCACAGGGTAGCAAGGGCCATGGTGGAACACCTTTGTCTGTGACACATGACACAGTAGTAACCTGCTTGAACATGAAGCCAGAGCAGAAGAAAGCTTTCCAGGCAGAGCTAACGATGAATATCCTGTGACTGATTTTTTACTATGACCTTCTTTGGGGAGAACTCCAGTCCCCTGCTGATCAGGTCAGCAGGAATCAGGACATAGGGATTTTGTTTTGTTCACTTGGGGTCCGTGTACACAAAGGATAGAGAAAGGCGAGCGAGCAACAACAGTTGCTGGTAGAAGTGAGGGTGGTGTACCTCACAAATTCAACAAACGCTCTCACACTCAGAATAAATAGAGCTGGTGTACTAGAGATCTGGGAAGGCAGAAGATGGGCTCTGTATCGAGAATAATTTCTTATATTTTAATAATCCCAGTGATCACTGTAGTGAGCATGTACCAATCACGCTAAGGTGGTCAACACATTGTGTGCACGGGTCACGGTATCGTACTGTACTTTTTCCTAACCATGAATTTCATACAAAATGTCCTTATCTGGGTTCTCTGGCGGAACAGAACCAGATGAATTCGTAGGTATGATAAGAGACTGTTAGACTGGCTCGCATGATAAGGGCTGGATAATACAACAATGGCGCTCTTCATACTGAATGTACCAAGAGCTAAGTAGTTTCTCTGGATGCCTCAGCAGTCCCCGTCTGGTGATGAAGGTCTAGAGGTTTCTTGGAGAGGATTGATAGTCTTCAGTCTGCATTGGAAGCCTGAAGAATTTGGGTTCTGATTTTAATGAAGGACAGTGGTGGTAGTAACAACAGCAGCAACAAGGGGATAGAAGATGCACTAGAACCTTCCTCAAGACCCAGCAATACCACTTTTGGGTCTATAACCAAAGGATGCTCAATCATACCACAAGGACATGTGCTCAACTGTGTTCATAGCAGCTTTGTTTGTCATAGCCGGAGTCTGGAAACAACCTAAATGTTCCTCGACCGAAGAATGAATAAGGAAAATATGGTACATTTACACAAAGGAGTACTACACAGCAGAGAAAAATAATGACATCTTGAGATTTGCAGGCAAATGGATGGAGCTAGAAAACATCATTTTGAGCGAGGTAACCCAGACCCAGAAAGACAAATATCATATGTATTTACTCATAAGTGGTTTTTAAACATAAAACAAAGAAAACCAGCCTACCAATCACAATCCCAGAGAACCTAGACAACACGAGGACCATAAGAGAGACATACTTAGATCTAATCTACATTGGAAGAAGAAAAAGACAGGATCTCCTGAGTAAATTGGGAGCATGGGGACCATGGGAGAGAGTTGAAGGGGAGAGGAGAAGAAGGGAGGGGAGCAGAGAAAAATGTAGAGCTCAATAAAATCAATAAAAAAACAAAGAGGTGCACTAACAAGCAAGAAGTTAAACAGGTAAGGGAAGCTGCCCTGTTTCTCCCTTGGGCTTCTCTGTATCTGAGCCACTTCCTGAAGGTGCTGCCCCTCCGGAGGAAGGTCTTTCCTCTCAGGTAGTCTTTCCTGGAAATGCTCTCATAGACCCACCCAGAGGTGTGTCCCTCTGCTGATTTCAGAGCCTATCACATCCGCAATTCTTTTATTTCACCATTTCTGTTGAGCTGTGTGCACACCAGCAGTGCTGAGGAGCTGGTCAGCATCTCTGGTTGTGTTTAGCCGGAGATCCTGGGGAACTGCTGGTCCTCCTAGAGCCCCTGCCTTCCAGAAGCTTCACTTTAAGTGCCTGTGGTTTCCCACACTCGTTTGCAGGTGACATTAATCTGAACAAGAAGCTCCATTCACAGTGGCTCCAGTCCCATGTTTTTCGTAGAGATAGTGTAGAAAGAATGTTGAACAGTAATTTGAGTGACATGCACGAGAGTTATGTAGTTAATTGTGGCATGCTTCAATGGAGAAAAATGCTGATGGCTTCAATAGCGGCACACCTAATAATGTTATTTGGAAAAAAATTGCCCATACTGCAGGCGTTATAATAATTCTTACATCTATATGAAAATGGTCAGCTTGAATTTTGCATGTAGAGAAATTGATTTTCTCCAGTTGAATATATTATCAGAGAATAATATATTTTCTTCGGTTATAATTGAGACATTTTCCTGACATCAAAAATCAAACAATTGACTAATGCAAGTAGGGCAGCTATAGAATAGACTGCATTTCTTTGTAATCTGAGAAGATGGACTCATTTAGCTCAGAAATAAAACTCACATCTAACCAAGCCTTGTAGTTAATTAGAAGCTGTAGGAAGCCGGGGAAGGCCTGAGTGAATGTGTACTGTTGACGTGGTACAGGGACCAGTGACTCTGATCCACGAGAAATCAGCAAAGCCCTTTCCCTTACTAGGCAGTCTAGGAACTGGCAAAACCTTCGCCGGGTCTCAGTGTGAATGTTGGCAGTGTGTGCAAAAATCAGTAAGCACCGCTTCCTTCACCTAGACATCTACAGCCTAAGATGTTTGCCTACGGAAGTCTCCTACAAAGACTGTCTAAATCCTATATAAAAAAAACTTTAGCCGGGCAGTGGTGGTGCATGCCTTTAATCTCAGCACTCGGGAGGCAGAGGCAGGTGGATCTCTGTGAGTTCGAGACCAGCCTGGTCTACAAGAGCTAGTTTCAGGACAGGCTCCAAAGCCACAGAGAAACCCTATCTCGAAAAAAAAACCCAAAAACAAAAAAAAAAAAAACAAAAAAAAACTCTAAGGTTTCCCACATGACCACAGGTTTGCTGTATGTCTGTGTGTCTGTCTTTTCTGTTTTACCTTTCTGGCTACTCTACTCTCAGTCAAGCTTTTAGGACCAAGCCCTGCAGGTGGAAGCAGGGAGCGGCATGGCTTGGGTTTGGATTGTTGCTGGTGACTGTTGAATGTGCTGTGTACAACGCCACTCCCGTACTGTCTTGAGGGAAACACTGCCTGGCTGAGATATAGATACTTGAAGATTCCTATTGAAAAAGACAAGAGGTCAAGGCTTAGAGCCTGGGAAGGGACAGATGAACTCTGGATCTCCCAATTCATGTGGATGTTCTTCCCTTTGGCTTTATTTTGGTGAGAAAGGTATCAGTAGATTGTCACGCACAATCGCCTGTCTGCGCTCTGTGCGCTACCATACAGTTACCGAGCTGCTTCGGGCTAGGGGCTGGAGGTTGAAACACACAAATACACACTGGACAGACAGAGAGACAGAGACACGGACCTCTAGTCACTGGTAAGAAGCCCTTCATTCACTAGCACCATGGAGGCTTATATGCCCAACAGTCAGGTGGGCCAACAGGTGAAAACCTTATCCTCTGATCCTCAAGGCAACACGTGCTGGTGAAGCAGAGCTGGTAAACAACTCTGACCCAGCTTTCCGGAACTCAATTCAGAAGGAAAGATCTCGAGCAGGGAAGATCAGCTGGAGGCCAGGACTCCAAATGGTCCCAACAGCAGATCACATGGCATTGAATGGGGTCTTCCACCTTGCGTGATCAGCGCAGTGATTCTGGCATTTGATCATGTTTTGATTTGATCTTCTATTTTGTTTCATATAGGAGTCCGTTTTTGCCGGAACCGTACGGATTTTGTTTCTACGGCTCTGTAATACATATTGATATCTGGAATGACGATCCGTTCAGCTCAGGATCGCCTCAACTATTCTTGGTTTATATTTTTTTATATTTCTGTGAAGAATGTTGTAGGAATTTTGGTTGCATTGAATCTATAAGTGGCTTTGGATAGAATGGTCATTTTCACAATATTTATTCTACCAGTCCATGGAAGATCGTTCCATTTTTAAAAGTATTTCCATCAACTTCTTAGAGCTTTGAAGGCGTCATTGTATAGGTATTTAATATCCTTGTCTAGGTTTATCCCATAATATTTATTTTCTTTGAAGCTATTATAAATCTGAGTGTGTTCATGATCTCTTTTCTTAGCCTATTTGTTGTTATATAGAAACAACTACTGATTTTTCTAAGCTGATTTTTTGTATCCTGCCACTTTGCTGAAACTGTTGATTATTTTTTGAAGTTATTTGGTGGAATGCTTGCGATCTCTTAGGTACAATATCATATCTGTAAAACTGGGAACAATCGAACCCCCTTTTCCTATTTGTATTCTTTCATTTTCTTCTCTTCTTTTGCACTTCAGCAAAGGCTCCAAACATTATTTTGAAACGAAATGGCGACGTGCCCTTTTTTATGCCAGCACTTTCACGAGTCACCCGTAATTCGTGAACACCTAAATGTAGAAATAATTCAATTCTTCATGATATCTGAATTAATAAAAGACAAAGGTGAACTACCAGAAGAAGAGAGATACAGTTCTGTTGGAATATAACGGGTCTCTTTAATCCGTACAGATCCAGGTTTTCAGGTTGTGAGTTGTCCTCCGCTATCCCTGTTGGAGGAGGTAGAATTATTACAATATGAGGCCAGTTGATACGCGTGTGTAAACGCTGTGATTGAGATATAGTGAGGAGGTAGAATTATTACAATATGAGGCCAGTTGAGACGTGTGTGTAAACGCTGTGATTGAGATATAGTGAGGAGGTAGAATTATTACAATATGAGGCCAGTTGATACAC